>JABFEA020000029.1:19915565-19927392 GCA_019775915.2 Cyphomyrus plagiostoma | reverse complement strand
CCCTACACCCCCCCACCCATGCACGCATGCAAGGAAATGATAGGGCCACCTGGTAAGATGTGTGTGGAACATGCTCGGTGTGTATAATTTGGTTTTCTAATCCAAAGCCCTGGTCACCGCTCTCCTGAAATGGTCACCATCTTGCAGATAAGATTAGTTAACACATAATTAATTGATCCCAGGCAGAAATTCCTTGCATAATAAGGTACATAAAATGCAATCAAACAAAACAAAAAAAACAAAGTTGCAAAGACAGTACAAAACAAAATAGAGACTGAATATTGTGCACGACCGCAGACTTTGGGACATGATGATGAGATAGATGCAAAGAAGAAAATGAAACTGTCGGAAGTGGCCTGAGCGAATGCCAGGATAGAGAAGGCAGTAACACTGGGGAAAACCAGAAGGAAGAATCTCAGCTTCTCCACTGAGAGGGATCATCCTACAGGGAAGATGTCTCAGGATGCAAGATAACTCATGTTCCTTCATGAGGCCATTAGAGAAAATGATCAGCTATATTGCAGCACTATGTATAGAAGGTTTAAAGTTCGATGACCTATAGCATTTTACGTTCTGCAGAATTTAACATATGGAAGGACCTCATCTTATTCAGCGATGGAGTTCAGCACAAAATCCACCACTTATATCCTTGAGCTAAAGGAGCTGAACTGGATATGGGCTGGGAATAATAAAATATTATAGTGGGTATTATGTCCTTCAACGTGTAACAGCTGTTATGCTGGCTATGGTAATTAAATGCTGTTGGAATGACAACACCCCCCTCCCCCATCTAATCCTTAGTGACTACCCCCCTACACAATCTCCCCACCTATTCAAAAATTATAAGCCCAATTTTGTGTGACTTGTCTTGATGTAGACAGGTTCAAAATGAGAACTCACATATATCTCCATCCGTATAATGTTTTTGTGAAACTGTCAACAGAGCAATGCAATACATTTTGAGTTACTGTATTCACAAATGTAACCCACAGCTGCTCCTTGGTCTTCCCTTTGCCGTCACTAAGTGGCATTGCTTGACTTTTGCTATTTCAGAATAGTTCCCAGATCACCACATATATATTTATAGTATTACCCATGTCTTGTTACCACTTCGCAAAATTATTGCAGTATAGGCATGAAGATCTCCACCTGAGGTGTAGCTGTAGGTGCCAGGAAAAGGTAGCTGCAGAAGACACTTGATCTTGTGGACACAGTAACTATAAAAGTACTTGATGAATCTCTTCCCAGCTTCCCAGAAATATTGCATGGGTTTTCCAGCTTATGAAAATGACACTGGGTGATTTTTCAAATCCTCATTGGACTGGCCATGAGGAGAACCCTTCAAATGCATGAAGCACCATTTGTATGACTACCTCTGGGGTGGACTTAAAGGAATGATATGAGATGGGGATGGGGGTGGAATAGGGGCCTATTTAGGAACAGCCCAGGGGGAAAAAGTGACATCACTTCCAGGACTCCCACTCATTTAACAAGTTGAGTGCTCATGAGTACATAATGATATCAGTTAACAATGAACACTTACAATTGCACAATAGCTAATCTAACGAAATCAGCAATACTCGTTTTGATATTATTATATCATGTACAGTTAAAAATCTAAATAAGTATAATAATTTTCATATGTTCCATTTTATGAGTCACGTAAGGGCATATATAATGTAATAATAACTACGTTGTAATTTGCTTGAACACAATACACAATTGCGTGTATAACTATTTATTATTTAGAAGTGCATTAAAAGTTTACACTATTAATCAGAATGTGATGTTGAACTTTCGGTCCAGTGCCGCGAAACATAAGCAAGCAAGTCAGCCTCATATCAAATGTAGTTTGACGATGATTTGTCAGTCATCCTTTTTTTTCTAATAGGTCGGTTTCACAAAACAATAAACATGTAACTTTCTAATTAAATCATATTAGTATATTTATATGTCTTGTAAGCAATCCAGGAGTTTCCCGTGAAGCTTCAGAAACGCGAGTGATTCCCGTCTGAGAACCACGTGGTCAAACGCGGAAGCGCAAACAGACATTTAAGGGAGAGGCGTATAAATTCGCTGTTGCTTATTGCTAACTGCAAGCAGGAGTGAGAACTTTACATTTTGGAAATAGGTAGGTAGGCCGAAGGATTTATGTAGCATTCTTTTTCATAGTCATACAATAGTTGCAGTTGACATTGTATGTTTCGGAACAAATGTTCAGTTTATAACCTGTAGTTTCAATGTGTCGATTTTACAAACAAAATCTCATGCATTAGTCTTCAAATGGATGATGCGGAACATGCGCAAAGTGCTGCGCATATTTAACGAGACGGACGTCATGTGTTATTTAACCACAAACTCTTGATTATATACTCTTGTTATGTTCGTTCATCATTAATGAATCGTGACGCATGTTTTGTGCCAAGCGGTTGCTATATTTGTTACTATATCTGTTAGTTTTGTAAATCATTTTTTTTTTTTTTTTTACAATAAGTCGTTAATTTTAAAAGTAAAAGGAAAATAAGAAGGATGGAGAAGGAGAAAGAGAGAGCAAAATACGTCATCCCAAAAATTGCAGTGACAGAAACATTATGTGTAATACGGTAAATCCTTGAAGGCTCTGAGGGTACATACTGTGGCTTTCCCTTAACGAAGGGCGTGTCGTGTGTGCGCGCGCGTGACGTACATATTCTAAAAAATAGTCCTTATGTTGGGTGAGAATACACCACAATTAAAAATATACTGCACTGTATGATTCACAGTAACTTCTCAATATATACCAGTCAAGCTGTGAACATAGTACAGGTGTAGTATGGTAATAAATAAACGGCCATCATGCAGTATAGTGTTTGAAGGCATGAACTAATCTGAAAGTTGCCTGTTTATTTCCCTGGTGCTTCTCAAGTCTCACTGCAGCCGTAAATTGGAGAACAGGTTACTAAATGTGGATGGAAGTACATTATGAAGTCATGTTTTTTTGCTGGGCAGGGCTGGCAGGGCTGACATGGATGACCGAGAAGCAGACATTTGCAAGTAAATTGCAAGTTGGTGTAGTTGCTGTGGTGTCTCTGGTTTGCCGTGTTGTCTTTGTGGCGACGGTTTCTGCGTCCTTCGCATCCTCCCGGCTCCACAGTGGATAGGTGCTCTAGGAGGTCAAAGCTGTATTTGCAACCAGAAATAACATCATATCATCAAAGAATGGCAACATACTTTTGTAAATCCTTGGAACTTTGTGCAGAATGGTTACGGCGACTGCTTTTGTTGAAACAAGGAGGATTTATGGCTCAAATGATAACATCATATGACCAGTCAATGGGCGTGAATCAGTTTTGAGAAAATGCCTGCTCTGCCTTGAAATGGTATTCTGTGGGAGAAAGAATGTGTCAATGTCTGCTGCAAGTTGAGTAACTTTCAGCTAACGTAGAACAATGACTTCAGTGCAAATAGTCAAACAAATGGATTTTTTGAATAGTTAACTTGTGAGCGCAGCCTTTCAACTGAGGGATATAACTGCAAATGTAAGATTATCAAGGATTTTGAGATTCCGCGTGAAGCAGTGGTACATTATCCGTCCGAGCCTGACACACTTTACGGGAAGATGCTCGGAAGCCATTATCCTCTCCAGGAGTGGGGGTCACAGACGATTGTTTTGTGTTTTCAAAATGTATTAAAAGTCTTTGGGTTCCCCAAATTCCTGAACAGACCATTTGAAGTATTATGTATATTGTTTTATATAATACTTTTTGCCCAGTTTTCAGGACGGTTGCCATTAATGCTGCATAATCCTGTGACCCTTACCCCTTTTTGAGTTAAATGAAACGTTCCTTAGATATTGGTCCATGTCAGATGTTGTGCAAGCAGGTTTACGGACTGGAGATAAATTGGGGTCAAAGGTCACCCGTTTATCCTTCTATCACCACCGTTGGAAAACCGCACCCCCATGGGCCGGTCTCCATTGGTTATAGGTCAATTGATTTGGTGACAGTTTATAAACAACTGTTTCACCTTTTTGTTTTTAAAATAAAGAAAATCAGTTAACTCCAGACTAACATTTTAGACACGGGTGTCCAAGCGGATTAACGGGTGACTGTCTTTCGGGTGACTGGTTCTGGAATCGTACTTCTGTAAGTTCTTGTTTTCTACCACGGTCCGATTTATTCCTGCTAGATATCTAACAAGGGGAAGATGTTTTTTAAAGTGTTTTTAAGCCAAGTCAGTGCAGAATCTGTAATAAAAAGGTATGATTCTGTCTAATTCAGGAATTTTGTGTTCCTTTTTAGTGTCACGTCTCTTCACCTGACTAAATGGCGAACGTGTGCGGCTTGAGGACCCTAAAAAACGAACCAGGTAAAAAAAATTGTGTGCCGGCTGAGAGAGACACTCACACTTCAATGTCCTGAGCTATTTGCAAACTCAAATATAGACAGTTTGAAATGTTTCTGTGGTTTTCTGCATAAAGGAGTGATACGGTGTCCCTCCAAGCCTGTCAAGGTGTACAGGAGGGGGCTCAGAGACCATTATCGTCTCCAGGAATGGGGGGAGGGGGTCACAAAAACGATGAAACATGTGGGTGCCAGAAATGTTGAAACCAGTATTTTGGCAGCAAATTAGACAATGTTGTTTGCTGCCAGAAGCATTATGGATTGCTGTGCAGAGTGTACGCTGTGTGTGCCATCCTCACTAACAGTTTTAATTTCATAACATCACAATTCCCCATATACGTAACTGTTCAGTATTATAATATTCGTAGGTACTGCTTTGGATTATTTGGATTACATGTGATATAATTAGGTGCTGCAATCAATACATCTGTGTACTTCTATGAACTTAGTGGGTGCCAGCTGTAAAACTGTAAAACTGCATTGAAATCTCTGAAATTAGGTAAAAATAAGATTATGAAATGTGACATGTAGAATGTTTGCAAAGACGCATTAAAGGGGCAGTTCGCCCCAGAACTGAAATAAAAAGTTTTTAGATGAGTTTTAGGCTACGTTCATACTGCCATGCTGAAGTGACTCAAATCGAAACTTCAAAATCAAATTTTTTGCCTTAATGTGACACAGATCTGATCTTTTCAGGGCTGTGTGAACACGCAAATCGGATTTGTGCCACTTTCATACGTGGTACTTATTCTCATACGTATCCGATTCGCGGCCGTGCTACCTGAATGTGAATGTTCAGGTCGGAATTCATGTGGCTTTTTGCTTATACACATGTGCTGACATCAACAGCCTGCACCGGCAGCGCTGGAAGGTAAAAATGGAGGAGAGCTGCGATAACAGTCAGTGGAAGGATGGAGAAGGTGGGGATTTAATTGATATTTGGGGAAATTAATCTGTTCAAGCTGAACTGGAAGGAACCTCGTAATAGAGTAGTATTTGAAATAATTGCAAAGAAATGGCAGAGCGCGGACACGAACGTGGCTACAATGCCAAAGAAAAATAAAGAGCCTGAAGTCAAAGTTTAAAGAGGCAAAAGTCTCAAATCAGCGCAGCGGTCATGATCGCACGACGTGCCGATTTTACGACCAACTTTTCACCCGTGTAAAAACGTATCAATGTGCGCATGCGTGACGTTTCGGAGGATCGATGCGTTCACATTACAGTCAGATACAGGTCACCTGTACTTATGAATGTGAGCCGTCAAGATAGACAAATCCGATCTGAGCAAAGAATCGGAATTGAACGATGTGGCTGGCAGTGTGAACGTAGCTCTCTGGGTGTCTGTGGAGATCCGTGGGGGTCTGAGGGGATCATAGAGGATCAGCTGCCTGTCCTGATCTCACACTCGTGTCTGACTTTGGCGGAGAGCTGCTTTAACACCTACATGTCAAGGCATTGTGAAAGTTATCAGTCAAAGGGAGGCTTTTAACAAGATGGGGGTTATCAGGGCTGGGGGGCAGGGCTCACACCCCCACAGCCTGATTTATCCTTCTGGCACTGAGCAGCCACTCCCAAGCCCCATGGCCCTGCCCACTCCTCCACCCCCACCCAGTCAGAGGCTCCTGAGTTCATGGCCCTGCCCACTCCTCCACCCCCACCAGTCAGAGGCTCCTGAGTGCATGGCCCTGCCCACTCCTCTACCCCCACCCAGTCAGAGGCTCCTGAGTTCAAGACCCTGCCCACTACTCCACTCCCGCCCCCCAAGGCTGTAATCCAGCTCCAGATTAGCTGGCTGTGAGAAGCTCTGTAACCTTCTGCTGTGTTTAATGTTCAGGGATTGGTGCAAAGCCTCCATCATCCACCCCCACTTTAACCCCCCCCCCCCGGATGCACCATCTGTTTCATGCTCAAGCGGAATGATGAATGAGCTGTAGATGTTTCAGTTTATCTGCTGCAGGCCTGAGAGGAGCATGGCAGAATATGGGTTAGGGTTAGGGACTTTTGCTGGTTTGGCCTTTTGGAAGTCCAGCATCCTGGAGCCTCTCCCCTCCCTGGAGGTTGATCACTGGTGTGTCTGATGCCACCATGTCCCAGTGTGACATCCCACTCTCTGCACTGTGTCCCCAGGTTTAGCAAACAGGACAGGCGGGGTCTCCTTGCCTTCTCTCCTCTCCTGCCTTCCCGTCTCCCTCTGCATCTCCTCGTCTCCCCCTAATTCCTCCCCTCTCCTCCCTACCCATCCCCCCTCCCACCTACTCCTACTCCCCCTGCCTCCACCCCTCTCCCCCAGCGGGCGGGGGCTGCTCAGGTGTGACGGCACACTTTGCAGGTTATTATCCCCTGTCATTGTTTAATTCATTTTCATTAAATACGCCAGACAGTGATGAAGCACTCTTCCTGGCCCTCCGCCTTTGCTTGTTTCATCTCCCTTTCTCTCCCTTTTTCTCTCTCTCACTTTCTCTGACCCTTTCCCTCTCATACTCCTTGTCCCTCTATGGCTTATTGTGCAGCAAGCAGACACCTTCCCATCAGTGTGGCCTTAGAGGGGTGCGTTCCAGAAGCCTCCACCCCGGCACGGCCCTGACGCAGCACCCGTGACCAACTCATTAGGCCAGATGAGCTTCTCAGTGAGTCAGTGACACTGCGGAGCCTCCAGGATCCACCCCCACAGCCAGAGGCAGGTGCAGGCATGATGTTCTGGAGAGGAGGTCAGGCGGTCTGTGGGGGCTCACTGCGGGTGGAATCAGACCTGGGTATTCCAGAAGGTGGGACCTCCGCAAGGGGTGGAGCCAGAAAACTGCGTAACACTCCAGATACTGTCAGGCAGCCTTCAAAGAGCCGGTCCCGTCCAGATTACTTCAAAGTGGCTAAATCGAGCCATGGGGCCACCAGCCCCCGTCTGCGGTGTCACTGTGACAATGAGCGGATCTGAGGTAGCCCCTGAAGCTCTGCCTGTTGCCATGACAATGGGAATCATCCAGCAGGGAAAAGAGAGACTTAAAGAGACACGTGGACGGTCCCTGGCCACACACACACCACCAGGAGGCGCCACTGGCAGAGAGACCATTATTTCTAAACATGACAACAACTTTATAAAATTGTTTGACTGCTGGGCTGCAGGCCTAATGATCATTATTTCTGTCAGTGTAAAACCGTGGGGGGGCTTCTCCCTCCACTTTGCCCTGGGGAGGACCCTGACGTGTTATACTTGAGATAAAGGGGTGGTTCTGGGCACGGCGGAGAAAGTGTAATAGTGTGTGGTGTGTGTGTGTGTGTGTGTGTGTGTGTCTGTGTGTGTGTGTGTGTGTGTGTGTGTGTGTGTGTTTGTGTGTGTGTCTGTGTGTCTGTGTGGTTTGTGTGGTGTGTGTGTGTGTGTGTGTGTGTGTGTGTATGTATGGTGTGTGGTTTGTGTGTGTGTGTCACATAAATGGACCCTGCATTTAATTAAGCCAGACACCTGCATCATGCCAGCCTGTCTCACATGTATGACATCACTAATCATCTTTGCACTGAGGTAGGCTTCGGGACAAATTGCCATGGCAACATGGCCTCTGACAGTGAGACTTTGTATTGATGCTTGGGGCCCATTACGTTTAGCGGGGGCTCGCTAAGGTTAGCGCCTGGTGCCGACAGCCTCGGCAGCATTACTCGTGATGATAAACGTCAGCGCTGACGCTGAGGGCCACGGCTTCAGGGGGCCGCGCTGACGCTGAGGGCCACGGCTTCATCTCCCTCTAGTCCCCCCCCTCCAGCCCCCTTGCGCCTCCCACCCATCTACCCAGAACAAGCAGAAGATGGTGGAAACATCCCCGAATCCAGAATTAATTTATTGTACATATGGTACCTGTAACGAGGTAATTTATGTTGGAAATGGTCAGCCCGAGGTCAAGCCATGTTAGATTAGCGCTGGATCCCTGATATCACAGCATCCAAAACAAGGTATTTAAGTCTATTAGTCTGAGCTTCTCCCTTCCCTGGTGGCCCTGTGGCACAGAGATTTCCTGAATTTTCCTTCAAGGTTTTTCGACGGCAGTCCCTAAGAACGTCTCACTGTAAGTCCATCCCCTCTGTGGATTCTGCTCCTTTAGGAGCACGCCCCCTGCTGGCCAGCCTTTATGACTGGCACGGTAACCCCAGAAACAGTCCCTAGTCTGACAGGAACATTCCCTGGTCATGACTGGCCACCATGCAGGTGCACGCTGTGGCCTTCGTAACTGGCTCCACGTATGCTGGCTGGAGTGAGGCGGCCTCTCAGTCTCCGCTGTGTGAATGAACGTCTGTCGGCGCGAGCATTATGAAGCGAGATGAGTCTGTAACCCTGGTGAGTAACGCACGCTAATGCAGCCGCCTTCAGAGTGTGAAACTGCAGGCTCATTCATCGTCGCGGCTGGCGACAGCAAAGAGGATGGGGTCGCCTCCCCGCGCATCTCGTGCTCATCACGCCCAATCGTGCGGCCTCTATTGGGGATGAACCAATGGGAGCCAAGTACATTGTCCGGCGACGTGGTAAGGTTGGTAGGTGGGGGGGGGGGCCCTGAGGATGGGGTTGCGGAGCCAAGCTGGAGTGATGCCCGGGCTGTAATGAGATCTTAACACGGGGAGTTCGCAGAAAAAGTTAATAAAATCCAAACTGTGCGACCCAGGAATGAAAGTAATAAAAGTAATAAAAAGCAATATGAGTGTTATTTTTCGCAGCTGGAGGGTCGTGACCAGGAAGGGGTCATTACTGCCTTGGGGGGAAAGTGTTGCAGACAGGCTGGAGCCCTAGGTGCCCCACTGTTGCCAGTGCCACTGGAGTAACAGACAAACGTGCTAACGGGATACCGCATTAATGGGAGCTAACAGGCTACTGTGCTAATGGGCCACTGCACTAACAGGCTACTGTGGTAACAGGCACTAACAGGCCAACGCGCTACACTGTGTAGCAGTTCCTGATGCACGAGTAACACGAGTTCGGGATCTGGAGGCTTCTTCCCCTTTTACAAATGTTGTCAGTAGTTTAGAATTAGATGATCTGACTGAGTGGCTAAACACTGACACGCTGCACTGACACAACTGTCAGGGAGGGGGCAGCATCGAGGTCTCAACTGCCCTGATACACCTACACATCCCCAGACAGACAGAGAGACACAAAGACAGTTATACACGCATGCACACACACAAACACATGGTCGCCATGGTGACGCAGAGAGCTGCCCGTGGCTACCATGGCAACCTGACTCTCTCTGAATTGGCACTACAGGTGCTCTCCTGGGGGGTGGGGGGGGGCTGGGGCATCCAATCCTTTTTCTTCAGCGTCACTCAGCCCAGCAGGGGAGCAATGTCTCACCTCCCCTTATATAGCACACTTTTCCATTTGGAAGTTGAGCTGGTTTGGGCATATGTCTAGGATGCCTTCAGGATGACTTCCTGGGGAGGTATTTTGGCTGGCCTGGGAACACCTTGGCATCCCCCAGTGGAGCAGAAAATGGATGTATGTATGGATAGATGGATGGATGGATGGATGGAAGGATGGATGATGGATGGATTATGCCTGGAGTGTACACCAGTCACACAGGGGGTGGGGGACAGGGCGACATTGTCGCTGTCACAGCAAAGCAGATGTCACCTCCGCCACTGAAACCAGTTCCATGCGTGTCATTCATTCTCAGAAGTGGGGATTAGGATGGCATGTGGGGGGGGGGGGGGGTTCAGGTTGTAATTATGACTCATTTGAGTTGTTTTTATACCCTTTGAAAGTAATAAATCATCAAGCACCTGCTTGTGAACAAAAATGAAGGTAATGTGAATAAAACACATGAATGAGCATGGCCTGCTGCCTCAGCTATTATAAGGAGTACTCAGAGTATAGGAGGTATGTAGGGTATAAGAGGTACGCAGGATATACAGGGTACGCATGATATAAGAGGTACGCAGGGTGTTAGGGACGCAGGGTACAGGAGGTACTCTGGGTATAAAGGGTACACAGGGTATACGGGCTAGGCAGAGTATAGAAGGTGTCCCTGTTTATAGCCTACCCTGCCTGTGAATGTAACTAGTCTCTCCTAGTTTAGTTAGCACTTAGAGTTAATATTTACTACTTTATCGTGCTTGTTTATTGTAACTCCACCTGTTTCTTGTTGTTTCATGCCTGTCCTGATTGGTTTATTTAGTTATGGTCCATGCCTGCCCCCTGTCAGCCTTGTTGTCTGTATGTGTTTGAGTTCCTGCCCTTGTCCTGCTCTCATTTTTTGCTCTGTTCCCTAGTAAGTTATGTTGCAGAAGAGGGGCACCAGGCATGAGAGGGGCACAGGGCACGAGAGGGGCACTGGGCACAAGAGGGATGCATGGCACGATAGGGGCACAGGGCACGAGAGGTGCACAGGGCAAGAGACGGGCACTGGGCACTAGAGCATGGTCGCATGCAGTGCCCTACACCTATACCCCATTTAGGGCAGGAAGCACGTTCAGGCCCTCTCACCCGGGAGTGACTCGCACCCTCGGCTCACGTTTCATCCGTGTTTGACTTGTTGAGTCACTCTCCTGGTGCTGGCTGGGGTCACCTGTGCTGATCCAAATGAGCAGTGAACTGGCCTGGACTGCTGCGGCCGCTGTAGAGCAATGACTGCCTGCCTGTCTCCCTGTCCCCCCCCCCGCCGTTCGCCACCCTCCCTTTCAATCAAGAGAATTGGCTTGTGGAACAAAACAGGGTCTCATCCACTTTAAAAGGCCCATAAATCAGAGCATGAAGCCACAGCATGTTGAGGGCAGCGGTAAACAGCCGCAATTCACAACTAACGCTGAGGGCGGTGTGCCGGGGGGGCGCTGTTACGGGGGCTTTTTATTGCTGGAATTTATCTGCTGCATGCATCCTGAAAAATTCTTGGCATTTAATTTTCCTCTGTAGCCTTTCATTTGCTGCACAGTGTGGTCAGGTGGGGTCATTTGTGGTTTCTCAGTGACAGAGAATCTGCTCGTCACTCCTTCCCTCTCACTCCTTCCCTCTCACTCCTTCTTTTCCTGCTGGCTATCCGGTCCCGGAAATCTGTCTCAGACCATCGCACCCACATCATCGCAGTGGGAGCGTTCCTGCTTTTAATTAGATTCTGGGGAAAAGACAACAAGTCAAATAGCGGCTGATTTATGAAGCATTTAACAACAAATAAAAGAGGCAGTGGCTGAACACTGGCTGAACACTGGCAGAACACTGGCTGAACACTGGCTGAACGCTGCCTTGTCTGGCGTCGCTCACACGCCCTCATTAATGTTAATTTCTGCCATCTTATTATCACTGCCCAAATGAAATCGCAGGCTCCATGTAAATTTTCCTTCCAATCCTGAAATAACTCTCCTGGCATTACAACCTTAAATTCCCAGCAAAGCAGACGGGGACTAGTAGCATTAAAATTGAGAACTAATTTGTGCTGTTACAGGAACCCAGAATCTACCAGAAGCAAATTAAGGTA
>JABFEA020000029.1:19885860-19907093 GCA_019775915.2 Cyphomyrus plagiostoma | reverse complement strand
GAGAGAGGGAGGGCGGCCCCGGGGGTGAGAGAGAGGGAGGGTGGGCGGCCCCGGGGGTGAGAGAGAGGGAGGGCGGCCCCGGGGGTGAGAGAGAGGGCGGGCGGCCCCGGGGGTGAGAGGGAGAGCAGCCCTGAGTGTCTTTGTATGCGTGTGTGTAAATAGGACCTCCTTCTGCCCTGGTGAACTCAGCAGTTCGATGAGTCCGCAATTTGCAGATTGCGTATCAGCCGTAAAATGTCTGTGTTTACGCTGCAGGGCACGAAGCAAGTCAAGGAAACGTTGGTGCTCCCCACTTGCCCGAGACCTCAAGCTTCTCTTCCAGCATCAGAGAGGCAGCCGAGCCTCTAGCGGGCGCCCTTCCTGATCTGCTGAGCGTTTGCCCCTCTGACACGACGCAGGCCACCATTCTGCCCAGGTGCATGCCCCCCATCCTTCACAGCTTCACAGAGAAATGATGTTGCTTCCTGCTACATCTCCCTCTCTGGTTTGTGCCCCCCTCCGTGCCTGTTCCGCTGTCATTCACCATCCATCCTGTCAAGAGCAGAGGTAGGTAATGAAATCGCAGTAAGTGGATGGCTCGTCGTCTTACTAGCGCATTGATTTGGCGGTTTAAAGGCAGGGGGTCCCTGAGGAGAGGTTTGTTTGTGGCAGGGAAATCGAGGCAGGAGGATGGGGGGCTGAGCATCCTGGAATTCACTCCACTTTCAGTTTTTTTGCTGCTCTGTTTTCCCACAGAGGGAAGACATCACCTCAGGGTGTCTGTACTGACGCAAGTTACGGTGCCGCCTCAGCGTTGTGGATGTAAAGGAAAGGCGGCAGTGTTCCCTGACAGATCCTCCCCCAGGGAAATTTAGAGCTCTCTAAATAATAATAAAAGGGCCAGTTCTTATAAGCGTCTTTTCCTCAAACTCACAGCACAGTGAAATGACAGAAACACTGTGACTCAAGCGAGATCAAGGAAAGCCACCGAATCCTGTGTCAGATTTGTAAATGAACAGTCAAACAGGATGAGTCTGACATGCCGGCTATGATTTTGCAGCAGCCGGGCTGAACACAGATGCCTTCCTTGGGGTGTACCCTGCCAGCCTTTCCTGAGCCACAAAGCCAGAACCAGAACCAGAACCAGCATAGGTGCTCTGCAGGTTAGACCCAGAGCAAAAACCTTCTGGCATGTCAATGTAACGTGATGGGCAAAAAAATAATCAAGGATTGAATGTATTAGTACATTACTAACATTCCCTGTGACCCTCACCAGGTTAGAAGATTGATTATAACATTATGCTTATTATGTTACATTAGCATCTGCTTCTTAGCCACTAAATAGTTATTAGCTATATTTAGTGATTAATACTCTGAAGGGCCAGATGGCTGTCAGTAGCATGTGTAACCGCAGGCAACGTAATGGCAACAGTGGAAAGAGAATCCAGGTTAATTAAAGTTCATTCCAGGGGGTTAATTAACGTGAGTAACTAAATGAGAACCAGGAGATGCAGTGGATAACTTAGCAGGCCTATTTAAAGTGTGATGGCCATGGAGCCGGTGATGACTGAGCCAGGCTGAAAGGTAGCTCTACACTGAGTGTCCCTGTGGAGCATCTTCTGCCAGATGCCTGCTTGAGGAATGGCCTTACCATGTCACTGTCAGAACAGCAGGGGGGTTCATGCCTGTAAGCTGCCAGGAGGTTAGGGGTGCAGCTCAACTCTTCACACCTCTGGCAGTCTTTCTGCATACAAGGTGGATGGCCTACATCTGAGAGCTAGAGTCTGCAAGGCTGTAACTTAGCACAGTGAGAAGAGTATGTAGCTGTGCATCTCACTGTGTGTCTCACTGTGTGTCTCACTGTGCGTCTCGCCATGTGTCTCACTGTACGCCTCACTGTGCGCCTCACTGTGCATCTCACTGTGTGCCTCACTGTGTGTCTCACTGTGCATCTCACTGTGCATCTCACTGTGCGTCTCACTGTGCGTCTCGCCATGTGTCTCACTGTACGCCTCACTGTGCGCCTCACTGTGCATCTCACTGTGCGTCTCACTGTGCATCTCACTGTGTGCCTCACTGTGTGTCTCACTGTGCATCTCACTGTGCGTCTCACTGTGCATCTCACTGTGTGCCTCACTGTGTGTCTCACTGTGCATCCCACTGTGTGTCTCACTGTGCGTCTCACTGTGCGTCTCGCCATGTGTCTCACTGTGCGCCTCACTGTGTGTCTCAATGTGCATCTCACTCTGCATTTCACTGTGCGTGTCACTGTGCATCTCACTGTGTGCCTCACTGTGTGTCTCAAGGTGCATCTCACTGTGCATCTCACTGTGCGTCTCACTGTGCGTCTCAATGTGCATCTCACTCTGCATTTCACTGTGTGTCTCACTGTGCATCTCACTGTGCGTCAAACTGTGCGTCCCACTGTGTGTCTCACTGTGCGTCTCGCCATGTGTCTCACTGTGCGTCTCAATGTGCATCTCACTCTGCATTTCACTGTGTGTCTCACTGTGCATCACACTGTGCATCTCACTGTGTGTCTCACTGTGCGTCCCACTGTGTGTGTCACTGTGCATCTCACTGTGCGTCTCGCCATGTGTCTCACTGTGCGCCTCACTGTGCATCTCACTGTGTGCCTCACTGTGCGTCTCACTGTGTGTCTCACTGTGCGTCTCACTGTGCGTCTCACCATGTGTCTCACTGTACGCCTCACTGTGCGCCTCAATGTGCATCTCACTGTGCATCTCACTGTGTGTCTCACTGTGCATCCCACTGTGTGTCTCACTGTGCGTCTCACAGTGCGTCTCGCCATGTGTCTCACTGTACGCCTCACTGTGCACCTCACTGTGTGTCTCACTGTGCGTCTCAATGTGCATCTCACTCTGTATTTCACTGTGCGTCTCACTGTGCATCTCACTGTGTGCCTCACTGTGTGTCTCAAGGTGCATCTCACTGTGTGTCTCACTGTGCATCTCACTGTGCATCTCACTGTGCGTCTCACTGTGCGTCTCGCCATGTGTCTCACTGTACGCCTCACTGTGCACCTCACTGTGTGCCTCACTGTGTGTCTCACTGTGCATCTCACTGTGCATCTCACTGTGCGTCTCACTGTGCGTCCCACTGTGTGTCTCAATGTGCGTCTCACTGTGTGCCTCACTGTGTGTCTCAATGTGCATCTCACTGTGTGTCTCACTGTGCGTCTCACTCTGCATTTCACTGTGCGTCTCACTGTGCGTCTCACTGTGCGTCTCACTGTGTCTCACTGTGCGTCTCACTGTGCGTCTCACCATGTGTCTCACTGTACGCCTCACTGTGCGCCTCACTGTGCATCTCACTGTGCATCTCACTGTGTGTCTCACTGTGTGCCTCACTGTGTGTCTCACCGTGCGTCTCACTGTGTGGCTCACTGTGCATCTCACTGTGCGTCTCACTCTGCATTTCACTGTGTGCCTCACTGTGCATCTCACTGTGCATCTCACTGTGCGTCTCACTCTGCATTTCACTGTGCGCCTCACTGTGCATCTCACTGTGTGTCTCACTGTGCGTCTCACCATGTGTCTCACTCTGCATTTCACTGTGCATCTCACTGTGCATCTCACTGTGTGTCTCACTGTGCGTCCCATTGTGTTTCTCACTGTGCATCTCACTGTGCGTCTCGGCATGTGTCTCACTGTGCGCCTCACTGTGCATCTCACTGTGTGTCTCACTGTGCGTCTCACTGTGTGTCTCACTGTGCGTCTCACTGTGCGTCCCACTGTGCGCCTCACTGTGCGTCTCAATGTACGCCTCACTGTGTGTCTCACTGTGTGTCTCACTGTGCGCCTCACTGTGCATCTCACTGTGTGTCTCATTGTGCGCCTCACTGTGCGTCTCAGTGTGTGTCTCACTGTGTGTCTCACTGTGCGCCTCACTGTGCATCTCACTGTGTGTCTCACTGTGCGTCTCACTGTGCGTCTCACTGTGCATCTCACTGTGTGTCTCACTGTGCGTCTCGCTGTGCATCTCACTGTGTGTCTCACTGTGCGTCTCACTGTGCATCTCACTGTGTGTTTCACTGTGCGTCTCGCTGTGCATCTCACTGTGTGTCTCACTGTGTGCCCCACTATGTATCTCACTGTGCGTCTCGCCCTGTGTCTCACTGTGCGTCTCGCCATGTGTCTCTGTGTACCTCTCACTGTCTGTCCCACTTAGCGTTGCACTGTGTGTCTCACTGTGTCTCTCAATGCATATTTCACGATGCATCTCATTGTGCGCCTCACTGTGTGTCTCACTGTGTCGAGTGTCGCATATCTGCAAACGCTGCCAGTTATCCTATATATTGAAGCCTGCCTCTCTGCACCTTCCTGTCTTGTTGTTTCTTTCTGGAAACTCCCATAATTTGCATTGGCCTTAAAATTTTATTATGAATAATTGATCCATACATGGATACTTTGTATGCGTGTCTGATCCAAGTGAAAGAATAATTGTGAATATAATCTGGCATGTGTTAAACTGCAGCTTTTCTGTGATAAATATTTTCTAAAATTATTAATTACTCGTCCTTATTTGTTTGTTTGCTTATTTACTTAGTCAACCCCCTCCCCCCATTGGCCGGTGTGTCTGTGTGTGTGTGTGCATGTGTCTGTGGGTCACTATGTGTCACTGGGCGTGTAGCTGTGTGAGTGACAGTGACAGCTGCAGTGTGCTCTCTGCCTTTGTCATTTACGCGCCACCATGCTGAAGCCCCTCTCATCTGCATGTCTCCGTCCTTCTCCTGCTTCTTTCTCCGTCTTCTGAGTACACCCCCCCCCACCCCCCGACCCTACTCGGCAGATCTGGGGGGGCTTCATTACCCCTCCCCCACCACCACTACCACTAATTTTCACAAGAAACCTATGGATCTCCCTGTACACTGCACTGCACTTTGATTTGATTACAGCTCTGCTATTTCTTTTATTAGCCAATCAGATCGCTCTCCTTCTCCTCCCCTCCAAAAGCACCTGGAGTCACTTCAGCATTCCTGCCCACTTGCTTTCATAGGGGCTGGGGGGGGGGTTGCTCACCCAGGATTCAGCAGTGACAGTGCGTGACAGTGAGTGACAGTGTGTGACAGTGAGTGACAGTGCGTTACAGTGAGTGACAGTGTGTGACAGTGAGTGACAGTGCGTTACAGTGAGTGACAGTGCATTACAGTGAGTGACAGTGAGTGACAGTGCGTTACAGTGAGTGACAGTGGGTGACAGTGCGTTACAGTGAGTGACAGTGTGTGACAGTGGGTGACAGTGCGTTACAGTGAGTGATAGTGTGTGACAGTGAGTGACAGTGAGTGACAGTGCGTTACAGTGAGTGATAGTGTGTGACAGTGAGTGACAGTGAGTGACAGTGCGTTACAGTGAGTGACAGTGAGTGACAGTGAGTGACAGTGCGTTACAGTGAGTGACAGTGCGTTACAGTGAGTGACAGTGTGTGACAGTGAGTGACAGTGCATTACAGTGACTGATCTCCTCCATCCAGCACTCTGCGGTATTCTCACTAAAACCAGCTGGTTAAACTCAAAAGACGCTCGAAGAAAGCAAAGATGTGTGAGTGAGCACATGTCACGGCGCAGCTTAACTAGCTACTGTGACTTTCACTGCTAACAGGTTAATGGAATCATTACAGATGAGTGAGACACTGATGAAAGTCCCTTCAGTGCGGCTAAAACCAGAGACCCTTGAAATCCACACTGTGAAAGAATTTAAAAGCCTTTTTACTCCATCTTTCATCAGCTAATTTCCTCTGTGCGTGCGTGTGTGCGTGCGTGTGCCTATAGAATACCACCCTATAGAATACCACCCTCCCCCCCCCCAGTGTTTGTCTGTCTGACCCCTGAGATGCACAAAATGTACAATGTGTATAATTGAATAAAATACAGAGGCAGCAAAATTAAACCTGCAGACAGTCGGCAGAGGGCCGCCCATTCCTCCAGCCATCCCTCCCCACTTGGCTGCAATCCCAGCATGCTTGTCAGCAGTGACCTTCCGGAGCACCTGTATCCCACTGCTTATGAGTCACAGGTGTCCTCGGTGCCTCCCCACACCTCCCTCTTCTCTCCTCTTCATTGACCACTGCACCTCCCTCTTTAATGCATCTCTGTGGCAGCCTTTCCCTGGATACCCCCCTCTCTCTCTATCTCTCTCTCTCCCTCCCTCCCTCTCTCTGTGTCTCTCTCACTCTGTCTCTGTCGCCGTGGTGATCCAAGCGCGCTTGACAGTGTTGAAGACAGACCTCTAATGGTGCTATCGTGGAGCTCGCTTAACCCCACTGTGAGGCCTAATGTCTCCCATCACTCACAGGCACCGGCCTGGAGGCTGCTTCTCTGCACTCCCCACCCTCACACCCCCCTCTGCCCCCTTGCTGTCTGCTTCCCCATCTCCTGCTCGCTCAGCAATGCCTGCCAACGCAAGTCTGATGTGGCAAAGTCTGTCATGTTGGGCGGATGGGCCGTCACAGGCTCCCTGCCGGGCTCCGTGTGCCGATCTGGGCACAGACTGACCTGTATGCACCAGCCCCAGCCCCTGGGTGTGCCCAGGCTCTGTCCTCCATGCACCACCCATGGCAGAAGCTTCTGAAAGCCAGGAGAGAAGAAGACCAAGTGTTCAGCTGGAATTTCAGCTGGAACCATGACAAGCAGGGGGCACCAAGACAAGCAGGGGGCACCATGACAAGCAGGGGGCACCAAGACAAGCAGGGGGCACCATGACAAGCAGGGGGCACCATGACCTGTAGGGGATGCCTTGACCAGCAGGGGGCACCATGACAAGCAGGGGGCACCATGAACTGTAGGGGGTGCCTTGACCAGCAGGGGGGTGCTATGACCAGAAGGGAGGTGCTATAACCAGCAGTGGACTCCATGACCAGTAGACAGTGTTATGACCAGCACGGGGCGCCATGACCAGTAGTGAGTACCATGACCAGCAGGGGGCACCAGGCAGCGGTCAGTGCAGCAATGTGTTTCTCCCTAATTAAAAAGCAAATGAATTTCCCAGCTCACATGCTGGTGCCCCCAAAAGGGGGTGGTGAGGCGGTAAACACTGGGCACACACAGACAGACATACAGACACACACACACACACAGACAGACATACAGACACACACACACACAGGCAGACATACAGACACACACACACACACATACAGATACAAAAACACAGACAGATAGACCCAGACATACAGACACAAACAGGAACAGAGACATAAACGGTTAAGAAGACAGACTCACACAGACAAACACAATTATTTGCTCAGTTTTCTTCCATTCACTCATTCACCTAGATTCACCACATTCAGATAAGCAAAAAAGACCAGTTTATACATAATTTATAAATACATACAGTCATACAAAATCCCATTGAGACGAATAAAATGTTTCTTTGAAGGAATACATAAACATGAATTACAAATATGCTGACAAGCATTCAGATAAACACCCATACACACACACACACACATACACACACACGCACGACACACGCACAACGCACAAACGCAGACACACACACGCACAGACACACACACAGCACAAAGAGCTATAATACCTTCTTGCTGTAAGCTCTGCCTTCCCATTGGCCAGCTGGACTCTACAGGCCCCTCCCACTCAGTGCCTGCCTGAGCATCTTTGCTGTCTCCAGGGAAACAATGGCTCCCCTGTTGGCGTGTCACCTGCAGCAGAGAACACGGCGCCCTGGGTGGGGGTGTGACTGGGCTTTCTGTAGGGGGTCAGTGCAGGGGACATGCATGACTCCGCCTCTCGCCTGAATGTGGCCTCTGCTGGCTTTCTGTGCTGAAGGCCTGGGATGCCATTGGCTACCATCACTGCCAGACCTGCTCCGTGTCTCTCGCTGTGCCCCGTCCTCCAGTATTCCTCAGCAGCACTCTCTGCCTCTCTCTCACAACACTCCTCCGCCATGTCCCTCTTCCTCCTCCATGTCTCTCGCTCCCCTGCCTCCTCCTTCTCCTCCCCGGCAGGTTGCCATGCATGTTTCAGGTGGAGGTACATTCAGGCTCACTCATTTGGAGGCAGCGCACAGTCAGAGTGACTCTTCAGTGAGCTTCTTTCCATTCATCCCTGTACCGTTATCCTCATGGCCTCAAGATGACAGATGTCTCCTGGAATTACTCACGTTTACCTGAAACAACAAGTGTAACAAGAGCATGAATCCTGCCTGCACTCACAGAGATGCCTTCCCACTCTCTTGTAATGGAACACTGAGGCATTATAGGGGATGACTGATAGGTGGCCCCTGATAATTGCGCTGACTAAAAAGGCCCCTTTTCCAGGGAGAAGATGGCTGCTCTCTGCCATCGCACAGCTGTAGTAGGAGTGTTTCTTAGCAAAATGTGTATTTTGAGATCCTCAGCTTTCAAATAAAACAAGCTGCAGCCAAATTGAGCTCAGTTCTGCTTCACTGTTCAGAATGCGTTCAAAAATTGAAATTACCTCAAATTTTTTTAAAGCGATGGAGTGGAGGCTGTTTAGCAGAGTCAATAGAGTGTTTGGGTCCACTGTGGGTGATACCCCGCAAGACAGGACTGCATCTAATGGAGTGACCAGCTGCCATGCCTCACCAAGTATACTGATTGACCCCCTCCCATTCCCCCACCCATTGGTCTCTTCTGGCCAACCCATTGTACGAGGTCTATCTGCACCCCACCCCCAGACATATCCCTGGTGCTTCATATACTTCTGCCCTTGATGGACTTTGCTCACGTATTCCCAGCTTCCTTATTAGCAACAAAAATATTTTGACAGGGCCTTTCTCTTTAATAATAATACCACATTAACTAAATCACATGACTGGCCAGTAGCTTTTCTGGGGAATTGCCACTATGCTAGTGGACCTGGTGTTTACCCTGTAAGTGAATAATGGTCCCTTATTTGCATCCAGAGCCTCAATTGGTGCCCTATGGATGGCTAAAGCGGACAGTACTGGGACAGTCTGTGGAGATTTAAAGTGACAAAAGAGCAGGATGAGGGAGAGTGACAGAGAAGCAGGATGAGAGAGAGCAGCAGAGGAGCAGGAGAGGATAGAGCGGCAGAGGAGGAGGGTAGGAGGTGAGGGGAACAGGATGAGTGAGCGGGAGAGGAGCAGGATGAGAGAGAGTGGCAGAGGAGCAGGATGAGAGAGTGGCAGAGGAGCAGGATGAGAGAGCGGCAGAGGAGCAGGATGAGAGAGCGGCAGAGGAGCAGGATGAGAGAGCGGCAGAGGAGCATGATGAGAGAGCGGCAGAGGAGCAGGATGAGAGAGAGCGGCAGAGGAGCAGGATGAGAGTGTGGCAGAGGAGCAGGATGAGAGAGAGCGGCAGAGGAGCAGGATGAGAGAGCGGTAAAGGAGCAGGAAGAGAGAGAGCGGCAGAGGAGCAGGATGAGAGAGAGCGGCAGAGGAGCAGGATGAGAGAGAGCGGCAGAGGAGCAGGATGAGAGAGCGGCAGAGGAGCAGGATGAGAGAGCGGCAGAGAAGCAGGATGAGAGAGCGGCAGCGGAGCAGGATGAGAGAGCGGCAGAGGAGCAGGATGAGAGAGCGGCAGAGGAGCAGGATAAGAGAGCGGCAGAGGAGCAGGATGAGAGTGTGGCAGAGGAGCAGGATGAGAGAGCGGCAGAGGAGCAGGAAGAGAGAGAGCGGCAGAGGAACAGGATGAGAGAGTGGCAGAGGAGCAGGATGAGAGAGTGGCAGAGGAGCAGGATGAGAGAGAGCGGCAGAGGAGCAGAATGAGAGAGTGGCAGAGGAGCAGGATGAGAGAGCAGCAGCGGAGCAGGATCAGAGAGCGTCAGAGGAGCATGATGAGAGAGCGGCAGAGGAGCAGGATGACAGAGCAGCAGAGGAGCAAGAAAGGATAGAGCGGCAGAGGAGGAGGGTAGGAGGTGAGGGGAACAGGATGAGAGAGCGGCAGAGGAGCAGGATGAGAGTGTGGCAGAGGAGCAGGATAAGAGAGAGCGGCAGAGGAGCAGGATCAGAGAGCGTCAGAGGAGCAGGATGACAGAGCAGCAGAGGAGCAGGATGAGAGTGTGGCAGAGGAGCAGGATGAGAGAGAGCGGCAGAGGAGCAGGATGACAGAGCAGCAGAGGAGCAGGAAAGGATAGAGCGGCTGAGGAGGAGGGTAGGAGGTGAGGGGAACAGGATGAGAGAGCGGCAGAGAAGCAGGATGAGAGAGAGCGGCAGAGGAGCAGGATGAGAGAGAGGAGCAGGATGAGAGAGAGCGATAGAGGAGGAGGGTGGGAAGAAGCAGCAGAAGAGCAGCGTGAGAGAGCGATAGAGGAGCGGGGTGGGAGAGAGCAGCAAAGAAGCAGGATAGGAGGGAGCAGCAGAGCAGCAGGAGGGAGGTGACAGGAGCAGCAGAAAACAGCAGGAAGCGCGTCCAATTTGTGCAGCTGATTTCATTTTTTGATTCCATTATGAAGACATGGGCTCACCTGGGTAACTGGGCCCTGTCCCCCACCCACACAGGGAGCTGCTAATAATATTTTTACTTAAACACCATCTGCTCCCCCCGCCACTGCTGCGGGTGTGTGCCAATCCGCTGCTACAGTCTCAGTGATTAGCAATTAGCAGCATGGGGTCGTCTTCAGAAGAGCAGGTGAGGTGGGGACCAGGCCGTCGGCATGGTGTTCAGGCGTGATGGCAGAGTGGCGTGATGGCAGAGTGGCGTGATGGCAAAGTTGCGTGATGGCAGAGTGGCATGCTTCCCTGGCACCCATGACCCACTAGCTGCCAACGGCAGCCTTTTCAGAAAAACCTAATAATGATCAACCTAATCTGCTGATGTGACTGTCTTCTCAAATTTAGCATCTATCAGAGCTGAGGGAATCTCCATGCTCTGTCACCTGAGACGCGACTGCTGATGTCCAACGAGAGGCTGCTGACCCTGTCGGGACCCACAGTTGTGTGTGCAGACAGCAGAAGAAAAGCCCTCAAGTCCTCAGCTGGGATTTCTACCAGAATGTGCAAGGACATGTTGTGAGCATACAATTAACCTGCGGAACAGAGTGCAGAGCCATCGTGTGGAGAAGAGTAAGGAGGTCTGCAAGGTCACAGCGGTCACAGCTCAGGAAAAGCAGTGAGGGTGAATGACAGCTGCTTACGTGAAAGAGTGAAGTGCTGAGTGTGTGCAGGGCCAAGCAGTCGGGAACTCTGCCTCAGGAAGTGCATGTCCCTCATGGCCTGTATCACTTTAACTCACAGTGTGCAGAATGGGAGTTTAATGGAAATGTTGCAATGAGTTTCGTTTAAACAGAACCAGTGAGCTAGAAATGCAGAATTCAACAAAAACTCATTTCTGTATCTCTTTCACATCTTTAAAATTCTAATTGGAGTCACAACACACATCAGGCAATATATAATTTTACACTTTTGCAGAAATGCAAAACAGATCCCCTCATGCATGGATTCTATTCACATGACCTAGAGACAGAGCTCACTGTGGAATCCATGACGATCGATACCTTAGAACTTTCAGGACTGAAAAGTCCTTATCAGGCACAAACACCCCAGTGGTTTCCTGGTTTAAGAGTCCAGGCTGAATTTCCCAGGATGCCTTAAGGTGGTACAATAGCCATGTTCTGGATCCATGGGTTCTGTGAGGGTGGGCTGTGCGTGTGTCCACATTTCTGCTTGTACCTCTCGGGGGCACAGCACTGACTCGCAGTAATGACTTCGGCCCGCTGCAGGAGCACGGTGCACCTTAGAAATCGATGCTTTGCAACAACTTGTCACAGCAGCCCTGGGAGCTTGTTACATGCAACACAGGAGTGGGTCTTTTGATGCAGTCAGGCAGACACCTAGATACGGGGAGCTGTTTGGAAAGTCACTGTACATGTTTTTACTTGCCACGTTTTAAACATTTAGTGCACTTTTATTATATTTAGTGTTTTTGCTATGTATATTATTTGAAAAATTACTTACTATTTGTAAATATAAATAATATGTTTATATAAATATTAAAGGTAAATGTTAAATATATGTATTTATATATGTTAAAAGTATGTAAATGTTAAATATAAATAAAAATATTGAATGTAAATGTTTTACAGTGCACAACATGCTGAAACCGTGTGGAAATGCAATGCAAAAGAGGCACTGCTTTTCAGTGAGTGTCGTAAAGAGAACGTGACACAATGAAAAGTAAAATCATCATTTCATTGATTTGCATCTTGTTCAGTTACCATCCATAAAACGAATGTTCTTCAGCACTATTTATTTCTAGCTAAAAGTGCACTAAATGTTGAAGAAGTGGCGAGTAAAAAAGTGCTTATAGTGACTTTACAAACGGTGCCCCAAACTCAGCTGGGAGCCCATTTCTGGCTCTGCATTAAAGACTTAAGTGGGAAATTTGGAAAGTTGTGTCCATCCTCCAATGACTTACTTCTTAATAACATTTGAGCACATTTTTATTTGGCTACATAAACAGTAACGTCTCTGAGGTGTAGCCAGTATTGGATCTGGATCAGCAGCACTTTACACATTTGAGTGATGGTGACAAAGTCTCTAATTCTAAACAGCGTATAGAAATACAATGAGATCTTTGCCTTTTGCTGTGTTTTATCGGGATTCCTGCTGGCTTGAAGACGCAAATTTTATTTTAAATGATTGCTGTTTGCCACATGGGCTGGAATGTCAGGCTAGGGCTGGCGTACCTAATGAGCAGGAGATGAAAGAGATGGAGAGATGATTGGCTCAATGTGAGCAAAGATGCGGGCTATTAATCAGAGGGACTGTGGCTTGGGAAGTCTGTGTGCGTGTGTTTGCGTGCATGTGTGTGTCTGTCTATCTGTTTGTATGTATGTCTCTGTGTGCATGTGTTATGAGAAAACAAACCAAAATATAAAATATATCTCTTAATATTGTTTGGAAAAAGTAAAAACACAAAGCTTATTTTCCTTCTTTGAGATGCCACGCATTTGCAAACATCCTTGAAGTAAACAATGACCATATGACCACAGACGGAGCAGATAGCTGAATCAGAGGACAGGGAAAGATAATCCTTCATATTTATTTTCAGTCGTGTGTAGAGACCAACAGATCTATTTCTCACTCATCTACCAAAATGGTCTGATTCCCCTATTTTCGTCAATATGAGGTCAACCAGTGAGGAACATTGACAGAAACATAATTCGCTCTCCTGGTCTGACTTGTTTACAACCCCTCATCTGTGCCCCCTGGCCCCTCCTCAATGGACCTATAAAAAGCAAATAGGGGCTTTTAGAGAAATTGCTTGCACTGTGAAGATTAATAACAGTAGCTGCATGCTGGAGAAAGTCCCAGGGCTAAGAGAACGAGAGAGATTAAAAGTGCCACATCCTTAAAGTGGAACAATTTAATATGGAGACGTGTGGGAGCTGTGGCAGCCAACTTTGCTCTGATTAGGCATTCCACGTCAGTATTTAGACACAGTGTCACAAAGGAAGAAGCTGCTGTTACAGCAAGTCTCCCTGCTATGAATGTCCGAGGACATCTGATCCTCCTCGGGAACAGTAAGCTTCCAGGAAAGGTCGTACAGCGCTGGGTGACCCAAGTTAGACAAACATAATGGAAGAAGAAGCACGACTCCGCATTGATGGTTTTTCTTTGCACTGTTACTGTTTATCACTGTCTAAATGCATTTATGTTTCTAAATGTTTGTGTTGTGGTGATATTGTAAAATGGCAATTTCTTTTGGCATCTATCTATCTATCTATCTATCTCTATCTCTGTCGGTCTGTCTATCTGTCTGTCCATCCATCCATATGAAGGGTGTACATCACTCACGGTATTGCATGGCTCCTAGAGCAGCAGTGGATCCACCGTCACTGCTTCCCCAGACAGCTGCTGACATTCACCCCATGGCTGAGACACACAGCACATTTGAGACAAGTGCAGACTGACGATTCACACATATTACAGCCACGCGCATGGGGTTATTTTTAGGCATTCTTTTAAGCATTTTAATTGATCTAGTGAGGTATTTCACCAAAGGAAAAAATCAATTGATCTTCATATCCAGACTGTGTATTTAATTTGATATTAAATACAAATAAAATACAATTTTAATGTATCTAATGATTCAAGTTCTAAATTTCTAATATTTCTAACAACAACAACAACAACAACAACAACAACAATAATAATAATAATATTTAGCAAGGTTTATCATTTGCATAGATGTATTTTTAAGGATAATTCTATGAGCCGTCCAGGATTTTCTGGGACTACCCCTGATTTTGGTTGTCCAGGATGCGGTGGCAACCCTATGTACAGGCTACAAACATACATACTCAAACCCACAATACATTCTTTCTTCACTTGTTTTAACCTTTTATTTTTGTGTTAGATTGCTCATCTTCAGTAATTATTAATGACGTGAGGTACTTTTCTCCCTACCCCTCTCTAAAGAATTTCAACATTATCACTACATTTTAAAATACAAAATAAATCAGCGTCATCGATGCGATCTCAACTCTCTGTGGCGCACCGTACGTATCCGCGAGGTGGACGTCCCGCCGCCACGCCGTTTCCACAGCTACGGAGACGTCTCAGTAGCAACCGGCACGCGTCTCGGCTCCTAGCAACCGGCGAGCCGCGCGTGAATGTCGACGAGTGAGTCGCCGCACTAGCCGAGCTAGCCGGCCCCATACGCGACAAGGTCTATAGCTGTCTGAGCCTCGGCGACTACGGGCCGCCCGTGAGCACAAGAATGATAGGGTTAAAGAGCGCCCGAGAGAGGAACGAGCTGAAGACGGAGGGCTTCACGGTGAAGTCTACAATGAAAAACTCCGTGGTGAGTTGCGCGTAACCCCATCGGAGAAGGTGTCTGTGTGTCCGCGCGCTCACGTAATGATTTATTTCTTTTGTCTAACTGTCCCCCACGCTTTTCACTCATTTGATGAAACTCTGTTAACTGAAAACGCGATTAACAGTCAGACGCTCATTTAGCGAAATGTGTGGCTATAGGTTACCGCGCGGTGTGTCACCGTGGACACCCCAGCCCCGAAATGTATTGTCCGGCTGACGTCTTTCAGGCCGTTCATTTTAACTTAATTTAAATAAACTATCTAAATACACACAAATGCAAACACCACAAAATATAACCCAATATTATTGTTAACATATAGTAAACTTAAAAACAGCAGTAGGTGTAATGTGGTGCCTCTAATTTCTGTACAGAGTGACTTGTAGGGAGTGTCACCCTGCCCTCTGCAATGGCCTGGCTGCAAAGCCGCTCGGGGGCACCATGCAGCGCCACCTGTGTCCCGATTGAGCAGTGCTTTGTGCCGCAGTGCAACAGATGCTGGACTCATCAAAATGGGGCATTAATGAGATGATGGAGGAAGGGAAGACACCCTTCTCTGCTGCTCCTTGCCCCCTGCTTCACTCTCCTTTGCTCCACAGACGTTATATGTGCCGTGAAGGCAGGGCCACGTGAAAGAAGGAGATGCAAATTGCTAGAAATGATTATTCAGCAGCCTGAAAAAATGGTCATTGAAGAAGGAGAAAGCGGATGAAGCAGTTGGTGGCAGTCGGTGGCAGCGAGCCCCTGCTCATGTAGGGCGCGGTGAGGGGAGGGGAGGGTGTGTGGCCGCTTGTGTCTGTGTGAGTGCGTGGAGATAGAGCTGCTACCAATGCATTACAGAGCAGAAGAAACATCAGACGTCTGACCTCCATAAGCCCCCCTCCCGAGTTATCAAAACCCATCCCATCAGGTAGCTGGGAGGTGAGACATCACCCGCTGGATATTATTTATCATTATTAAAGGCTCATTATAAGGCCCTGTCCTGTACGGTGATTACAGGCGCTGAGTGGTCCAGACGCATACTGCATTGTCCATTTTACACCCATGTGCCCATGAACCTGGGCCTACAGGGACTAGGCAGACCTCCCACCTCCCACTCATTTCACGGAGATGAAGAACTCCTGTCCTGTGAAACTGGGACTCATTTCACAAAGTAAGATGGCCTCTCAGTCTCCTCCTGTCAGCGTAAAATGAAGATAAATCAGGAGGAAATGAAAGTCATCAGGACTTTTTGGGGATTCTCTGGTTGCGGTGACATCGATCTGTGGTTTTGGGAGGTGCGAGGCTGAAGCCTGCCCCTGAGGCTGCTTCTCCCAAAAGGAGGTCAGGAAGAGGCCCGTGTCTGTCTTCACACCAACCAGTGGCTTTACTGCTCCCTGTTATTCAGCAGTGCACATAAACTCCGCATTGCATTGCTCGCCGTCCTATTTACCCATGCATGTAGCCGGATGTTTACCCGAAGCCCTGTTTTGTGAAGCGTGTGACCAGCCACTGCCCCTAATATAATATTAATTTTGTATTTTCTCCACCTGCGGCCCCCTCCGCGCACAATACTCCGTGCTTTGGTGTGACCCTGATTAGCCTGTCGCACATGTGGGACACTTGGGCTCACACACTCCTCCTGTGATTCAGAACTGCGCTTTTGCATTTTTCCCAATCACTTAAGGCAGGTCTGTGGCCACACACATCTCACTCTGCTTGTGTGTTTATTTGTTTAGGAGATACTGCTGGGTGGGGTAGATTCAACCCAAATTACCAGAGGGAATATACATGCTACTGTGCAAGCAGGCACAGAAAGGGTGGCTGAGAGAATGGATGTGCAGTGCATGTGTGGAGGTGGGCGCTGGCCCACAGTGGGGTGTGAGATTAGTCTGACACATCTGCCTGATAAACGATTCGGCTAATGGGAGGCGGTGATTATGAGCCAGAGTGGATGTGTGCCCCCTTAAGTTAAACCACTTCTATTTGCTGTGTTTGGATTCGATTGCTTTGCATTCTAATGTATTACAATATCCCCCTACATGGTTACTTATGCACATACGCATGCACACACAAATACACTTGCTAATCTTCCAGTATTTGGTTTAATATCTAGAATGTTTAAAAGTGTACAGTGGTTATATGTTTATTATATTAAATGTGTATTTTCTGCATTACCTTTTTACATTAATTTGAATAATGTTTATTAAGATTGTGTACTGTATGAATGTGTTATTTTAGTTATACAAATGTTCTTCTTGATTCTGATTGGTTCGGATGATGGCATGTGCAGTTCACGTACCAGCAGCGCTGTTCATGTGCGCTGCACTGAGTCTGTGGCTCTGACTGGAGGGGGGGTATGGTGCCATATGCTGTGGTGTGCTGTAGCAATGCATTGAGCCGTTCTGGGCAGCCATTCTGCTGTCAGGAATCCAGACTTTCTGCATCTCCCTGATGGTGCAGCACGACGTCATCATAATGGGTCAGGTTACTCAGATTCAATATATGCAAATGGAGTTTTACACAGAACCTGGAGTTTTCATGAAACTGTCACACTGGCAAAAATATATTTGTACCCCTGTCTTAACTGGCCTCAGCAGCCCCAGAGTGCTGCCTTTCACATGCAAAGGATGGCTGTGGCTCCTTCTGAAGGCCCCCTTTCCAGGTCTCCATTACTGCCCTGAGTGCACGACATCAGCACCTCAGGGTGGCCGCTCCAGCTCTCATGCACGAAGGTGCATCTGGCAAAGGAGCAGAACGGGAGAGGATTGAGGAGGCCATTTGCCCGTGATAAGCAAGGCCTCCCTCAGTGGCCAGACCATAACTCTGTGGTGCTTTCTTTACCCAGCCTATACAGCCCAAGTTAGAGTTGGGGGGGGGGACATACTGTATACAGCAGGATTTACATTTGGGAATACCCTGGTCCTCCCTCCCGCTCAACTAATTTTATCAGGAAATACCAGCATTACATTGCTTTTTAAAATAAATACCGTGGTATTAAGACAGGACAGTGTTAAAATTAGATGCTTCCCATGCATACTGCTAGCAGGGGGGTAGGAAGTATTGTGAGACCGGGGGTGAGGGGGGATGGTGGTAGCTGAAACATTTATGAAACTGGAGTTGGGGGTCAAGTGGATGCTTTGGTTCTGGTGTGGTAAAATTTGCCGACCAGAGAGGGAGGGTGGAGTCCTAGAGCTTCCAGGAGAGGAGGGATGTCTGAGATTATTATTGGTGTTCTCGTACGCGATGGCTAGCTGCTAACATTTCACCAGGGTGCCATTAGAGTGCTGGTACATGATGGCTAGCGTGCTGTTAACATATCTCCAAAGTACTGTTAGTGCACTGGTACATGATGGCTAGCGTGCTGCTAGCATCTCACCAGAGTATCGTGACCGTATTGGTATATGATGCCTAGTGTGCTGTTAGCTCCACTGTTATCCAGGGGTCACAAATCGAACCATTGACTTCAAACCTGTCAGGAGGACATTTTAGCCCTTAAATATTCAACATCACCCACACAATGGCTCTTGCACATCAGAATCTATCAGCTTTTAAATATTTAATGGAATGATTAGTTATTCGGAGGGGGAATTGGGAGGTGATGTTTATTTGGTTGTTTCAGCTGAGTTTCCCATGGGTGCTAGTGCCCCCCCGCCCCACCCCCGCCCGATATGGCAGGAGTACTGTGATTTGTGGGTATCAACCAGGCTCTTAGGCTTCCTAATGGGAATGGGCTGGATGCTGTAGCCTATTATGCTATAAAGTATTTGTGACCAAAGAAACCAAATCAATACTATAGGACAGCCTCTCTGATTCAGCCCGCTGTTAAAAAAAAGCAAAAAAAAGTGGTATTGTATTGTAGCTGCAGGCGGTTGCAGCCCTTGGTCAGAACAAAATATAGGCAGAAAACGTCAGCCGCTGCGGCAGGCAAGGCTGGCATGGAGGATTACGGGGGGGAGACGTTTATGGGAGTGACACATAAACTGAGTCACTGTTTGCTTGTATATCCGTGAGCGAGGCCTGATTCCTGTCAGTGTGATCTGTGAATGTGCTGCCGAAATTGGCCTCCGCCAGCCTCACATTCGGGGGGAACCTTTCAGGGGGAAAAGTTCATTTTGTTTCTTGCGTTGGTTTTATCACTGAAAGAGACATATTGATGGATCCCACGCACATGCCCCATTGACGAAACGCAGCATGTCAAATAATTCTCCTGGTGTTGGCTTTACTGGTCCCTACTATTCAGCTGTGTCTTATTGACACCCACATGTCCCCCCCATCACCCCTCGTCACCCCTCGTCACCCCTCGTTACCCACCATCACCTCCCAGGACCGTGCAGATTCTACAGTGCCCAGTAATTATGGAGTTTGGCATGCTGATCCTGGTCTGAGACAGACATTTGCTGGGAGAGCAGAGCTCAGCTAGAGGTGGACAGTGGCACACACACACACAGCTGCACACAGACACACACACATACAGACACACACACACTGACACACACATAGCTACATACAGACGCACAGATACACACACACACTGACACACACATAGGTACATACAGACACACACATAGTGACACACACATAGCTACATATAGAGACACTCAAACACACACACACACACACTGACACACACTCCCCTCATTCGTGTGCTACCTTGACCTGTAGCCCTTGGTTTTGGGGCCCATCTCCTCCCCCCTGATAAGACCTGCAAAGGGGGTCAGAACAGGCTGAGCCTCTTCCTGTCGGCCGTGTCACTTCTGTCCATTCTGTCATTATTATTCTCCTCTCTGGTGTGTGTACATCACAAATAAGCAGCCATCTGAGCCCCTGGGCAGGCGTGACACCACATCACCTCCCCCTTCACCCCACCCCACACTGCCCCAACACTGCCCCCACAACTGCCCCCATTAATCACCATGAGTGCGTGACTGACAGCTGTCAGCTTTAGGTGTGCTGGAACGGCACGGCGCACACACACATGCACACACACACGCACACACACAGACACCTGCACACCTGAGGTACACATGCTACTCTACCCATATGGAAATCTAACATCTATGGGGAAGTTACTCACAGAAGTAATCCGTTACATACTGAGGTGGAAAGTACAGTTCCAGAAAGTACAAATCCAGACCAAGGTTTTATTTCAAACAAGCAGTTGAGTCTCTGTGACTGTGACTCTTTGACCTCAGATATCACTGGGTTACTTTTGTGAGTAACTTCCCCAACACTGGAGAGCAAGCAGTGTCATGTGCATAAACTGCTCCTATGTTATAAAAGCTGTTGCTGTATTATAAAAATGTTATATATAGCTATAATAAGAACATAACAATGTCAGTAATCATAAAGCAGGTGGCTGGTGATGTAAACATTCCTCACTCCAAAAACAAATGATAGGAATGCAACAGCATGTGACGACACACAAACACAGAGACACACACCAGTATTTAACATGAACAAGAACTCTGTGGCAAGAGCAGTCATTTGTTGGGTTCTTTCTAAGCCGACATCTCCAAGATATCTGACTCATATCAAAGTATTCTGATTTTTAAAATGTGTGAAAACTTAAAGAAGTATGAGGTATGCAGATTCTGCTTTCCTTTGCCTGGGAACATGTTATAGCTTAAACCATGACCATGGAGCTTAAGAAGCCACTGCAACCAAAATGATTTATGTAGCTAAAATGCAGTTCACAACACTCTTCCAGTGGAAAGGGGGGGGCGGGGGGGGCAGGGGGGATTCTCCTCAGGGACACGCTGTGTTCTCTCGCCCCCTCGGGGCAGCACTGAGCCAGCCTAGTGCTTTTACATGGTTTATCTTTTTCATGACACATTTTGTTTGCCGTTTATGAAACTTACCTTTTTATGTTCATATTTTTGTCTTGTATCATAAGAACTCATTAGTAGGATTTTTTTTCAACTACAAGATTAAACAGGAGGTTGGAAACAGGGGTAAATTGACAGTGAATCTGTTGCTTGCTTTTCATAATCCCTTCATCTCATGCTTTTAATGTCATTGATTTCACTCCCTCATGCCTTCAAGCAAGGACTCTGTGACAGATATATATCTCGCCGCTGGTCGTAATTGGACATCGATGTTGTGTAGCGGCATGTCAGGTTGTGTCGGACCCATCGGTATCTTAATGAGAGTGAGGTTGGTCACTGGACATGGAGCCTGCAGGTCGATCCCAGATCTCTGATGCCTACTGAGGTAGAAAAAGGGCCGGGAGGTGCTGGACCAGGGGATGCTGGGTGGAGGATGCTGGCTTGGGGGATGCAGAATGGAGGATGTAGGGCGGAAATGCTGGGTGGAGGATGCTGTAAAATTGTCCAAAAACTAGCACCCACATGTCAAAATATCAGTTTTTTTTTAAATCACATTTTGGGGACATTTCTTCGGCCCTCTGCTTGACGTGGCTGCTTCCAGGAGACTTGAGCCGCTTCTTGTTGCTATCGGTGACAGTCGAGACGTTGGCAGACTTGGTCACCTTC
>JABFEA020000029.1:19837560-19848152 GCA_019775915.2 Cyphomyrus plagiostoma | reverse complement strand
GCCCGCCCCTGCTCCCCTGCTCACCCGCCCCTGCCATCTATATCTGCCTTTTGAAGGACATGGATTGTACTTTAAATACGTTGGAGCAATGGCCTCAGAGGCAGAATCCAGCAGAGAAGACGCCGCTTGGCCCCTCCCTTCCCGGTGTCGTGGGATGGGTGTGTGTGTGTGAGTGTGCAGCCAGTGTGCACACTTAGGGGGCCAGGCGTGCAGGCGTGCAGCGTGCAGCGTGCAGCGTGCAGCGGTGCCAATCCCCGTGAGCCCCTCCATCTGCCGACTCCAGCAGCCATTAGCTGCGTCCCTCTTTAGCACCGCTGTGTTTTCGGACTTGTTCTGTTGTGACAGTGACTCAGATGGAGATATCGGTGGGTCACCTGGGCTGAGGCGAGCGTCCCAGACTGACAGACAGACGGAGCTGGGTAGGGTCTTTATTAACTGTGTAATCGTAGGCAGAACGCTTTAAACAATTACCTCTTTTGATATTCATTAGTTTGCGGCTTAGCGGCCCAGCACTAGCGCCGTGGCCCGGCCTCTTCCTGCTTCACAGCCCTTTCTAATTAACTCCCACACTGGAAGGCTGTGGTATTATCAGCGCCTGCCCCCCCACCCCAGTTCCCACACCATGAATCACGCTGCGCCGTTCTGCTCAACAGAACCTGGCCAGAATGCTCTGGTGTGCTCAGGCAGCTTGGGGGCGGGGGGGGAGGGGGTGACTTATTCACAGTGACAGGGGGTCGCATTCCTAACACGGCTGCTCTTTGATGCATTCGCACAGCGGATGGCTGTTTGGTCACACCCACATGACGGTTAGCTCCGCCTCCTCTCTGTAACACAAAGACGTGCCTGTTCGGGATTAAATTCTATCCAACTATTGCACAGTTTGCCTTTTATTACAGTGTTTTCAAAAAGATTTGTAGAAAACATTCATTTGTTTTTTGACCCGTTACGGCTGAATGCTATGTGCGTGCCCCCATACAAAGGTCAACACCACAGAGGTCAGCACACAAGTGAACCACCCTATTGGCTGAACCTGTCTCCTTGAGCCATACCACTGCCGACCCCCCAGAATTACTATTCCGGGACTGGAAAGGTCATTTTTTCCTTCAAACAATCGAGATAAGAGGGCCTTTATCAGATGGGAGGATCCCTTTGGATGTGTGGCCCTTCAGCCTTCTGGGAGCTGCAAACAGATTGGCTGCAACTCAGTGAGCTAGTGGCATGCTCTGCAAGCGGATTGGCCGCAACTCAGTGAGCTAGTGGCATGCTCTGCAAGCGGATTAGCCGCAACTCAGTGAGCTAGTGGCATGCTCTGCAAGCGGATTGGCCGCAACTCAGTGAGCTAGTGGCATGCTCTGCAAGCGGATTGGCCGCAACTCAGTGAGCTGCAGGATTTGCAGCAATCTGATGGGTCATTTATTAAGAAAAAGATGCTGATCTATGTTACATTTCAGTGGACGAGAAACCTTGTCTCGGGGATGTAATCTTTTTTGAAAGGAATGAGTGTTTTTTTCAGGGAATCTGACTGTGGCTCAATGCTTCCCCATCAGACAAACAGAGAGAGAAATGCGGTTTCCTCAGAAATGCTCGTCCCTCATCCCCCAGACTGTCCCTACTCTGCTGTATTTGCATCTCTCCCTTAAGGGCACAGGCTTGGGGAAAACGACTCTGCAAAGCTGCGTCTGTGTGTGGCCTGATGTCTGAGAAGATGAATTCCACTCACCTGGAGGGGTCCCCAGGCCTGCAGTCAGTGTGTGTGTGTACAGACCCACATGGCTGTGAGGACTACACGCCATGTAAGGCACAGTCCGACGAGCCAGTGAAGAATCGATTACCAATAGGAACACTCCCTCCACTGATCCTGTCCCAAATATCCCCAAATGGGATAAAAACCTATTATTTTGACCTTGAGGAGACCATTTTTTCGGTCGCTATGGATGCACAGGTCTGTCCGCTTACACACAGTCTACCGGCTGCAGAGCCACTGCGGGCTGCACCAGCGGACAGCTTAAACCAGCCATTTCCATGCTAATCCCATTTGCACTTACAAGGTGGCTGCCTGCCAATAGCACATCTTCCCGGTGTATTGCTTTGGAGGTCTATGTACCGATTTTAGGTCCAGTGATCCATACATCTGAGCTTGTTCAGCATCATGTCTTTCCCTAAATGGTACATCCAATGCAGAATTCCTCCCGTAATTCTGGACAAGGCAGTTTGCTCGCATTACAGCAGTTGACCAGCATATTAACCTAAAGAACATAAATGATTAATTTTATTATCGTTGTAGTTTTATTTGAAAGTCATACATACATGCTTGGGCTTCATCTGCTAAAAAAAATGCATTGTGATACCTTACGTGGAATATTAATACTATTGTAAATGCCAGCATTAAGCAAGGATGCTTACATGAATTAGTATTAAGTACAAATACATGAGGCCTCTTCCATGCTGCTACAGAGCCTGGCGAGGAAGGGGCAATCTCATGGACCGTATGGAGTTTTCCATACTACTGCATCCAATTAACATTGTCAGCTATTAGTGATTAATTGAAAGTACCATTCTGCCTATAAATAGACAAGGCCAGGTTAGTTGTGAAACTGACCCAAATACATCTGGATGTTTTTATACAGGCTTGTCAGTGGAGCCTGGGCAGGCAGTCTTTGTGGTAACAAATACGGTTAGTATTTAGGCGCTGCCTTGTACCCCTGCCTCTTCAAAATTTCTTAGCAGTGCTTCTGGAGGTCACAGCAACGTCTTGTCGTCTTCTGTGGGGTTAATCGGATCGGCAGCACGTTCTTCTCCACAATCTCCATGTGGGGACCGCTGTGTGGACCCCTTGAGATCGAACAGCTGCCCTCTATCTCAGAAATGAGAAATTAGCAGAACGGCTTAGCAATTAGTTCTCAGCTTCCTCCCTGGAATTAAAGCTACGAATGGCCCCCCGGTAGCGGGAGTGGAATCCGGCCGGGAGCCCAGGGAATGCTGGAGGGCCAGGCGCAGAGGTGAAGCCCAGCTGCTGCCGCTCTGTTGTTTGCCGATGTCCTATTTGCTAAGTGGCCGCGCTCTTCCTGGAAGTGTCAGGCTCCCTGACGTATGTGTGCTCTGCCCTCGCCTCCTGCCCTGCTCCACTTCCAGCACAACATTCCTGCACCTTCTTTGCATTAAGCTGAGGTCATTATTTAAGAACAAAATGTGTCCATTTTGGATAGACGGGGGATTGAGAGAGATGGAAAGTATTGCGCACATGCTGCAAGTGTCCTCTGGGGGGCCCGACAGAGCACAGCATGGCCATCCGCCCCCACGTCCCTCACACACAGCACCACATGTCCATAAAACATTGCAGGCTTTTGGGTCGTGCTCTCCAGTGGCCCCAAGGGGACATTTAATGATGCAAAGGAGTCTGCATCCAACCAGCCCTCCCTACGAGACCCCACCCACCAGTTTGCTGGGTCCTGGTCCGTGTCCCCACAGGAATGCTGGTGAGTCACACAGCAAGAGGTTAATGAAGCTCCCTGACGTTGCCGTGACCTTTTCTGCTTTAGTGCAAATCATTTCAGCTCACTTTTGCCACCATTTAAAAATGAAAGCTTTTAATAATTTATCTGCGCTTCTTTCCTGAAGGGAGCTCCATTAGCACCAGGCCGTGACATTTCCCCATGCGGCCTCACATCTACTCGATAACATCAGCATCGACTCCATCGCCAGCCAACGCTTAGGGCTCCGCTTTGCCCATTTTGTTTTACGCTTATGTTAAAGATTTACACAAATGTGCCCCCCCCCCACCCTTGCCGACATCTGGAGCATTTGTGGAATGCTGGAGGGGCAGCATGTGTCACATGTCTTCACGGTTCCCAGACGGAGCTGGAGTTCATTTTATCTCCTTGCGTACCGGCATTGACCTCCGCACTAAACTTCTCAATACGCGGAAGGTTTAAAGGGCAAAAAACTTGCTTCCTGATTCCAGGACCAGGCTGAACAGGAATTTCAGGTCCTCGTGAGGTGAAAATGAGAGGCAGCCCAGTTGTGGCGGCCGCCTGATTGCGGCTCTGCCAGGGGTTGTGACTAAGCCTGATGTGCGCTGTGTGTTTGGATACCGCTGCCGACTCCACAGGCTGCAGCCCTGCTAACCCCGCCTGCCGCCGAGCCCACATTCATAATATTGACTTGTGTTTCATGGCTGCTTGATTGTGATGAAGACTGATTTGTGGGATAAATTATTAAAAGGCACATTAGCACGGTTCATGTTTTGTTGAGCTTCGCACTCAATTATGGATGCAGCAGCGGTGGGGGAATCGGCCCTGTTCATTAACCCTTCTCATTGTGCACTCCTGCACTGTGAGACCAGCCTTTGCACAGGTGACATGCTCCAACAATCAGAGGAAAACCTGCTAAAAAAGGAGTTGTTAAGGGAGAATGCAAGAATGTCATTTTTCTGAAATGCCATTTGTCATCTTATTTTGCCTACGAAATTGGTGACTAAGATAGACCGGCTCTTTATGATGTTTAATATCGATGTTTCCAGAACATGCTATCAAACACAATCAGTGCTCTGGACCCGGAACGGTGCAGGAATGAGTCAGGAATGGCAGCTGATGCGGGATCAGTTTAATAACTGGAACTGTGATGCACGGCTGCCGTACTCCTTAGCACTCACATGAAAGTCAGGGCCCCTCCCGCCACTCTGCTGCATTTGCTGAAGCTCCTCAGACGTTAAGCTGGTGTGATGGAATGGGCTGATGCCATGAAGGTTCTGGGGGGGCCTCCATGGGGAGGGCTTCCACCGAGGACGCTCACCACCCTCCATCTGTGAGTCAGGGCGTTTCCAAATGTGTCACCTACTCCAGGACTGCGGAGAGGCAGGACCTGAGCTGGGTCACTTGGTAGGGATGCCTGGGAATAAGGCTCTCCTGCCCCATCCACAAAGCACAGCCCTGCAGAAACCAAAAGTATATCACGCCGGTGAGGGTCAGCGGGGAGCCGGGGGAGAGGGGGGGTTGGGGGGCTTAGGTGGACTTTCCATCCCACCAAGGGTGCAGCAACCACGGGCTAATTAGTCCGGCAGAGTGGAGAGCAGAGGCACCCAGGATGGTTGTCACAGTAGCAACTAAGCATTGGCTGTTAAATTTAGCATGCGCCCTTGATTACAGCCACAGCGCAGAACGCTGATATATATTCAGAGTGAAGCGCTCAGCACAAACGGCTGTATGAATATTTCAGATGCTATCTCAGGAAATGGTTTGCAGCCTCCCATTCTCTGCTCTGTCGCGCTGCGAAATGCGTGATTGCTTATTAACCAGAGAGAGACTGTGTTGGCCCGTGCAGCACCGTGGTCCTGGAAAGAGGTGGGGGCATCATCTTGCTTTGTTGTGGGAAAGTGATTAGTGGCGGCTGGCACTCTCACTAAAAATCCCACTAGCTTCCGTGTGGTTTCATGTAGCATCTGGCTACCTGACATGGTCATGCACAATATCACCAGACCTGCAGCTTACGGACCTTCCCTTGTTATGCTTTTATTTGCTGGACAATTACTTTAATTCAGACTTGGAAACAGTTTATACTTGAACAGGCTCCTGTGTGCCCAGTCTGAAGACTTTGATGGTGCATCAACACCTGCACTGACCCCTCAGTAAGTGTGACTGGCAATGTCTGAAATGCCCCTGAGGGGTTAGCCTGTACCCAGAATGCCAGAGACCCTTGGAACTGTCACTAATGAGCTCTGAAATGGAACAGAAGCACAGTATTATGTCAGAGAGCACCTTTGCTGAGGTGCAAAACAGCAGCAACATGCCGGCATTTTCAGCAGTGGCCCTTTGGGTAGAGCCAGAAAAACTCTGCAGAAAAATACAACTCCCAGCTTTCTGTTGGCTTTGCCAGTACTTTCATTTCCTGTACTCTGTTGGCTGACCTCAGGGGCCTTGTTTCTGTAAGGGGAGGGAGTGAGTGAGGTGGTGTTCATTCCCACAGCTTCTTAAGACAGCTGAACAATGGTAACTCATTTCACACCAAAAAATTGAACCCGTCCCAATAATACACATATCTCTCAATATATACAAGGTGGAAATTATTCCCCAGAATAATTTTCCCAGAATCCTGTGCTGTTTGTTTGAAATCATAACAAAGTTCCTGTATGGGTTCTTGTAAGTCCAGCTGCTTCACACTTCACTCCAGATGAGACAAAGCTAGTCAGGATGTGCCTGGATGAGCCTGACAAATTAGTCAACAAGCACTTGGGTGCATTACAGCCTCAAACCCGGGCAGCTAATTCATTAATGCGAGCGGCGCTATACGCTAAGCTGCACCTGACCCATTAAGCTTGTTAAAATTCCCCGCTAATTACTTAGGACCTGCGATGTATTGGAGCAGAGGTGGAGAGGCCACAGGCTGCTGCACAGCCATGCCTGTAAGAGGGGCTGAGAGTGGGGGTGGGCCGGCAGGCGGAGGATACCATAAATCAGCTGTCCCACCTCCCAGTGCTCTGTCTGCCATGTCGAGGCTAAACTCGGGGCAGCACCGATTGTCAGAGTCTCTGCCGACAGCAATCCTTCAGCCTCCTTCGCAGAAACCTCGCCACTGTTAACCAACCTGCTAGCCCAGCGGCCAGCTGCAGACAAGCCCACATTGCATCTGCCTGCTGGCCCAGTGGACAGTTGCAAATGAGCCCACATTGCATCTACCTGTCCGACTAGCAGCCAGCTGCAGACAAGCCTACACCGCAGCTGCATTGCCCTAGCCATGTGTTTTTTTCTTTGTCCTAAGCACTTAGATGCTTAATTTTTTTCCCTGAACACGTCTTACCTTATGTGTGTATTTACCCACACGCCACCTTTCCCATCAAGTGAAGGCTCTGCTCTGCATCCATCTCATTACATTGGCATAGGGAGGGCAGTGGCTGCACTTGCCTACTGAATTGTGTATTTCAGTGACAGGTCTGGTAAGTACTTTCATAAAGCAGCAGCTGGAATGTGTGACCCATAGCTTGGTGATCTTAAACTTTCATGACCCTGCCACGTGAAGTACACTCCTCAACACCCACAAGCACAAAATCAAAACCGTTTTCCCTTCTCTTTCTGCGACATGCATAGGAGCCGTAAGCGACCCAGACATTTTGGTTCTTTCTGATGGTGTTTTTTGGCAGTTTTCCCATGCGTGGGAGCCAGCGACAGGCCTGACCGTTGGTAGTCTTCTGCACTCTGGGACTTGTTGCTTGGTGCTTGGCTGCTGTCTGTTGGCACAGCTTCAAGTTCTATGAATTTATGTGACTGCTGGCTACTGACTGAAATTACCTGCACCATGCGGGGGTTGGGCATTTCCTGGACAGGGGTGGATTGTGTCAGGCAAGGCTGCAAGGGCAGGACCTCTTGCCAAGAGTCTGATTGACACAGACATGTACGTGCAGACTCACCCACACTGAAAGTACTGAGACTGTCCAGTCAGCACTTCTTATCTTCAGTATGTCCTTGTTCAGTGGCATAGCTGCCAGATCCTCAGCAGAAGTTGACACAGGACAGGTCACCGCAGCTCACAACACACTGTCCCTTTCAAGAAGCATTGTCTATAGTGGATGGCCCTCTGCCCCAAAGAGATAGCTCTCCGATCACTGGCCAGCTGGTTATGCCTTTATTTATTCCTGTAATATGACGTAGAAGGTATTGGGTGATTGACAAGATTGATAATATATTTATTATGAATGTATTTCTCATTTTTCTTTGAGCCCTTCGCATCAGTCTGTGCCTGTGGCAGAGTCCTGCTGCTCCAAATCAACTATTTATGACCTTCCTTGACCATGGACAGAGCTTCCAATATACGCTTGACCGCAAATCATGGGCTCGCTTCCTGGTGCACCTGAGAACTCCCCAGCAGTCTCCAGACAGCTGCATCTGAGCAGGATGTAGATGAGGGAGGTCCACCCACAACATTTTTTATATGAGGAATCAACGGGAAATAAGCACTTTTCTCCTGCTTCATCAGTCCTGGCTACACAGTGTCCACAGGGAGAGCAGGGGGCGGGACCTCTGCCTGTCTGGAGAAGCCTGCTAAAAACTGCAAAAAGTGGACACCCAGATCTGAGTGTGATGAATGGCTTCCATCTCAAGGAAGTTTTAAGAATTAAAAAGGTGGTATGACAGGAGGTGATCTGTTAAATTAGCCCCCGCCTCTGCTACAAACAGGGATCGTTAGCCACCCGGTGACAGCTGGACAGTAACAGAGCACCCAATTACAATGGCAGGCTGTATCATTCTGTATGGGGGCGTTTCTCAGTCACATCAGTAGCCATGGGAGAGAGTTCCGCCTGACCAACGGCGGGATGTGTCACAGACCACGAATAACAGGCCTCATGAACAGCGAAACAGGCATTGTGCCCATCAGCAACTATGCAAAATTAAAGCTCTGGGCCAGTTGGCCCCCTCCTGGGATTCCTGATAATCACAAGCTCAGGGAGGGTGAGCGCCTGGGGAGCACCCCCATGCTTGGGTGAACATTCGCTGTGTGAGGATGTTGCTTGCTTTTCCCTACTATGTCTTTGTGGCATGTGGGAGCCCACCAGGTATCACAGCACATTGCATCAACACACATGAACATACGCATGTTGTTCGCCACTGCGCACACACTCTGAGTAACACACATTACCGCTGAGGGGTAAATGGCAGCGACGTGCATGTTTATGAAAAGCATTTTGTTGACATTCACTCTCACCAAACAAAAATCTCATTTCTTCTTCGTGATTTACATTGTTTAGCTTCCTTGGTATTTAAAGGTGAAATTGGTGGGGAACTTATGAGCACCAGACACGGCTAGGATGTATTTACTCTTTGGAAGTCGGGGCGTGCTCACGCGTAGAAAATTGGGTTAGGAAAGATCACATTCGGGTTAAATCAAAAAGTGAGAGAGACGGAGTGAGCGGCAGGCCGAGAAACAAGATTGCTTTGGGGAGGTTGCAGGCAAGGCAGCTGAATGGTGAGCGGGGGCCCAGCGCCTGGAAAGATAGCAGCCGCCGCAGGGATTAAAACAGCGAGTGAATTCAGGAGGGGCCTGCCTGGGCAGAGATTAAGTAGTGATTGGGAAGGAGCTGTAATTGGTCTTCTGGTACAAGAGGCATATCCAAACTGCCACACTCCTCACTGACTGACGGCTGAGGTCTTGCTTGTGATAACTTTGGATTTGGGCTGGCCCTCTTGCACGGGTGATCTGCAGTGAACTAGTCGCAGTCCTGTCGGTGGTGAGCAGCGTCGAGATCATGAGTTCAGCCATTTGGAGGGGGGGGTGACGTGACCCTGATGTGGCAGGAGGTGTAGCTTCTGGTAGCCTGGGAATAACAGGGTCTTGATGATTTTCAGAGCAGATATATATTATTCTGGGTGTTTATACAGTGAATATCTATCCAGCTGCTTGTGTGTACAGTGAACATCGATCCAGGTGTTTATCTGTATGGTGAATATCTATCCGGGTTTTTATCTGTATGATGAATATCTATCCAGGTGCTTGTGTGTATGATGAATATATATCTGAATGTTTCTATGTACGGTGAATATCTATCCAGGTCTTTGTATGTAGGGTGAATATGTATCTGGGTGTTTGTGTGTACGGTGAATATCCATCCAGGTCTTTGTGTGTATGGAGAACAAACTGGCTTCATTTTGCCACATGAAGGATGCAGGAAGCCTTTTAAGCCATAACATCCAGTCATGTTTTTTGCAGATATGGCTGCGTTTGAACTTGAGAAGAGGTACAGATGGGATCTGTGGGACAGCCTGAATGTCAGGGACCCCGACATTGGCAGGGGGGGGGCATCACAATTTTTCATTTCCTCTTTGTAACTCATGACTTTCTTTCTCGCCCTCTACCTATCTCTCTCCCTCTTTCTGTCTCTCTCTCTCAGTCTCCCTGTCTCGCTCACCTCTCTTTCCCAGCCTCTCCCTCTTCTGACGCACCTCCTGCAGGATAATTCACCTGACAACAAGCTGTTTTGATTCCTGAATCTGGGTGGCTCCCCAGGGCCTTGTCTCACTAACTGCTTGGCCGGGCTCAGCCTGCTCATTGTAACAGACCCTTCTTGCATCTTTCAGCTTCATATTTGTACTGGCCAGCTTTCTAATTGATTACTCTCACGGTCACATAAGTGGAATTCATGTCTTTTTTTTGACCAACCTCTGGTATCTCCTATTTCCGGGAGAATCATTTTTTAAGAGGATTTATTTCTTTTATTTGACTTCTAATGAATTTATGCACCCTAGAGGATATGCCAGTGTAGAGCTTCATGAAGTCCTTTATAGTTTTGCTGGGTTAACCCTATAGTCGCTAATACCACTATACGCTAATATCCCCGTTTGAACCTTGAACCTTGAACCAGCCGCGTCAGAACGCCCCCCACTGGACATTTAACTAATTTCCTGGTGATTTCTGTTTTTTGTGTTGCGGCTTAGACTAGTTTGTGGCAGTAAACACAGTAGACATTGATCACTGACAGTGGAGTCACATGAAACTAGAGCAATTAAAGGTCCACCCCCCCCCGCCGGCGGGCCCGGGGTGGGGGGCGGGGGGGGGGGGGGGGGGGGGGGGGGGGGGGGGGGGGGGGGGGGGGGGGGGGGGGGGGGGGG
>JABFEA020000029.1:19796238-19810314 GCA_019775915.2 Cyphomyrus plagiostoma | reverse complement strand
TACACAAGTGTACTTAAAATTAAAGTGTTTATATACAGGTTTGTGGCTCTTAATTTCCTTTTATTAATTAACCACTTAATACTATGTTCACTGTGATTATTTTATAAATGTAGGATTTGTATTAAATCTATATTCATTCATAGTGTCAAATCAAGAATTGAAATCGAATTAAGAACTTGAAAATCGAAATTGAATCGAATCAGAACATCTGAATCGATACTCAGCCCTACTCCAGAGTGATATTTAACGTAATCTATTTAATAAGTCCTATGGTCTCTGGGGTCTGACTTGGCTGCTTTTTACAGAATTGTAATTTTCTCTGGGAGCATCTGTTCGATGCTTCCTGAAAAGAATCTTGATGTGTTTGCATGCGGAAACATTTTAACTACACTCCCCAGGAATCTACTCTGGTAAATTACACTTAAGAGGGTTTCCAATTTAACGCTACATATCCTCCAGTTTGATGACGACAAGGCTCTTTCTCTCTTTTTAAAAGATCTTGGCTCATAGGAGAGTTCTGAGAAATAAATTGTACCCATGCAAATCCTTAAATGTCCAAGAGTGTGAGGAATCTCTGCTTTTGGTTTTTTCCAACTTAATTGTGTATCAAGAAGCCCTGGGGTGACGTGGAGGCAGTACGGCGTGACCAGGGGCAGGACCCCATGGTTGCAGCTAAGTTAACCCCCACCCCCCCCCAATCAGAGCCCTCTGCAGAGTTTTTTCCTTTATCTCCCTTACTGCTCCTGGATTCCACCCTGTGTACGGAACCTTATCAAGGAAAGTTGATATCTAGTATAGGAGCTATGTTTATTTTGAAATGAGAGCAGATCTCTCAGCTTCGGCATACCGCTGCTTTTGTTATTGTCTTCCCCAGCACTGCTCTAATGATAAATGGAGGGATCTCTGTGGTAATGCCCTGTCTAACCGCGTAAAGGTGGTGATTCAGCCCTCTGAGATTGGCTGTCACTGTGCTTGTCCCTGTGCTGTGGGAATCCCTGCCACGAAAGAATTGTTGGGGCAGATGATTATGATACTAGATGATCGGACTATCCTTATTTTGATTTTCAGTGACTTGATAAGAGGTTGCATTTTCTGTTTTTATTACTGATGACTGGCATTTCTTACACCGTCATCTGTGTGCTTTCTGCAGATATGCTGCAGTAGGCAAGTTCAGTGTCCCACTCCCCCAGTGGTGACAAACCATAATGCAGTTACACTGGGGGTGTCTTAATGGTGATCTGTCCCTGTCTTAGCTAAGGCTCTTCCACAGAACCCAGCATGTGCTTCTGCATGGTTTTGCTTGCTTATGATAATGTGCTCGCTGTCAGTCTTCTTAAAGACCTTGTTATTAAAGCTTGTTTTCCAGAAATATCTTAGATGTACATAATATACAAAATATTATGTATAGTATACATATCTGGTGACCAGCTGAACAACATAGGAAGGTGAACTGCAAAATCTTTCATTGCAGGTTTATTTATAAAGTACATTGTGCGTACCTGTGTTTTTCCCCTCCGTCAGACCTTTATATGTCTGGTGTGTTTCATCCAAATGCATAGTACATGACTGCAGTGTCAAGTCAGTAAATCTGCTGAGATATGGAAAAAAATATATATATTTCCCACCCACAAACCCTTTGCTGTTTGATGCAGACAGAGTTTTGGATATTCAGTGTGTGAATAAAGGAAAGGCTTGGCTGTCATCTCTCCGCATTCCTTCCCAGCCAGAGTGGGAAAACGCTTGTTCCTTCACAAAGTTCTGATGCCTTCTTTCGGCAAAATGTTTTCACTGCCCAGTTTTGTTTAGTCATCGCTCACTACTCCTCCACAGGCATGTGCATCTGCCTGGCCTCCCTCCTGTCTGTAAATATTACTCATCTCAAGAGGATGCTTCCGTCTTCTAAAGATGAAAGAATGTCTCCGTGTTAATCGGGGGGGGGGGGGGTATAACCCAGGGGAAGGTAGATGAGGCATGGCTTTCCCTGACCACAGATCTTTTTAATCACTGTTAGGTCGAGCGCACTCAGGTGATGGGCATTAACAATTAATCAGCTTTCATTTAGAACTGCTTTGGGGAGTCTGATCCCTTAGACTACTGCTGATTTGTTAGCATTGGTTGAGTGTGTAAGCCCCGCCTTCCTCATCGGTATCGCTGTGCATCAGATATCCCCAACAACCTTCCCCACTTCCTTGGTTTGCAGTGTTTGTACAAACATGATTTAGATACCCTGTTGGACGGTCCGTGTTGTGCATGTACTAGTTAGTTCATTCTTTAACTTGATATTCAAGAGAAGGTGGCCAGAGTCTCTCTCATGTACTTTGCTGCCTCTCTGACTTTCTGGATCCTTTTTCCTTCCAAAAATTTGGGTAGGAAATTACCAACAGTGTTCAGAATGAAAAATAATTTCACTGGAATAATTGTCTTTAGTGGTTTTTAGAAGAGGAGAGAGTCAATGAAGCATGAGTTTGCCAGAGGCCCCCCTCCTTCTGGCCCCAGGCCAGCCTTTAGGTCACTCAAGTGTGCTCAGCAGATGGGCCCCATCGTCCCTGCACCCTCTGGGGCCCACCTCTGATCCGGTACCCCTATCCATCTGTGATTTGTTTTGGTTGACCTAACAGGCCCCAAAGGACTGATGGGGCACCATTTTCTTTGACTAGGTGTGATCTGTAAGGCAAGCTTGACTATGAATCCTTGGCCTATATGGGAGACCCTGGATGCAGCTGTCTGTGGCAGTGTTCCTCCTACCATCTTCATCTCCATAGTTTCATCTTTGTTCAGTAAATAAGGCTTTTTCCTTTATTTCCTGTCTTGCTTCCCTCAGTGTCTGGGTGCAGATATCCAGTCAAAAACAAAGCTGAATGCCGTCTCTACAGTTGGCCTGTGTGCAATGACCTTGCATGAAAATGTCTGTTTCAGTGATAATCTGGCAGTAAAGAGACTCACCGCTGCTATGTGCTGTCGCTTCTGGCGTGACTTTCAAAAAGCTTGAACTTCCGTGGCATTTTGGTGAGCACCATTAAGGGCTACCTCTGCTATAACATCACATTTAGTAGTTTCTGTGGTCTTTTGTTGTTCTGATGTGCTGCTTTGCCCTTGAGAGGCATACTGACGAGACTGGGCAGAGACAAAGGCTTTCAGAGGACAAGATGGCAGCAGGTAATCTTTTCAGCAAGCCTGAGCATTTCCAGGGGCTTTCTCAGTAGTGCTGCAGAGCTGAAATTAGGGGTTGTCAAGCGCTGCACATTTTTGGCGGACGGCCTTCTTCTGCCACTTTATGTTAATGTGACATTTCAGGAGAGAAAGGGAATTAAAAAGGGAAAGAGAGTGGGAAAGCAAAGGTTTTCACAGTAAAATTCTTGCCGTCTGATGAATGTCAGATTCCAGTTCCACAGCTATGGGGATGACTGGCGATCTGACAATTGGGGGTGTCAGCCACATGTGGTCTGTGGCTGGCCGTCGGGGAAGCCCTTTACCTGGTCAGCCTTGGCATTGAAAGCTGTTCTATTAGAAATTGCCACATTCTGTTTGTTCTTGGGACTGTAGGAGGCCCACCCCTTGGTCCGTTTGTCATCATTGGCAGCTGCAGCCATATTTCACTGTGAAGAATTGACTAGTTCAAGTGTAGTCTTCCTTCCTTTCACTCCATCCTACCTTCAACCTCTAAAAGAGGTAATTCCAGCAGATGGCTTAACTGGGTTCAAGTGTTTGAATTGTTGTCTGGTGACTTGCTTCCCCATGTCTGAGTGACAGCTCAGTCAAAGGAGTTGGGCTTTTGGGGTAGTAATTATTGGTGTGCAGGCACACTAGCTGAGCTCGCTGGACACCACCACCACCCCCCCCAAACACTGCTGAATGCATTTTTTTTTTCCTCTCGTGATTAGATGGCTTTTTCTTTCCTTGTTTGTTCATTTCTTTGTTCCTCTGTTCCAGAGATCACCAGAGTACGGAAGGACATGTACAGTGACTCTGTGAATGGCCTGGTGGAGAAACACCCCTTGGAGCTGCCTGAACCTGTGGGCCCCATTGTACACCTGCAGGAGAAGCTCTTTGTGCCTGTGAAAGAGTATCCTGACGTAAGTTCCTTTTCTGCTTCTTTTGCACTCATGTTTATCTTCTGCCACATATGTTTCTGTATCTTGTCTGTAATGCAGGCATCCTGCCTGATGTCATTCAACAGCAGTAGCACATGCCGGACTGGAAACAATGCGTGTCATTGACCCATTCATACGGTGCTCTGATTAACCTACTCTGGGTCAGCTCCTACCAGCATGTAACCTGGTTATTTAGCTTCACCAGCATCCAGGGAGTGGCAAACTGTCTTGAGTGTGGGATTATGGGTAATCGCTCTCTAAAGTGCTGTGAGTGCCATTGTGGCTGGCAGTGAGGCTTGATTCTGCAATATGGGGTTATCACTCAAAGCCGTTACAGTCCTGCTTTCTTGGGTCTAAAGTAACCTTTTCAGTGATTTTTCATACTCGTTTACTCACTGTGAAATTCAGAGGTTGACTGTGGCAGTTCTTTTTGGTGGGGGCCAAGAACGTGCCAATTCATAAATGTTCATGGCCTAAAAAAGCTGTGGCTCTCGCTTTGCTCTGACTGCAGCATGGCTGTTCCTACAGCCAGTTTGACATGGAGTCATGGCACTGGATAAGCACAAGGCTATGTCAAGGTTAGTGGGTGGTGAGCAAAGGGGGCGGCTGCAGTGGCAGCTAGCTGCATGCCTGTGCTCAAGGTGGGCAGGCCGACAGCTGTGTGCCCCCCTTCCCCAGGGAAGTGCTTCTCTCCCTAATCCGGTGGGCGGCAGAAGGGTGTGCAGGCTGGGCACGCAGGGGCACCAGTGCGTGAAATGCGTTTTCCTCTTGACAGAGCTGATAAAGGCCGGCTGCACTCGGCAGCAAGCCGCTGCCATCATAAATAAAATTCCCTGCTCTCCATCAAGATGAATACTGCCCAGCCCTGAACTCTGCCACATCTCTGCTTTCCCTTTTTCATCTGGCTGTGTGTCTTTTGGGGGTGGGGAAGCGGGGGAGCGAATACCTGCCATATAGGTATTTGAGATTGTGGGTGGGAATCCATGTGCACGTACACACACACACACACACAGCTCCTTTACACATGTGTAATGTGTATGTGGTAAGAGGTTTGACCATGAATTAGCTGGGTTCCCCTCCAGCGAATTAACTAGTTTAAGACAGAATGTCTTCGTGTTTTTGAGGACTGTGGAGTGTTGCAATGAGCCCCTGGATATAGTGAAATGGGAAATGGAAGCGTAAATGCTTCACTTCCATGTCATTTATTGTGCATGAATGAGAACAGTGGGGAGTAAGCTGGGCTGGTGGCTCAGCATTGGTGCCGTAAGTGGACACCCCTGCTTTCTGTCAGCTGCTAATCTCTGCTCAGAGTAAACATGCAAACGTGTGACGCTAAGCAGAGGCTGCCTGGACGCTTTCCTACTAAATCCCCATTCAAGTGTCAGTCAGTGTGTGAGCCGTGGGCAGGCAGCCAATCAATATCTATTCGTTTTCCTTGTTTTTTTTCCCTTCCCCCCCAACCTCATTTTTCACATGGAGAACATTTAGTTTGCCATTAAACTTGCACGACAGCTTGCACTACACTAGAAAGGCCTCTTGTACTGGTTTTATTCTCAGCTCTTAATTGCTTTGTAGTTTTAATTGTAGGGGGGTCAGTCACTGGCATAAAGTTTTAGGCAGTGAGGGTCCATTTGGGTGGAATCTAGTTGGTCATATATGTAATCAAACCAGTTTGGGGGAGGGTTCCCTTATTTATCTAGTGTTTCAAGGCAGTCTGCAGACTTGGCCCTCCCCTCAAGCAGTATGGAGAGCTTCATAATATAACCTGCAATCCTTTAACATACACACCCTTCATCAAACTGGATTCATTCCTTTTAGTTGTGAGGTGTAGGGTGACTGCTTCGGTCAGTCCTTCTGTCACATTGGTTTTCTTTGTCTTCAGATGTAGAAGCTGCTTCTGCTTGACCCTGATTCACGCCAGAGAGCAGCTGCTCAGCCTGGCACATACCTGTAGTGCCTGCTATGTGTGAGCATTTTTTCATTGAAATGCCAGAACCCGTGTTCGGTGTTGCTGAACAATGTCACAGTGAGTGACTGCAAATTGGAACTGAGATGAGTTGTCTTATGCACCTTCTACTGTGCTGTTCTCTAATTACTGCCACACCTCCTTTCATGGGCACATTTAGGCAAAATAATGGTTCTGGTTTTGTATTACTGTACTGTGCTAGAGCTGGTCACATGCTTTTTTGGGAATGTACCAGCAGCTGTCAGAGTGCCCTCATCCAAGGAAATGTGAATTAAAGTGGGCCTCGTAATTAGCCTCTCTGGAGTTGCAGTTGAACATTTCTGAACTACTGTGGGTGCAGCATGCCAAAAAACGGCCTGTTAGCTCTTTTTATCTAACACACACACACACACACACACACACACACACACATATATATATATATCTCTCCTTCCCTCCCATCCCATATATATAAGTGAGAAGGATGTAGCGGGAGATGAACAGGTGGATCGGTGCGGTGTCAGCAGTGATGCGGGCGCTACATCGGTCTGTCATGGTAAAGAAGGAGCTGAGCCAAAAGGGAAAACTCTTGATTTACCAGTCACCTATGGTCAGGAGCTGTGGGTTGTGACCGAAAGAACAAGGTTGCGAATACAAGCGGCCGAAATGGATTTCCTCCATAGGTTGGCTGGTTTCTCCCTTAGGGTGAGGAGCTCGGTCATTCGGGAGGGACTCAGAGTAGAGCCGCTGCTCCACATCAAGAGGAGCCAGTTGAGGTGGCTTGGGTTTCTGATCAGGATGCCTCCCTGGTGAGGTGTTCCAGGCATGTCCTATTCGGAGGAGGCCCCCGGGAACACCCAGGACACGCTAGAGGGACTATGTCTCTCGGTTGGCCTGGGGACGCCTCGGAATTACCCCAGAGGAGCTGGATGAAGTGGCCGGGGAGAGGGAAGTCTGGGTTTCCCTACTTAGACTGCTGCCCTCGTGACTGACCCAGAAAAGCGGTAGATTATGGATGGATGGTTGGAATATAAAAATGACCCCCCCCCCCCCCAAGCCCTGCTTCTCATTTAACATCACTGCAGTATTTTTTGCTTTTTGGTGGTGAGCAGGGCAGGCCCCTGGAAGGCAACACGCACTAGTCAAGGGACTGTTGTTTTCGCGTACGCGTGTCACCCGCCAGGTTGGCTCATGTAAGTGGTGGATGGTGTGCTTTCCTTGCGGGAAGCGTGCATTGCAGTTGGTTGCAGTTGAACATGCTCTTTTCGCCAGTAACGTTTGGCTGCAGTCAGGCAGCTTGCATTGCAGAGGGGTGGCATGTGCTGCCTTCTCAGCCTTTGTTAGCGTCATCATGCCTGATTCTCTGTGTGTTGCTGGCACCTTCTGGGCTTCGTGATGCCTGAGCATTTGAACAGGTGGCAGTCTCTCTTGCCACTCTGCAAAATGTAACTGGCTGTCTGGGTGGGCACCTGGTACCACGGCCAATCTTTTTGCTGCCGCTAACTGTGGAACTTGGAAAATGGCTGCCCCAAATGTTTCAAGGTGCTTTATTGACCTTTAATATTCAGAAAATGGTTCTGGAACTAAAAAAGTGCGGTCCTCACTAGCAATTCTGAAATACTTTTGAGCACCTCTGCTCTGTTTAAACAAGTGCTGCCTATGCTTAACTTGTGATAGTAGCTTTTTATGCAGATTTGGAAAGGGCTCAAGTGGGGTGAAAATCAGTCAGGAGAAACAAACCCCCTTCACTCCTGTTTTTTAAGCCAGCATGAGTTTACTATTCAGGTCAATGTCTCTCAGGGCTCCAGACAAACTTCTCCTGTGGTAGCACAGCTGCTACCAGCTTTTCCAGTTGGTTGTACCAGCACACAACTTGGTTGCACCCTTCCTTGTGGTGCAACATGGTATTAATTGATGACCTTGCATGCTGATGAATGGTTGTCCTAATTTGGATACCCTGGTTTTTGTATTGATGAAATATTGGCAGTGCCTCAAGACTCTATACAGTAAGCACATTGGTGAGGGTTAGGGACGACAGATCCCTGCCAGTGTGACAATTCACCACCCCTAACCACTGCCCATAGCAGCTAATACAAAAGGCTATTACCAATTACTAAACAAATGGTACTGTACACTATGCATGTCAAATTACTTTGTCATTTTCTATGAAGACATTTTTTTTTTGAATACAGACAATCTATGTGCCTTTTTGTACGAAGTTACTACTGTATACTGTATGGGATCACTGTTTTGGACTTATTAAAAATGTAAAATTACATTAGTGAAAAGTTTAAAAGCTACTGAGAGAAACACTCAAATGACTAATGTCAAACGTGAGAATGTGATGGAGGGTAAACTACTGTTCTTGCAGAATATTTTAATCTAAACATTAGCTTTAATAACCTAACTCGCATCACCACTTGGGTCTGTCTTGGGACCTCTCTGTGGCTGTCCTTTTCCCAGCCACCGCCTCCTTCTCATTTTCTGTTTTTTCTTCTTGCGAATCAGCTATAGACTACTTCTACTACTTCACCTTGACGTTTCATCATCAGTGTCACGTATATGTATGTACTCCCGGGTGCAGGTAAGGGGGACCAATTTGGCAAAAATAGACACTGAATCTGGAAAGAAAAAAAAATCAATCACAATTTAAGTCAGTACCCGCACAGGAACAAAACATCCTAATGATGATCATACACCAGCACAGATGTGACAAAGTGAAATTTAAAGTCATACACTTTCAATAGAAGGTCACGTGTGTGATAATTTTGGTTGTAATCTAGACACTCTCTCTCTCATGGCCTGTTATCTGCAGTGTAAGGGGCTGCTGCCCTGCAGCTTGTACAGTAGGTATTTTAAGGTTTCGAGGTTCGCTTGAGTCTGGTTTGATGAGGATCCTTCCCATGTGATCGAAGTTTGCATTACTAATGGGGTGGCGATTGTCCAGAAATGTTGTAACACTTGGAATTGGTTACATGCAAGTTTACCCTTTGACTGCTTATTAGGAGGGAAAGGTTATTATCTAATTGAATTTGAGTTTGATGTCTTTATGGTCATATGCCGACAGAATTCAACCTCGTGTGAGGATATTCCACTTAAGCCCTAGGAATAGCAGGCTGCTCCACTCAGCAGGGGATAAGGCTTTGCCTCTTACTGCTGGGTGGCACCACAACACTGGCCTTGTCATTTCCCTCTGGGCATGTACTAACAGCTAAGTTTGGAGCAGGCGGATGAGAAAGATCTGTAATTGATTTATTTTTCAAGGAAGATTTTTTTGTTGTTGGCATGAGACTGGATAGGAAAAAGATGTCACTGCAGCGGCCCGAACCTCCCGCCCTGCTATAAGGGTGGTGGGGCAGGGAGGGGGTGTCATTCTCCGGCGGTGGATGAAAGAGACCATGAGCTGTGGAGGCGGCAGCCAGAGCCGCAGATGGTTGCTGAACACGATGGCCACATCGCTTCTCATTCTTGCGGCTTTGATCGCCGGCGTTTTGCGGTGGAGGAGCAGGCATCAGCACACCCCTGCCCCACCCCCCGCACCACACCCCACTGACCTCTCATGCTGCATCAATGTGTGTCGATGTGAAATGCACCTGCTGCATGATGGGATCATACTTAATGTGTATCGGTTGACTGCTGTGGGTCGCAGCAAACTGCACCTGTGCAATGTAATCAGTACTGTAACTGGAAGAACATTAGTATAGTAACAGCATGGAAGCGTCCAGCAGGGGAGGGGTTTTACGAACTAATCCTTTGAGTAGACTTGGGCTGGTAAACGGACCCTTCTGCCAGTGTGCAGCCTCGAAGTACCGTACTTTACTTGTTATTGATTTTGTTTGTTTCTGCTGTTGCTAAATGTCTGCTGTTGGACAGCACCTCCAACATCTGATTGTTCGACAGCTGTAAAAAAGCTACTTTGCTGCTCTGGTCTGATTCTTTTTGGAGTTTATTTAGCTCTGAAACAGCATAGGATCAAGGATTTAAAAAAGCCTTGTACTGGTATTCATCTGTATTGTGGGGCAAGAAGAGTCTTGTAAGTGGGGGAGAGTCCCATGGGGGGCTGACCTTTAGTGGGGATTGTAAAGACTAGTCTGAATGCAGGTGTATGCAGTTCATTCATTGTAGACTAGGGGGCATTGTTAATGTTCAACAAGGCACGAAAAGGCCAAGCCAGTGGGATAGGCTTCAAGACCATAGTGTAGTCCAAGGGTGGTATCCTTATCTCAAGCCTCTACATCAGTACTTCTCAAACCAGTCCTTGGGGGACTCCCAGAGAGTCCATGTTTTTCATCTTCTTCCCTGAGAGTTGGGAAGGTCACTGGTTCAAATCCCAGGGTCAACCGAGTGTGTTCACCATTGGGCCATAGAGTAGCACCTTTTATCCTCAACTGCTCCAGTGACAGTGACTGTCTGATCCTGCCTTCTCGATTGTATGTCATTTTTCTCTGATTCTTCTGCTTCCTCTTGGCTTTTGTATGTATGTAGGTGGGCTCCCCTCCTGAGTGCTTGGCTGTCCATGTGTTGTCCACTGTAGGGAGCACTGTGGGCTGAGCCAGTCTGCTCAGGAAGTAGCCTTATTCACTGGCAGCATGACTAGCCAGCAGTGTAACTGTTAGTAGTTAGCCAATCTTTCTTTCTATGAAATGCTGGAATTGTGTGTGTGGTGTCGCCCATCTTCCTTGTCATTCACCCAGTTAAGAAACGGGCTGGGCAGTGCAGGACATTCTAGCAGTGCCCCCCCCAAAACGCCCTGCTGCCCTGGGTGTCTGTCCAGAGCCGATAACAAGGCTAAACTGAGGCCCTTTAATGTCAGAGTAAGCTCCCGTCTGCACTACAGTGCTGTGGTTGGGGGTTTGCTTATTTGCAGTGGTTGGCCGGAAATGGAGATAAAACAGGGAAGGAGTTGGTCTCTAATCTCTAAGACTTTTAAATAAGGGAACAGAGCACTGAAGGACACTGGGCACATCTGGAGGTGTGAGTAAACGGAAACATGTTTATGTTCATTTTGTTTGCTAATGTTGAAGAACTGAATCGAAAAGTATTCCATAGCTCAATTCTGCGTGTGAATGAGTGCTCATGGTTTAGGTTCCTCTTTAGACCATGGGGCTCTTTATCCCCTTTGCTCCTTGTGCTCCCTCCCTCAGTCTGAGCTTTTTGGCAGATATCTTGCATTTGTGTTCACACTGTCATTGTAATTCGTCATTTTCTTTTCTAAAAATCTGGCCTTGTTGCAGTGCAGACAGGTCATATTGTGAAGGCTTTGATTTTCTTGACTTTTGTTGCTGTATTTGCAGACTTTCCCAGGCAAAGCAGTGTGTGGGGTAGCAGTCACAATGTCTCCATGACCAAATCATAAGTAGCTAGTGTTATACCTTTTAAGATGGGTACTTTACCTTCTGTTATCAAAAGATTTTCAGGCACAAATTTTCTGACTCGTCTTGCACATCTCAAAGGTTTAAGCTTCCCACAGGCTGTAAGCAAATGTCTTCTCTCCCACAACCCCTCTCCCCCCAGTGGTCCCATAGCATGTAACGGTTCCAACTTTCACCTCTGCACTGTAGGTAGGGGAGTGCTCCCAAACACTTTTCAGCAAAGGGGGGTTGTTCTCTTTACCCCATGTAGCACAAACTTTTGGTTTATGCACTTCAGCAGCTGACCTTTGCTGACCAGGTTGTGGAACTGGGCTTTAGCTCCATGGCATTGGCATGGGAACAGCCAGAGCATCGCTGGGTGTCTCACACTCGCGACCCCCCACACCCGCCTCTTTCTTGCTCAAGGCCGTGCTTTGCAGGCCACCACCTCCACTTGTCCTGCTGTCTGTAATTACTGTCTTATTCCAGAATTCAAAGTGAGCAATTTCCCTACTGTCCGGCAGCTCCTGGTCTCTGCCATGTCCAATCAGCATCAACATGTTCATGGTGATGGTGCCTTGGCTTTTCTTATCTGCCTGTGAGTGTACAGGAGCTGCTTATGTGCAAATGGGATTTCTATTGGAATAAGTTTCCCCAGACCAGAGCGCTCGTCATTACACTGTGATGGCGCTCTCTGTTTACAGGTGTCTCTCTTGGCTGCCAGGCCCTCTGCTGTCCCCCTCTGACCCACCCAAAATGTGTCCATGACCAGGCAGACTGACCTGGGTGGCCTGCTTGCTTTTGCTGGTGGAGCTCCTGTGATGGGACAGCCCTGCTTCTGGCTTTGGCAGTGTGGGATCCGGGGAGTGTAACATGCCTCATTCTGGAAGAGGCTAGCTAGCCCCAGAGAGACAGGTTCTGGCCTGGCCTTTTGTTCTAGTTGTGCAGGTGGATACCCAGACACAACACGGTTACAAAGGATGCACCAATTAGCAGTTTCCTTAACCTTAGCTTTATTTGCCAATACCGATCCTGGCAGATTTACAATTTTCTTAGATTAATGATTAGAATGCGGAACGTTTTAACACTTCTTTAGTAGACTTAACTTTTCCGCAAGCAAAATATTGTAAATACCCCTTTCAAATGTGAAATGTGGTTCTGCAAGTGTTGAATTTAAATTGATGGTTCCAAATTTAGGGGTGGTTCCTCCGCAGACATGGTTTTGTCCACTTGCCTTGCAGTCTGTGAATTTAGCATCTTTGTCTCGCCCTGTTCAGAATCTCCAAACCACAGACGTTTTTCCTGTGAAGCTTTTGCCTTACCTATCACACTGCATGATTGGGAGGAGGGAAGGGGAGGGCTGGGGGGCATTACTGTGAAGGGGGGCGATTATGGCCCAAGTCTCATCATGATACAGTATGGGCCAGTATTTTTTGGAATTTTTGTAGTGGTATTAATCATTGAATCACTTAAGTAGCAAGTCCACTCTTAAGAAGCGTGTCTTGTAAGAGTGAAATAAACTTCAAATGTGCGGAATACTGTACATAAAGCACAAGTGCTTTTTCTAAAAAGAATGTTTAATGTACAACATTTGTCACTTTGGTTAGTCTGCAGAGTTCTGAACTCATTGTGCAACACACACAAACAAATAATGGACAAATGAATAAAATGTAAGATTTTGAGTTTTGCATCAGTCAAAAAATGTTTGCTTCCGTTTGGTTACTTAAGATTTGGAAGAGGGTGCAGCTGAGGTGTGTGATGCGCTCACACACATGCATAGCCAGACATTCTGTCTATTTGGGCTGCTAACGTTTCAGGTGCTTAAGAATTGGCTATGTTGCCATCTGTTATGCAAACAGCACCTTTGCACAGTTTGCGATATACAGTTGGTTGAACTTGCAAAATCTTAAGTGGACCCAACCATTTTTGGAGTCAATTTTTCACTGGCCTTGCCACCCACTACATTTGACAGCATAGCCAACCAGTCTATGGACCTCATGCTGTTTTACCGTGTGACACAAGTACAATATTTTTAGCCACCCAATGGTATCTGAAGTTTTTTTTTCATGAAGTTGGCTAAATGGTTAAAGTTTGAATTAAATAGTTTTTTATTCAAGATCTAACTAGTAAATTGAGATCAACTGAGACATAATTGAAAAAAGTGAGATACAGATGGTGCTGGGATGTCAAGCAGACCAGTGGGCTTGTTTCACATTGGTCTGTTTTTGTTGTACTGTTGCAGCCTCTGCGTTCACAGGTTTGTCCTGTCATTTTAATGATCGTGTTAAGTAATGTGCTTCTAGCTGGGCATTCATTGGAAACCTGTCTTAACTGCACTTATGCTTAGTCAGCTCTTCAGTAGCACATATGTTTGTAATGCGCTATTTGCCTCACTATGTCATCATGGACAAAAGTGTCTACTAAATAAAAGTTAATGTAAATGCTGTATCATAATTCTTAAAATACCTCTGAAATGTGTACTGTGGGTACAATTGGACCAGGAGCAATAAAACATCACCGTATCGCCCATTACTGGTTGGTAAACTTGGCACAAAAACGTTAGTTGGTAAATTACATGATAGGCTCATGATACTGGCTGTTTTTAGACAGAGTGGTAAATTACATGATAGGCTCATGATACTGGCTGTTTTTAGACAGAGTGGTAAATTACATGATAGGCTCATGATAC
>JABFEA020000029.1:19728882-19738915 GCA_019775915.2 Cyphomyrus plagiostoma | reverse complement strand
TATGGTGTTCCTAATAATCCTTTAGGTGAGTGTATGTGTGTGTGTGTGTGTGTGTGTGTGTGTGTGTGTGTGTGTGCTCTGACATACCCCCCTCCCAATTACCCAGACCAGGATAAGTGATGGGAAAAACAGGTGGACAAATTCTGTTATACGAAATACTATAACCTGAAGAAACTGAGTGACGCACACATGCCAAAGTGCCTCCAATTGAGCACATAATGTGGCCACACAATAGTTATGATGGTATCCATGGAGCCATTCCTTATCCAAATAGAAAGTTTTTGTCATTCCTTTGCATGAAGGCTGATGCCCACGTTAGCCGTCCCAGCTTAAGAGAGCCCTCTGAGGCTCACTGGGGCTTCGGTGTCCCCTTCCTGGCATCTCGGTGCCCTTCTGACGTCACCGTGAAGCGATCGGGACAGAGGGACGGCCTGACATCAGCCTAACTGAACAATGACTCTGATGAAAGTATCAAAGGTCAGATCATGTCAGTTTTATTGGTCTGGATTTTGTGTTAATATGCACATATTTAAAGCAATTACTGCAAACTCAAGTATCCAGTCATGCTGTGATGCACTTCTGGGGTAAAGGGGGTGCCATTGACAATGGATGTTCTGCTAAATTCTCTGTGCCCTGGGCAGCTATGAGGTATTGATGTTAATTATTCTTCTCCACATCTCCATTGTAAACTCTGCCCGGTTCCTTCCTGTGAGAGGTGAAACACATAGGTCACAGCGAGTAGGTATCCCTGAGGGCTTCCCCAGAGGTGTCCCTGCAGGTATCCCCAAGGGCTTCCCCAGAGGTGTCCCTGCAGGTATCTCCGAGGGCTTCCCCAGAGGTGTCCCTGCAGGTATCTCCTAGTGCTTTCCCAGAGGTGTCCCTGCAGGTATCTCCTAGGGCTTCCCCAGAGGTGTCCCTGCAGGTATCCCCGAGGGCTTCCCCAGAGGTGTCCCTGCAGGTATCCCCGAGGGCTTCCCCAGAGGTATCCCTGCAGGTATCCCCGAGGGCTTCCCCAGAGGTGTCCCTGCAGGTATCTCCTAGGGCTTCCCCAGAGGTGTCCATGCAGGTATCTCCTAGGGCTTCCCCAGAGGTGTCCCTGCAGGTATCTCCGGGAGCTTCCCCAGAGGTATCCCTGCAGGGATTCCTGCACCCCATGCTATTGGCCTTCAGGGAAAATATTTAAATTATTTTAATATTTGTACCTGTGGCTGTGCTCAGACCAGAGGGTAGCTGGAGGCTGTGGCGATGCCACACTGGTTCTGCTTATTCCTGGACATCTTGATGTAGCCTTTGTCACCCCATTCGAGACCCCAGCTGAAAGCCACACGCATACACCCATGTGAATCAGCCTGTATCAGCCTGTGGGGTCATTACTCCACTTTAAACAGTCACTGATTAATGACTGGGGACTGCGTGGCATTGGGTCAAAGGTCACCACTGCTGTCTTTGGGTAAAGTGACAGTAAATCAGTGTAAGTATGCTAACAAAGGGCCCAGAGCCACCAGCCTCTACCTGTTCTTTACTAGCCAGTAGTCTTGGCCGTCTTCGGTTCCGTAGCCGACCGCCAGCACACCGTGGTCCAAGTCACTGCTACTACATTCGGGCTCGTTGTATATGCCTGCAGGGGGCGGTATGAGAGGGCATGCTCATCGTCTATACCCGTGGGGGGCGGTATGAGAGGGCGCGCTCGTTGTGTATGCCCGTGGGGGGCGGTATGAGAGGGCATGCTCGTCGTGTATGCCAGTGGGGGGTGGTATGAGAGGGCATGCTCGTCGTGTAGGCCAGCGGGGGGCGGTATGAGAGGGCGCGCTCATCGTGTATGCCCGTGGGGGGCGGTATGAGAGGGCATGCTCGTCCTGTAGGCCAGCGGGGGGCGGTATGAGAGGGCACGCTCGTCGTGTATGCCAGTGGGGGGCGGTATGAGAGGGCATGCTCGTCGTGTATGCCTGTGGGGGGCGGCATGAGAGGGCGCGCTCGTCGTGTATGCCCGTGGGGGGCGGTCTGAGAGGGCGTGCTCGTCGTGTATACCCGTGGGGGGAGGTATGAGAGGGCGCGCTCGTCATGTATGCCCGTGGTGGGAGGTATGAGAGGGCACGCTCGTCGTGTATGCCCGTGGGGGGCGGTATGAGAGGTGCATGAGATGGCACTCTCACCTGAGCTGTACAGCTGGAAGGAGACGTGACCGGCGTCGATGGCCACAGAAATTGGTCCCACGGTGGCGACAGCTTCCTGCAGCGCGGCCTCGTCGCCTTCCGGGACGTCCACATAGCCCGAGCACGTCGCTCCAATGGCATCCGGCTTGAATCGGCACTTCCCATCCTGGGTGGGGGATTGAGGGGTTACTACTCTTGTTTATTCTCCTGGGAGGGCCGGGTAGGGGAGGCAGGGAGGGAGGGAGGGAAGGAGGGAGGGGGCACTTGCCATGGCCTCGTAAGGGTACGCCTCCTCGGTGTCAATACCCCCGTTGTCCTTGATGTACTTAAAGGCATTGTCCATCAGCCCCCCACCACAGCCGAAGTTGCCATAATCACCGGAGCAGTCAACCAGCTGCTGCTCGCTGAGGGACACCAGCTTCTGGCTCTTCCTAAAGGTCTGGCCTTCCAAAGAGCCAGTCTGGGGGCGACATGTACACTGTCAGAGGCAGCCAAACACCCCCCCTTCGCACCCCCCCCTCACCCCCCTCCTCACCGCGCTGAAGGCCCAGCAGGAGCCACACTGTTTCTGGTCCTTGACCTCAGTGACGTAGCCCTTGGTCCTCCAGTCGACCTCGCTGGGGAGACCCAGCCCCCCCACCTGCCGCAGAAAGGCGCTGCCCTTTCGCCCCAGCGTGGCGTTGAAGTAGCCCAGACAGCCACTGAAGGCAGTGCGGCGGTACTCCTGGTTGTCCTATAAGGTAAGGTGGGGTCAGCCCCTCAGTTTTGGGTGCTCTCTGACATATAAACCCCCCGGGACCCACAGTGGGCTGTTGGGCCCTGTAGCTCGCCCCCCAGAGCCCTACCATGTCAGAGAAGAAGGTCATGCCCAGCCGGTAGCTCTTCAGGCCCTGGTCGGCCAGCATGTTGTGCACGATGACCAGCTTGCGGTTGGACAGCCAGGTCAGCCTCCGCTGGGCCTCCTCAGCAGGAGAGTCATACACCTTTTCTGGGGTGGGGGAGCTAAGTTACAGCCCAACACTAACCCTCCCAGGAGAAGAGCGCCTCTTTGGTCAGCCCTTCAGCCAATCAAAACCGGGCCGGCAGATCGAACCAGTGTATCTCAGGGTGTCGCTGTTTTCAGGTGAATGTTCTGATCAGGTGAAGCTGGCTTGTGCTGAAGCCAGGAAATGCGCCTTTCTGTTGCTCATGATTTACTGCTTCAGTTATTAGTTGTTATCGCTACCTGGATTCCCAGGGGAGGGGGGTGAACTTTGCAGCCTGCCCCCGCCTTGCTGTCAGTATCGGGCTGTACATGTTTGACATCAATGTCATAAAAAAGGTCTAAGAAGCATGAGAGGCAGATGATTATTCATGTTTCCAGTGTCACAGCCAAAGGCACAGAAAGAGTAGCTCTGCCCACAGCAGCTGGTCTGCGAGGCGCGACTGCGTGTGTCAGAGTGATATAAACACTGTGAGTGAGCCCGACGTTACTGTCGGTAAACGCTGGTGCCTGTGAGTGAGCACAACGTCACGGTCAGTAAACGCTGGTGCCTGAGAGTGAGCACAACATGACGATCGGTAAACGCTGGTGCCTGAGAGTGAGCACAACATCACGGTCGGTAAACGCTGGTGCCTGAGAGTGAGCACAACATCACGGTCGGTAAACGCTGGTGCCTGAGAGTGAGCACAACATCACGGTCGGTAAACGCTGGTGCCTGCGAGGCAGAGCTACACGTGTCAAAGTGATACAAGGCATGCGGACAGGGCCATGAGCAGCCGCGGGCACCGACACAGACGCGGGCACCGACACAGACACGGGCACCGACACAGCCGCGGGCACCGACACAGACGCGGGCACCGACACAGACGCGGACGCAAGAAGGGATATGGGTACATTTGTGTTTCTCAGTCAAATAGGAACGAACCTGTAAACCACACAGGTAAATCTGCTTGTTTTTAACAGCCGTTCCTTCCGTACCCCACACCACCCAGAGAGGCCCCCAAACAGAGGCAGCTCACTGCTCTCTCCGGTAAAATGCTGATACACTTCAGAAGACAAGGGTCTCACCAAACTGTAGCTTCCAGGCGTGGAACTCCAGGTCCTCCAAGGAGAGGCTAGCAGCGTAGGATGTCCCCCAGAGGGCAAGAGCCACGATCAGCACCTTCATCTCAGGCAGGGTGTGTGTGTGCGGCATGTGTGAGCGAGTCGGCAGCTAACAGAGTGATCTACACGCTTCCAGGACCTGGGGCACAGAGCAGAAGGCGGCACTAACCTGCCTGCGGGGGAACAGCGTCTCTTTATGGCAGACTGGGGGTCAGGTGGTGCTCATAAAGCCATAAGCGTATGGGGGGAGCGCGTGAGCTGGGGGGGGACTCGTTTATTATTCAAGTTTGAAAGTTTCTGGGGGAGAATTGAGACAGCTGGTCATGGGGGAGGCTGTTTCCCTGTAAGTTGCATTTCCTCTTTCAGCTGAAATTCACTTCCCACAATTGACTGACCTGTGGAAATATACAGTCCTGTATATGTACTGGACTTGAACCTGGATCAGCATGGCCAGATTCTGCCAGAACCCAGGAGGCCTTCACCTGCTGTTGCCATCCCACCCTTACTGGTTCCAGGCCCCGCCATCCCTGCCATACTGACATGTTGGCTGCTTCTCCAAACTGCCTTGGACCAGCCATTACAAGCTGAGCCTATCAGCCCTAAATGTAGGCTTTCTGCTACAAATTTTAGACTCTCTGTCTCAGAGGGGTTAGGGTTAGGTTAGGGTTAGGTTTACCCTTAACCTCCAATGCTGGAGATTCAGCTCATGTTTTTCATTGTGGCTGGGGGGGGGGGCAGCTTGCGTCACGGACTCCAACGCCTCTGTAACCCTCAGCGGGTTTCCTGTCTCTGATCTCACCAGGGAGCTGCTCTCTCCTTTCCTAGAACATGCCACTGTTTCTGCAGTTGTGTATTTAGACACTTTCCACAGATGACATCTGTGGAATCTGCTTTTCCCTGTGTGCCTACCACACCTTTGCTGGTTAAAAGTCATGTGGGATGATTTAGTGATGTTACAAGCCCAGGGTTGGACCTGCAAAACCTGTTTGAAAAAACAAGTGTCATTGTCATCCAACCAGTAAACATCACATGAGGTAGTGGTGGCGGATGTTAAAAATCGACCCGATTCCCTGCTGCCGACACACGCTCTCAAGTTTGCCCGACATCTGACTTGTTTTGACATGGTTTCAGAGAAGCCACAGGATGTCCTGCTTTACTGGCAGGCAGACGCACTTTCGCTCACTCTTCAGAAAACACTTCCTGGTGCCATGACGGTCAGTAAACGCTGATACCTGTGAGTGAGCTGAACGTGAGGGTCTGTAAAGACGGGCGCCTTTTGAGTGAGCCCAAGGTGAGGGTCTGTAAATACAGCTGCCTGTGAGGGTCAGTAAATACAGGTGCCTGTGAGGGAGCCCGACGTGAGGGTCTGTAAATATAGGCGCCTGTGAGTGAGCCCAGCCTGACAGCAGCTACGCAAATCATGAGGTCCTTGTGAATCTGAGTGCACATCGGTGGTAGAGTGGGGAGGCACATCTGCTGAATGATTGGCTGGTGGGCTGCCCCCCCCCCCGCGCTGTGGTCTTCAACCTCCAGCACATCAAAACAGCTTCTGAGAGCTTTGGAGTCATGTGGGCAGAGGTTGGTCACACTGTTACCATACAGTGCTTTGTGGGGGGTGCAGCCACAGATCAGGGGGTATGTTTGGCTGTCACAGGAAACCTAAGGCATGAAAAGTGGCTCAGCACAGGCCTTCAGAACTTCACCCACAGCAAGGTGGTGGGCGGGGACACTGAGCTGGAGGCCCCTACACTGCTGGGGGGGGCAATAATTCACATTCCCTGTGCTACATCAAACACTAAAGGTTCTTAATTGTTTAAATATCCAGAGGATATTACCAAAAAACTTTTGCCAGAATATTTTCAAATCAAAGCACGTGCACTGAGAACATTATTCTCACCAAAGACCTCCTATGCCAGTGGATATCCTACTGGATTAACTGGAAAATACGTCTATGCTACATGCTCGCTCCATTGTGTTAGTCTCAGGTGAGGCTGAGGACTATGAAATAGCCAGATACAACCTGCACAGATCAATCAGGCTAAGAGGCATTACAGTCAGATAGTGGAGGTGTATTACACCACTGCTTATTCCTGATGCATGTGGCACAGGATATCAGCAGAAGAGCCAGGGGATCATAACCAGCGAAATCACACCCCCAGATGAGTTGAATGAGTTCTATGCTCGATTTGAAGCAGATGACACCAACAGGGCAGGATTCTGCCCACAGAGGACATGCGGAACACATCACTGTCTGTGTCCTCGGCGGAGGTGGGCATGGCCCTGAGGAGAACGAACCCCCGGAAGGCAGCTGGCCCAGGCAGCATCCCAGGGCGTCCGCTCAGGGTTCACTCATCTGAGCTGGCTGATGTCACGGTCTTTGGATCATGGATGCGGCAAAGTGAGAATTTCATTGCATGGTCTAAACATTGTGTTTTTACTATCTATATGACAGTGAACTTCTTGAACTTGAACTCAAATTTCAAATGTATTTATAAAGCACATTTGAAACAGCAGCAGCTGACCAATGTGATGTACAGATAAGAAACAGTACAGGCGTTTACATAAAACAATAAAACTACAGCTACAAGTACAGATCATACATCTTGCACATTGTTAAAAGCCAGTAGTAGTAAATAGGTGTTCAGATGCGATGAAGATGCAGTCAGTGTTGGGGCACATAAGACATTTAAAGGTGTGGTCATGTTTGCGTGCACCAGACAGAAGCCAGCCACATTCTGCACAACTGAAGGCAGGAAATGGATTATGGTGAAAGTCTTGTGCATAATGAGGTAGAGTAGTGGTAGATTTCACATAAAACTTACACGTAATGGTGCAAACAGCATGTTCTCAGTTTTATTGTCATATAGTATGAGAAAGTTGTGCAACATCCATTGTTTAATATTGATTTATCAGTCGACTAAGTGCTTCACTCAATTTGCAGCTTTTTTTTATCAAAGGGAAGATAAATATAGGGATCATCTGTGTGACAATAAAACAAAATGCCATGTTTCTCAAATATGAAGTACAAGCAGATCCAGGCCTAAAATGGACACCTGGGGAACCCAGAGAGTAAGAGAGGCAATGCTGTATGAAATGCTATGTTCAGTGGTTTAAAAGTCTCATTGTGTTCAGTACCTCGCCTTAACCCTCAGAGCAGCAGTAACCCTAACCTCACCCTAACCCTAACAATACCTCTAGCTAGAGTCTGGAGCTTAATGGATTCATGGTAGTTTGGGCCATTGGCTGATTTGGAAAGTTGGAAAGTAACACATCAAGAGCTCATGTTGTAAGTGAAGAAGTAGAGATCCAGCTGGCATGGCTGTCATGCACATGAGTGTGGTTCTGAGATGAACTTTCAGGTTCTGAGATGAACCTCTGGTCTTTGAGATGATTCTCCAGGTTCTGAGATAAACCTTTGGGCTCTGAGATGATTCTCCAGGTTCTTAGATTAGCTTTTGGGCTCTGAGATGAACCTCCAGTACCTCCACGTTCAGGCCATGGCTGGAAGTATGCAGAAGTTTTGGTTTCCATGTGAGCACTGTCTCCCAGCACGTTAAACCGAGGCGGCACCCTACTTGAAGCTCTGAGTCACGCAGGCTGTTGCATGGCTCCCCCAGATGGAAAACTGTAGAGTTTCTGGAACCTTCCATGATTCAGCCTTGTGAACCCCCAAAGTCTTATCAATGGTGACATACCTCACCATTTGTGGGCCAGATGCTTAACCTCATTGTCCACAGAACAAAGTCAGAAAACAGCATTTATTTTCTGACTTTAAGAGGCATAAACATCTCAGTGTTTTGCCTTATCTGGGAATTCCATAAGGTGAGTTTTCAGCCTGCTTGGAAAATGGTCCTCCTGTGAGCAAATGGGAGCAGAACCGTGAAACGGAGGATTGTGAGAATCCTAGAGGGAGATGCTTCAATGGACTGCCGGTCATCTGATCGCACTTCAGTTGTATAAACTGCCAGTAAACCATCATGTGAATTAACAGCATTTTAGCTCATATGACTTACTGGCAGCAGAAATGAACAAACTGATTGGCCCTGCTATACGGTCATGTGATTAGTCACGCAGAGTTGCCTGTTTTGTTGCGTTCAGCACTGACTTGGTCACAGGATGGGTATTGAGGCTGTATAACAGTGCAAAGAGCATCAAGCGCTAAAGGTTTGCATTTTCTTCATTGTCACCTCTTTACAACTTTGCTTAACTCAGCATTCCTCGCTGTCCTGTCTCGCTGGGGGGTGGGGTCCACGTCTTTGCACTGTCCCTCCAGCTGCACACCTGGGCTAGGTAATCAGCTCAGGTGGACTCGGGTGGGAGCTGAGGCATGGGCTGGCTGAGCCATGAACCTCAAGGTAATAAAACCATCTGCCATTCAAGATCTCTCCACCCTGGCCAAAGGGATAAAATGGCAGCCTTCAGGTCACATGACCCCCAAAGGTAACATAATCCCCACCAGCCTTTAGTTTCATTTGCAGAACTCATGTCAGCAAAAGGGGGACAGAAAGTCATGCCTTCTTGTTTGTTTGCTTTTGAAAATCTCAAATGTACCTTTAACCTGGTTAAATACTGACCTGTGATCAAAGCTTGTACATTCAAGGAGGTACCAGCAGAGGGTGCTTCCCCTCAAATGTGCCACACTTCTCCATCTTCCTCTGGGAATGCAATTACATGCAGATCGGCTGGCTGGAACCTCTATCACAACCTGGATTGTGTGTGTGACAGATGCGCATTCCACCCAGCATGGGATAGGCTCCAGGCCCTTCTCATGACCCTGTCCAAGGTAAGTGGTGGGAAGTTGGATTGATGGGTGGATGGATGGGTGGATGGGACCAATATTTATTTTAAAATGATTCACCTCAAAATGAGAGTCAAGTACCTGCATAACCCTCCACACAGATATCCGTGCTGAGCTAAAATGTTACTTTAGGCTGGACGCAACCTGCAAGGAACGTAGACAGTAAGTGACAGACATACCGAAAGAAGAACTGCAAGTGAGTAATGATTCACCCCCCCCCCTCCATCTTCAAAATCCACTTAACCAATGAATCAGAGATCTGAAAATGCAAAGGCACAGACTTATTGACACCACAGGTTAATCGCAGAAAAATTACTCCCTCTAAGGACATGTAGCTGTGGAATCATCCGCTGCTCCCTCCCACAGACACACACCCCAAACCGGTGCTCCACACTTCCCAGAATCATAGCCTGGAGAACACTGTTTGGCCGGCCATGTGGGGTCCTGCACAAAATGGTCGTCAGGCTGCTGGGTGTCATTATCACTGGGGGGGGGCATTATGGGGCAGTCAACATGGGGGGGGCAAGCTGTGGTCTGTGACATGCAGGAATGCACCAGCTCAGGATACCCTTAGCTCATCCCAGGAGCTTCCTCCTCTGGAGTAGCATGGCCATGGATGACGGATCAGACACGGGAAGTGGAATGCAGGACGCTGTTGCTGCTCTTTTCAAGAGCTTAAGGGGTAGGCAGATCCTGAATGAGGCTGGTGTGCTGCAGAAGAGCGGCCAGAAGGTGGCGATTCTGAGGCCCAGGAGGATCTCTGAGAGCGAGTGTGACATGGTTTTTGGACCTTTACCTTGGCAGACATCCAGCCTGTAAAAATAACCACTTCTCCATGATGTCACTACAATGTAAGATCAGAGTGACCTGCTCAGGGCTTCAGGAGTCTGAACCAACAACACCCGCCCCCCCCCCCCCCCCCCCCCCGGGGGGGTGGGGGGGGGGGGGGGGTCGAACGCCCCAGGGGGGGGGGCCCCGCCGGCCTGGGCCGGCCCG
>JABFEA020000029.1:19711240-19728416 GCA_019775915.2 Cyphomyrus plagiostoma | reverse complement strand
CCCCCCCCCCCCCCCCCCCCCCCCCCCCCCCCCCCCCCCCCCCCCCCCCCCCCCCCCCCCCCCCCCCCCCCATAGCCAAGCAATGATGTAACTGGTGTTTATTTCGAGCCTATGAGGGAGGTGGGCAGCATGCAGGGACATTCACACGCACACTCTTATTTTTACCTGCTGGCCCCCTGTCCATCGTCTGTCACATGGTCCCCCACCCCCCTTCTCGCCTCCTTTCCCAAGTTTGGTCAGTTTGTGCCAGGAGGTGACAGCCATGTCAGGTGACGCCCCCCCACCCGCCACCGTGCACACGCATAAGTGTCGATATTCCGCTGCCCCAGCAGAGACGAATGACCCAGGACAGCTGCTCGTAGATGGAGAAAAACGGCAGCCGTGGCACATAGAGCAAGGCATGCTGGGAACTCTGGTGTTGCTGGGGAGGAACAGGCAAGATAGAGAGAGAGAGGAAGAGAGAGGGGGAGTAGGTCAGGGTCACTGATATTTAGAACTGTGGGAGCATGTATTACTGTAGCTTATCACCCCCACCCCCCCCAGCAGCTGTTCATTGTGCCCCTGCCCCCCTACATTGCATCATCAGCACCATGATCACCCTGAAGGGGGGTGGCCATGTGAGCTGGAAACACCCCAGGGAGGAAAATATGTGTAAACAGGCGATACTGAGTTTTAACACAGCCAGAGTAATTAGGCAAGCCCCGCATTCCCAGGGCGGCTGGGGGCAGGTTTCAGAGTCCTGCAGAAAGGCTCGGGGGGGCTGACGCTCCCCAGACAAAGCAAAGAAGCGCGTGTCTTGTGGAGGAATGCCTGTCAGCGCTCCGGCCCATGATCTCCGGAATGTTCTCATCCGTGTCATTTTCTCTTCTCACTTTCGCTGCACTTCGGCTTCCTGGACTTGGGCCCGCGGTGGTGTCTCTGTCCAGCATACTGTATCTTTCCAGAACATCCATCCTGTGTCTGCCCTGCACATCAGAGGGATTCTGGCTCATTCCACACCTACGGCTGTAATTCGGCAAACATGCCCCATAATTCTTTGCGGTGGTGTAGAATGTCCAGCGCCTTCCTGTAATATTCTCTTAAAGCGCATGGCTGGAGTGCCTCCGCGACTCTGACAGGTTTACACACCCATGAGTATTTGAGACCCTCGCACGGCCCACATGCCCCTGCCTGATAGGGGCCTTTCCTCTCCATCCCGACAGGCGCTGCTCTCCGTTTCTCCCGTGCAGGACTCCTCCGTCGATATCCCCGTTCTTTATACTGTCAGTGCGGGGCTCCGGTGTCAGACACCCTCTCCTGAACCTCGGGGTCCCCCAGCAGCCGGCTATCCTGCAGTAACATGGCCGCTTGCGATCGGACGGGCAGCTTCCTGTCGACAGGCAGCCCGCGTCTGAGATGCTATAAGTCAGACAGGCAGGCACACATTTGCCAGTCATGCGGTAACAGATGTCGGCAGTGGTCTGCACCCAGGGGGGTCGGCGAGGAGGCGGGGTGGGGTTGAGCACTAAAGAGGTCTCTTCAGGCTGCAATGCAAGCACTCGTGTCGCTGCTACGCAGACAGCACACCGGGAGGGGGGGGCACGTCCGGCACTCCTGATCTCTCTCGTCCCCCATTTCTGCAGCTGCCACGCTGCCTCCGTGCTGCCGCATCACGCGCCTGGGATGTCCCGCTCCTCCGCAGAGGGTGCTCCTGGCAGCCCGCACTTTGCTACTGGACAGGGAGCAGCGGATAAGGAGCTCACACGCAGGCACTGCGGGGTCTGAGGTGAGAAGCCCAGGCTGCAGACATCCAAGCATTCCCCAAGTCCTTTCCTATATTTCCATTGTGACCGAGAGAGGGGACGCCGTCGGTGGCCGCGGTTTCGCAGAGTGCCGTGGGTTAGACTCACATCTTCAGAAGATGCCCTCAGTTATGGCAGCTGCAGCCCACCGAGGGCACTGAAGCTCCCAGCAGAGAGCCACCAGAGCCACACAGCTTCTGCCAGCAGCGGCTGCTCTACCCAGCATGCAGAAGGGGTGCGAGGCCGCCTCAGGAACGGACTCCGGATCCAAGTCTGCGTCCGGGGCTGCTTTGGTTTACCCAGTGGCTCACGGGGAGGAGGACGAGCAGAAGGAGACACGAGAGGAGCCGGAGGCTGAGTACCTGAGCTCCCGCTGCATCCTCTTCACCTACTACCATGGGGACATTAGCAGCGTGGTGGACGAGCACTTCTCCAGGGCACTTAGCGCCTACATGGAGGGAGAGAGCAAGAGGCACCGCACAGCGGTCAGGGCAGGTAAGGGGCGAGACCAGGGAAAGGGGAGGACACACGGCTGGGCAGATTAGTAGTGTGTAAGAACAGTTAGAAGGGCAGAGGGAAGGGTATGGATGCAGCAGAACTAAGCACGATGCAGCAGGAACAAGTGGGATTGAACAGCATGCAGAGGGATTGAGAGGGATGGGACAAGACTGAGTGAGATAGAACAAGATGAAGCAGGCTTGGGCAGGATGGAGTAGGATGCAAAAAAACAGCAGGATTGAACGGGATTGAGAGTGACAGAGCAGGATGAAGTGGGATTGAGTGGGATTAAGCACAATGATGTGGGGTTGAGAGTGACAGAGCAGGATGAAGTGGGATTGAGTGGGATTAAGCACAATGATGTGGGGTTGAGTGGGACTGAGCAGGATGAAGTGGGATTGAGTGGAATTGAGCAGGATGAAGCGGGATTGAGTGGGATTGAATGACATTGAGCAGGTTGAAGCCGGATTGAGTGGGATTGATCAGGATTGAACAGGATAAAGATGGATTGAGTGGGATTGAGGAGGATAAAGTGGGATTGAGTGGGATTAATGTAGTGTATCATATGATCAGGTTTATAAACATCCAGTATGAGCTGTGCACTTGCTTAAACAGAACAAACATAGCTATAGCATTACTGAGGCTCTGAAAATGGCAGCATGACCCTTCTACATGCGATAGATTGTATCAATCTGCCTTTTGTATGTGTGTGTGTGTCTGTGTGCCTGTATATATGTGTGTGTGTGTGTATGTGTGTGTGTGGAGTGGAGCCCCCACCCTTGTTTAATTGCTACATCTTCATCAAGGGGCTGAGGGGAGCTTCCTGCCTGACGACTGATGCTATGTTTGAATGTGCTGGTAAGCACAGGGGCCCGCGGGGGCACATGTTCCGGGGGCTGCCCAGCCCAGCCCCCTGATTTACGAGCAGCCCGTTTGATCCACACGGCAGAACCGGTGTCTCTTTTCAGAGGAATTCTAAATATAAAAAGCAGCAGCTAACAGAATGAAATGGGCTCCTGACATTTTAACAAGGCCAGGAGGCCCATTGGAAACAACAGGTGGGTGGGGGGGGGGGGCTGACACAACAGTGAGAGATGTCACTACAGCAAGTGATTTAGGGCAAAGCCAGGCCACCTTTGCCAAGCCGACAGGGCAGCTGGCCTTATTTAGGGGTGATCATGGCCTCCCGTGAAGGCCCAGGGAAGACACCCGGAACGAGAATGACTGGACAGGGCCGCTCTCTGCGCCTCTCGGGGGTGTATGGGTCCGCAGGGCTGCTCTCCTCCTGTTCTTCTTCCAGTCCAACTCTAACCCGGCATTGTTTCCTGCCCCACTCTCCCCCCACAGACCACCCCACCCTGAGCGGTCGCCGGAACTTCCCTCCTTCCTTCTGGGACAGTAACTACCCCTCCGCACACAGCCGCCCCCACCCTGAGGGGGCCGCCCCATACCCAGTGGATCCTTACTCCTCCAGCCTGCACGCTGGGCTGCCCCATCCACACCCCCACCCCCATCCCACCGAGACATGGGGCTACGCCCAGGGTCAGACGTTCACTCCAGCTCAGTCTCTGCATGAACTTTACACCCCCGCGGGCCTGGAGCCCCACTACAGCCCCCTGCTCATGCCCACTATGCGGCCTGCTCACCTGCCCACCCTGGCTGCACACTATGATGTTGGCAAGCTCGATGGCGCCCCCTCCTGGCCGGGCCTCCTGCCGCCGGGGGACATGGCCCAGACACTGGCTCTGAACATGGATCCAGGTGCCCACACTCCGACAGAACTGAATCACATTGATTTGTCCATATTTTATAGCACATTATTTAATTATTTTTAAAAATCACTTTTCAACATGCACAAGTCTTCGGTGAATGCACTGCTGACAGGGTTAATTAAGTAATATAAATAAAATTGCTTTACGGTCCATGAAAAATGAACTGCAAATATGTGTCACACTTTATTATTACTGTGTCATGTTGCAGTATTGTATTTTTAACGTAAATGAAAATGCAAAGATGACCACTTCTATATTTATATACACAGAACTTTACATACATGTAATTAGCACGTTGTCTTTCACAGAACACGTGTGATGGCTCACTTCCCTCTGTCTTGTTCTGATGCAGGTCTGCAGCACCATAAGAAGCGGAAGGAGCTGTACTGGTTCTAACAGCCGGCATCACAGGTCGCTGTGAAAGATGGCCAAGGCACAGAGGCAGCTGAGGCACAGATGCAGCTGAGGCACAGAGGCAGCCGAGGCACATGGTCTCTCTCACCCCAGAGACAGAAAGTAAACATGTCTCACGTGCGGAGGGGCCGTGTCTGATGGGACCCGCCGGTGCAATTGCGTTTTTGCCGTTGAGGGACCGGCTGCTGGAAAGCAGACAGACTCTTGGTCCCACCAGCAGACAGCATGGGCAGCAGGCAGCAGGTGGGGGGTGTCCTGCCTCAAACCCTGACCGGCCACATGGTGACCTCAGCGACACATTCACGCTGCACTCGGTGATGGCCGAGAAATGAGGCTGCTTTTACTGCTGCTGTTTGAGCGCTTTACTTATCTATTTATTTACGTTTATGTATGACGCTAAATCTGTTTGGAGAACAAAGACAAACTGCAGCACTTCCTGGGTATCATGATCTGCTGAATAACCAGCCAGCACCGAGATACATATCAGCTATAACGTTTTTCAGAAACACTACAGAATATGATGCATGGATGGATGTTGGTTTGGCGGCTCAGCAGGCGGCCCTGGGGGGGCAGATGAGGGGGGTGCGCATCCTGAGAATTGGGCCCCACCCTTAGGGTGGAGTAGGGTGGGCCCAGCCAGTAAGGAGTTCATCCATCCCAGCTAATCTCAGGATGCTGTAAACCAACCAAAGCTTTTTAAATTCAGACTTCATACCGGTGCATCCTCTGGCTCTCAGCCTCCCTTCCAGACCCTCCTGTTTCCCCATCTTGCTGCCCTAAGCTCCAGTCATCACACACATATCTGGCAGTTGGAAAGGGCTGCATTTCTCACCTCTGCTTGAGATCCTCTTTGGATCTGAGCTATCAGCTGACCAATAAGCCTACTGTCATATATCTACCTGTTGCAGAGTTATAGATGTGTTTCAGTTCATATTCCTGCTCTGTGTTCCATGAAATAGGCTAATAAACAGAACAGACTTGCGCTGATGTATGTATTGTCCCCAACACCAGCACAGTTGTCAAACCAAGAGCTTCCATGTGTGAATGCACCAAGTCCTTGGTGAACGCCTTTGTTCGCTGGTATTCATGAAGTGTTCGCATTGCAGTTTACCGGCGTTTCGTCTTCATTCACTTCATCTTCCTGCGTCTCCGTCAAATAAGCCCTTCTCTGCCACTACTGGCAGCACCAGGCATCACACTCGGCTTTATGAAGGAGCTGCAGTCTCAGCAAAGGCACCCGGAGGTGGGGCGTAACGCCCAGGCACATGGAGGACGTGCAGGGGGCTGTGGAGAGCACACCGGACTAGGGCACCAGGGTAGCGGCTGAATGCTGGATTCTGGGTCTGAAGGACAGAAATGCCCCCAACAAGGCACTATATTATAAACTATCATGTGGTCTGATTACCATCTGAAACATATCAATATATTGCAAAGTAGACAGACAAGAGTATGTCTCATCACCTTTAGGCTTGAGGTGGATTATAACAACTCCAAAATAACTATCCCATTCATTCATTCGCCAGGTATTTGCGTTTGTTTTGCATTTAGTGTTTCTGAACATGGGAAAAGGAATGACGCACCTCACACATTCATTTATGGAGATGTGTTTTCATGTGCGCAAAATCTGTTACACCATATTGGGCTATTCTGCAGTTATGCTTGTTCAGTTTCGGATGTATAGTTTTCAATGTGCCGTTTTCATTTAAATTATCCTTCATAATAATAAAGTGTTAATAAATTGTTGTAGGACCGTCTGAGGACTTTACTTGATTACATTTTCATGATTACATTTATGTGGTTTCCATTGCACAGATCACAGTCTTTAGTTATGTATATATAATTATATCATAGATCATTATTTAACTTATAGTTTCATTTCTGAGCTTAATAATCAGGTTTTTTGTTTTCTAAGAATATAATGGGGAAATTCTCTTTGCCCTACCTTGCCCTCCATACAGGTGAGAGCTAGCTTGGGGTCACAGTGAAGGGGTAGCCAGTATGTGGCGCCCAGGGAGCTGGGGGGTAACGACCTCACTACACACAGCACCCTACAGATACAGTAAATCACGGGACCCAAATTTCGAGCATAGTATTTATATTAGCAGATGTACAAGATAATACTAAAGAATCTGATGAAATATGAAGTACCTGTGGGGCTAATTAGATGAGGTTTTCAAGCCTAGTCCACGTCTGCGCTCTGAATTCGCGTTTTAATTACAGTCCACTGTTTGAGCCAAATAAGAACTTAAATGGCGCCACCATGTGGTCGATCTATGTCGTGAAACACGCCAGACAGATGTGTTTTTGTTGTTGGGAAAGGCGGCTTTACCGAAATGCGGGAAAGCTAGTTATTACTGTCGCTGCAAAAACTTCTGTAAATGCATCGTTGTACAGACAGATAAAAAAATAAAAATAAAATAAAACAGCAAATAAAAGTGCAATTTAAAATAAATAATGTGGGTTATACTATAAAGTTTATACTATAAATGCCATGAATGTTCATGGCAGATTAGAACGAGAATCATTTTATTCGACATGCACAAGGAATTTGTTTTAATAAGGCACCATAGGTATCGTTAGGTCCAGTCACTCAGGGCTAATACATCTTAGTAAATAAGACCAGGCCTACAAAGTACACTGGGTGACTAACTATGGAAGAGCCATAGGGACAGTGAGCTTGGTAATGCAGGGGTTGGGGTGAGAAGCTCTTCAGGTTGTCGTTTGAGGCTTAATTATTTTTGTTTTATTACCTGTGAAGCACATTTGACATCGTGAGGGTATTCCATGAAGCAGGCTTAAGGAAAAGTCTTGCTTATTTCGACAAATCAGTCTTACTTAAGTGAGAGATCCGTTCCATCAACGTGTCTTAAACTAATCCCATCTGCATTACCATGGTAATTTAGGCCTGCGAACTAGCCTGGTCCGGCTAGTCTGACTTAGTTTAGCATTGTCTCAAAGAACGTCCGACGCGTGGGAACAGATTCCCAAAAGATCGTTCCGTCAGACGAAATTCCGCGATCTTATTATTCATGTCATGTAATCTGTTAAATTATATGTCCTCATTTGACAAAATATTTTACTTTATCTGATCGATTTTTTTGCAATCTGTAAGGTGTAGCAAAATGACATGATTTTGTTTGAGTTAGCGGGAGAATGAGACTTGTATTTATGTATATAAAAAATGGAACCCTGTAGTTAGTGCTGTGAGTAAAAGCAAGACGAGAAAGCAGAGAATAAAACCATCTTTTCTGAAGTAAAGCTCTACGTGATACTTCCATAATATGGAGAACAGAGCTGAGATTGCTGGCATAATCAATATAGTAAAGCCTATAAAATCACATCTTAGCATTCCAATTAATTCCAAAATAATTACAGTAAAATCCCGTTACAGAGGACTCGCTTATAACGGAATATCATCTATAACGGACGAGGTCCGCAGGTCCCGGTGTTCTGACGAGTTGAGCTACCTATCTAGACGTACTATCAAGCCTTATAGCGCATGTGCAGTTCCACCGTTTTGGGATTAGGGTTAGGCTTTAGGGGTTGGGTTAGGGTAAGGGTTTTAGGGGGTTTGGGAGTTTAGGGTTATGGTTAGAGTAAGAGTTAGGGTTAGGGCTATCGATTAGCACTACTGTAGGATAACTCGACAAAATAGCTCATTTCGACAGAACACCGGCCGTGCGCCTTTACGAACATGCAGAAAAAGCATCGGATATAACAGAGTTTCTCTTAAAGTGGACAAACAATTTAGGTCTCATGCTTTTAGCTTTTAGCTGTAGTTCTGTTCGGCTATAACGGCCATGTATAGTTCCGCTTACAAGGCGTGTGGCGTGCCGGTGACATCCAGCGCAGATACGTACGTCGTCGTGATTATTAATATAGTCACGTATCTGGTCAGGTAAAGTTGGATTACTACATATAGAATATAATAATCTATACCACACGTGTGTCTGCTGAGGTGTGGCATGAGTAAAAGGTGTTCTGGGCTTACAGCAACTTTGGATGTAGCCTAATGGACTGTTTTGCCAGGTCCCTTGAAGTCCGTTATAACGGTATTTTACTGTAAAATAAAAGCGTACGCATATTACAATGGTGAAACATGAAATGCAATAACTGTAATTGAAAAAAAAAAACAGTAAAAATAATATGAAAAGGAAGATATCTTTCTATTTTTAGTCACTGTATACGTTGAAAGTTTACTACTAAAATAGCAAAGACAACATACGGTTATTTGTGCAGAACATTTCACACGGATTTAAAGTATTTTACGGAGATCAAATAATATTATACTGTAGGCTAATAATAAGCCAATTCGCTGCTGGTTATGGGGATCGAATGAGCAACTTTCGCATTATAAAGCGACAGCATAAACCATTGTTCTACCATGTCACTGTACTGTAAGCATTTGTAACATTTACGTAACTCATGCATTTAGTCTGTCTGAAATGCATTGCCAAGTCAACTCTCTGGCTGTGTTTATGGCCACAGTATTGGTTTTGTTTTAAACGATTACTTCTTTGTATTTTTCATACAGCTCCATCAGAAGCGTTTACTCTGCGGCGGAAAGAAACACCGCTCTCGTTTTACAGCGTTTCCGCCTCATTTGGTCGATCTATCGTTCATCCATTCATTTGGGCTTCTTCAATATTGCGGGTGTGCGCACTAAGTGAGACTATGCAAGTCTGTCTCGAATTAACCTTGATTAATTAACACTCAACTGCGTTCGTGGAACGATGTGAGGCTAAATTTAGAGATGGAGGTAGGTTGAGTCTGACTTTTTCGGGAAAGTCTGCCTTTCTTTTAGCTACTTTCATGGAATAACCCCGTTCTCCAACGGTGCTATATAAATAAACTGCAGTACTTACATGTACATGTGTGAGACACATAAACGCTGTCTTTTGATTAACCTGTGAACATTGATTGAACCCCATATAGTTCAGTTTTGTGTGATTAGAAGCTAGTGATAATTAATGAATCATTCTTGTGCCTAGCCCATCTTGCTCTCTGTAAGACACAGAGGCTCACACTGCAGGGTCATCCAGCATGCAGTGCATCTGTAGCCATCAGGGATATTTGCTTGCAGGGTAGTTGCCCGGTGCGGCTCTGAGGGCCCAAGGTGAAACTTTATCAGGGGGCCAGGAATTCCTCGATATAGACCTGAGCATTCTGCGTGCCCCGGGATTCAAAATAGCTACGAAATGTTGGCCTATACTAAATATACAGGACAAATTGCTAAATGGTTCTAGAATAACTATTTTTCAGGGGACTGAGACAAAAATTGAGTGTAGAACTACCTGTGGAATAAACATTTCACGTAGAGAAAGTTATGGTCCCTTTTTGTCTCGGCGCTACTTAAATTCTCCCGACTGACAATAATCCGTGCCCGGGTGCATGTCGAAGCTCCTCCGTTCCGCCAGGGGGCGATTCTCCCTATTGAGGCGCGACGCCGGTGGAGTTCAATCTGTCGGCCATGTTGAAATAGTCGCCGTGTCGCTGGCTCACAGTCCTGAGAGAGCGGAGGAGCTGCAGCCCGCCATTGTGTCGAAGCTAGGCTCTGCGGAGAGACAGACAGGGGCTAACTCTCGCGTAGACCTTTTCTGACCGTTTAACAGTGCCCGTTTTAATAGCAGCCCCAGGGGGAGAGAAATGTCAGCCAGCAGCCTTCTCGAACAGGTAACGAAAGGCACTTTTTAACATTTCCGAACGCCGGAGAACAGCCCCGGGACGCGGCTCCGTGCTGCAGCAGGCCCGACCACCTGCTACGCCGCTCACTGGCCACTGCACTTCTTCATATTCTTCGTATTTTTTCCCTTCTTTTCTTCTCATAACTCAAACCTTCATGAATCACCTGGACCCAATCCAGAGACCGAAAGGCCAAGGAAACAAAGGTAAGACAGCGGTTCGGGAGCGGGATGGCAGCTTGACGGGCGATGTGTCTCCGTTCCGTGTGGGCAGGAGCCCGGGGCACAGAGCGCGCTAGCCGGCCATGCTACTAGCTATGCTAAGTGATAGGCTAACGGCAGCCTGAAGGGCCCGCGGCAGGCCCGTGTGACCTGAAAGCAGTATTGTAGGAATTGTTCTCGGTAAATAAATATGAATACTAATTGAATGCGAGTCCGGAACGAGCTTCTTCCTGCGTTAGGCCGCTTCCCGGTCCCCTTCACGCCTGGTGCCGGACGCCCGGGTTCGCTTTTCCTTCTCGGTTTACCCGAGGCCACTGCGTTTCGGCCGCGAAGTTTTGCGCTGTGGGTGCTGCGTTTACGACCAGGGAAGGACACGCGAACACGATGAGGCTCACAGGCCGTCTGCTGGCTTCGAGCCTCATCTCCACGGCTGGCCGGTAGCAGGCGGACAGGATGCACGCCTGCTACGGGGACGCCGCATCGCAGGCCTGCGCGGTCTGGAGAGCGGGTCTCCGTGGGCGTGAAGTACGGACGGGTCCGGATCGACTCGCTGAGCATTATCTTTTCGTCGGATTTACTGGGTATTTTGTTTTCTTAGTTACCCTGGTGGCCCCGATGCAGTGGTACCGCTCGGTGTCCCATCAGCGGATTGACGGCTCGCGTGCCGTTTATCGCAGTTAAGTTACGTATTAGCAAAACGCACGGTGAATTTTGGTGCTCTTCAGTCCGCTATAGCAAGCGGAGCCCCCCGCCCCCGATAGATTGCAGGTAATGTCAGCTTTTAATAGCCATCGAGCATCGCAAGTCCGCACAGCCGCTACGTTTTCCCGGTGTAAGAATCTTAATGTCGTCATTATAATTATTGCAATTATTGTTGTGCGGTGTTGCTGAGTTATGCAACGTGCAGTGTGATTCCAAATGACCATTTGGATCGGCACCGGATCTTCGGTCTTGCCGGCGTCCCGTTGTAACTAAGGATCATATAAAGGCAGATAATCGCCTCTGATGAATGTTTCGTCTTTGCAGACCAGCTTCCATATTTCAAGCCTTCACTACAGTTACTTTTTTCCTGTATATTTTAGTGCAAAATGGAGCTGTAAACCAAAAGGATGCGCTGAATGATGATGAATTTGAGCCCTACCTGAACACTCAGGCCAGACAGGTAAGTTCTCCATTGTACCGGTGTGTGGGATTCAGAGTTACACCTGCGTGTCTCTTTAGTGCCGGTAACATCCAGCTTTTGCTCCTAAACCACTTGCCCCTCCACCTGGTCACGGCCTACTGCCATGTCGCTTAGACGCGAGCTCTGGCCAGGTGTTCCTGACACATGCCTTGACAGAGCCTTGTGAGTTATGTGGGCATCACACCAACTTACTGCTGCAAGTCTTTCAGTTGATTGCACACAAAAAACCTTTTTGGCTGTGATTTGAGTTTGTCATGTTTAGAACAATAGAGGCTTTGTAGAGTCACAGATAAGATGTTGCTTCCTGTTTGGAGCTTGCAGGTATGACTGCAAGGTGCTGTGTGACTGAGCCTTGGCCTATAGGTGTAGCTTTGGGGGAGCGCTTTGTGTTGTGGACAGTGTTCCTACATGACTGATTGGCTTGTACTTGCAGTCTCCTCCACTGAGTTGAGCTGTTTTATACCTGATTGATTGCCTTTCCAGTGCAGTAGCATGAGGAGGATAAGGCTTTGTCTTGGTGAAGCTGTGATTTATGGTCACGTTGCTCATGCCATCTTAGAGGTGCTATTGAGGCTATTGCTCTTAGATGGCCCCCAGGTCATAACTGGTGCCATTTACCCTGTTAGTTCTGGGTGGGCTTGTGGCCTCCTACCGGACCCCCCTCCTTACCCTCCCCTGTTATCCGTGTGCCAGCCTCCCTCTGTCATGCCGGCTTCAGGATAAGGGCCCCCTGCCACCTCCTCAGAGAGCCGATTTAGTAGGAGTGACTCATAAGTAATGGCACTAAATACCAGCTAGCACGGTTTCCTTTGTATGAAGCAGCTGGTACTTGTGCCAGAGTGAATGACTTGACTGTGAAGAGACGCTTGTTTGTATGGTGGCTGTGCGTGACTCCCCCGAACAAGCGCGCCATTTAGCGGCTGAGAGCTGCGTGGAGATGGACTGCGGCCTGCGAGACACTGCAGTCCTCATACCAGCCGAGCTGTTCCCCCTGTCTGCCATGCATGAGGCCTGGCTGCTCTTCCTGGCTCTTGTCACCTGACTGATGTCTGAAGGATGAATGGAGCCTGAGCCAGGGGTTTGTGGGGGGGGTGGTGCATGCAGGATGGCTTTGTGAATCTGCAGCTCTGTCCATAGACACTGTGTGTGATGTGTAAATGTGCAGCCAGGGGGTAGCAGTGTACTCAGTCTCCATGCCTGAACTGACAGGCGTGAGCAGCCCCTAATGACCTCCTTCTTCTCTTTCAGAGCAATGCCTATACGGCCATGTCTGACTCCTACATGCCCAGTTACTACAGCCCTTCCATAGGATTCTCCTATTCACTGAATGAGGCGGCATGGTCCACGGGAGGGGACCCCCCCATGCCTTACCTGACCTCCTATGGACAGCTCAGCAATGGGGAGCCTCACTTCCTGCCGGATGCCATGTTTGGCCAGCCGGGGGCACTGGGGAGCAATCCCTTCCTGGGGCAGCATGGCTTCAATTTCTTCCACAGCGGCATTGACTTCTCTGCCTGGGGCAGCAGCAGCTCCCAAGGCCAGTCCACGCAGAACTCGGGCTACAGCAGCAGTTACGCCTATGCCCCCAGCTCCCTGGGGGGGGCCATGATTGACGGACAGTCCCCCTTCGCCGCCAACGAGCCCCTGAACAAGGCCCCCGGGATGAACAGCCTGGATCAGAGCATGGCTGGGCTTAAGATTGGCGCTGGGGACATGGCTCCCAAGGTGGTGGGCTCAGGGCTCCCTGGGGGGGCTCTCAGCCAGGTCTCTGGGGCCCCCAGCATGCCCCCTGCCTCGATCACCCCAGCAAAGCCAGCCTCCTGGGCTGACATCGCTAGCAAGCCGGCCAAGCCACAGCCCAAGCTGAAAACGAAGGGTGGTGTGGGCGGGACTAACCTACCTCCTCCACCCATCAAACATAACATGGACATCGGCACCTGGGACAACAAGGGGCCTGTGCCCAAGGTGTCTGCTCCGCAGCAGGCTGCTATTCCCAGCAACGGGCAGCCGCTTAACCAGGCCTCCCCTCAGCCTGGTGCCACTGGTGGGGGATGCCCGCAGCTCCCTCTTAGCAATGGACAGCTGGTTCCCCCTACTGGGCAACTTGGACAGCATCAGCCACCCCCTGCTCCCCAGCAGGGTTTGGCTCCACCCCAGCTCCCTCCAGGTCCGCCCGCTCCCCAGCCAGCAGCACCCACACGTTGGGTGCCCCCTCGTAATCGTGCCAATGGCTTTGGGGATGCCGGGGGTGGTGCTGGGCAGTCCCCACCCACTTCTGAGGTGGGAGGGGTTCCAATCCCCCTGGAGCCACACCCCGTTCTTGAGAAGTTGCGTCTGGTCAACAATTACAACCCCAAGGACTTTGACTGGAACCCCAAGCAGGGGCGCGTGTTCATCATCAAGAGCTACTCGGAGGACGACATCCACCGCTCCATCAAGTACAACGTGTGGTGCAGCACGGAGCACGGCAACAAGCGGCTGGACGCCGCCTACCGCTCGCTGGGCGCCAAGGGGCCGCTCTACCTGCTCTTCAGCGTCAACGGCAGCGGGCACTTCTGTGGCGTGGCTGAGATGCGCTCCCCAGTGGACTACAACACGTGCGCTGGTGTGTGGTCACAGGACAAGTGGAAAGGCCGCTTCGACGTGCGCTGGATCTTCGTCAAGGACGTGCCCAACAGCCAGCTGCGGCACATCCGGCTGGAGAACAATGAGAACAAGCCAGTGACCAACTCAAGGGACACGCAGGAGGTGCCGCTGGAGAAGGCCCGGCAGGTGCTGAAGATCATCGCCAGCTACAAGCACACCACCTCCATCTTTGATGACTTCTCTCACTATGAGAAAAGGCAGGAGGAGGAGGAGAGTGTGAGGAAGGTAACCACCTCCTGCCCCGTATGATGTACTTTTGTCATGAGAATAAGACAATGTGTCGTGCAGCTGGTCAGCGTTTCACTGTACCTGACTGATCTTATGAGACCATGGTGTGGGCCATTATTCAGCCACCTGGCTGCTCTCAGCTCGCCAGACCTGCTTTCTGGTTGGTGATGTCGCTGGCTGTCTCCTCCCAGGAATGACGCGGAGGGGAGTGCTCACGTGTCCCCGAAGCTTGTCATCATGCCGTTTTGCTCAGTGCACTGAAGCCTAATCAGGTTTACTTGGTTTCCATGGTGATGTGTTTAACCTAGCTGTAGTATCTCACTGTCAGTCTCTGTAGCAAACGCTAAAATATACTTTGCTGTTCAGCCACTTACAGGAACTAATTCAGTATGTAAAAGTGAAGCCAGCTTGGTACAAAACGCAATTCTAAAGTTGCTCCCTGTGTTCATTGGCTTCTGTTCTAACCTATAATGAAGATTATGTTCTGAGGGAGATTTTATTGTGTGATGGAGGTGCTGGTTTCTCCCCTGATATTGGCATAGTAACTCGGTGTGGCGGCTGAGCACTTAGGGGCAGTTCCTGAAACCCAGGGTTTTGATAAGCTTTGCGACCCTGATCTTCCTCCCCCGTTATTGGCTGTGGCAGCGTGATATCGGATGAGCAGGTTGGATGACACATGGCGCCCCTCGTTGGCCAGCATGGGTGATCACCAAGCCCCATTATTGATTCCGCTATCGGGAGCAGGTGACTGTTCGGTCATGAAAGGCCAAGCATTCTGCCTGGTCTGATTTCTGTTCCTGACCCAGTAGGACTGTTCACTTGGCCCAGCCCCCATGGTGGGGGTGTATCAAGTGTCCGCGCTGACACTTTGGGGTGTGGCTGCCGGCCTTGTCTGCTGGGGGGTGCCCGTGTGTTAAAGTTCCCCTCAGTATGTGGGGAGTGACTACTTGTGTGTGCTGGAAACTCAAATCCTTTCCTTAAGCAGTCTGTGCCCCCTGTGCCGGTGGTGCGTTTTCTCTAATAAACGGCAGCTTTTTTTGTTGAATCTCCCTTCACTATGGCGGATCCCACTGGCTATGTCTCTCTAGTGAAACTGCCTCAGACTGCGGGAAAGGGTCTCTTTCTGCTGCAATGGTTGATTGTGACCGGAAGCTGAGCCTGTCTGAAGGAGTCGGCTGTGCTGCTGGCTCTTTGCACTGGGCTTGACGCTCTACTGAGCTGTGCTGAATAGCGTGTCTGCCACCTAGCCCCGGTGTGCATCCTGACTGGCAGGACCTGTCCCAGGAATCCAGGGCGGAGCCCCTGCTATTTCCACTTCCTCTTTGAGCTATGGAATGCTGGGTGGGTGTGGTCAGGCTGGGCCTTAGGCTGCAGCCAGGAGGAGATGTAATGACGTCTGCTCTGTGACCTGGCGGGAGGAGTGCAGTCTTCATCACCCTTCCTAAACATGCTCACACATACAGCAGACACACACTCCCTGACCTTTTTTTTTGCCCCACAGGTGGAAGTTCAGGGAAACGACCCCTACACCAGTAACCCAAGCAGGGGCCATTACAGACTGCAGGTAAGCATCCTGGAGCAGCTCCTTTTCACACTAAAGCGTACAGACTGGCAGCCTGGCCATGGTTCTTCTGGGAGTGGGGCTGGTGTGGGTCTGAATGCCTTAAATACAGGCTGTGGAATCGCAGCTGGATCGCATGGGACTGGCGGTGTTGGTGTACAGCGTGGGTGTGGGCGGGCGGAGGAGGGTGTGGGCGGGCGGCGTTTCATTTCTTGTCTTAGTCACTTTCTACCATTTCAGTAATTACTGGGAATTTGAACCCAGTTTTGATCGTCTGCTGATTGTTTCATGCATCCAGTGCAGTGCTCCGGGGTAAACAGGCGGGTTGCCAACTGGGGTTAAAAATGCATGCTTTCTGTGCCCCCCCAGGATCGCCAAGGACGTGTGAAGTAAGGCGTCGCCTCTGGGAAAGGACTGAGATGCCTCCCCTACCCGACCTCCTCTTCCCTGACATCAGATCTGTTCAGAAGCTCAAATGGGTGAAAGATGATAACCAAGGACATGAAAGAAACTCAAATGAAGACTCTCTCGATTTCTGTTGACTTTAAAGACTTATTTCAAACTTATAGTAAAAAGAATTATTCATAGGACTATGAGAACTTAAAAGCAACTATAGCATCCTTAGGTGAACTTTTTTTTTTTTCCAGCCCTCTTCCCTATCTGCCCCCCCCCCCCCATTTCATTGAATCCCCTCATTTTCAGTTTTTAACCTTCTGTTTTTACAGTCCAACAGCAGGCATTTATTACCCGCTCACTAAAGCGTGTTTCGACGTTGGCGTGGCCACGGGGGCAGTTTGGTTGTTTTTCTCTCTCTCTTTTTGCCATCACCCCATTCCCCCTCCCACACCACCCTCCACGGAGATTTAGTTATCCTCACTGAATGCGCTGTGGTGTCATTGTGGGTAGAGTCTGATCTGCCTTTCACACGGTCGTTGCGCTCAGATTCTCCTCCTGGGCTGTTACACCTTCCAGTCCTCAGCAAATGAATGTGCAGGAGGAGCTTCTGCAGTCCTTCCTTTTTTAAAAAAATGTTTGGGGAAGTAGGGTTGGGCTGCACTGGAAGCAGAGGATTGAGTTAGTCCTGGTCCTGTATGGTTTTATTGTATAACTGGGCTGTGTTCTGTTGTGTCTCTGACCACCTCTCCGGGGGGGGGCGGCCCCCGCCGGGGCGGGGGGGGGGGGGGGGGGGG
>JABFEA020000029.1:19660123-19678603 GCA_019775915.2 Cyphomyrus plagiostoma | reverse complement strand
CATGGCCGTGTGGGATCATCGCATCCCTAAGTGCTATTTGATAGTCACCCCCCAGTTAGGGCATGGCCGTGTGGGATGGGATCATCGCATCCCTTAGTGCTATTTGCCCCCCACCCAGGGATTAGCAAACCCTGACCATTGACGGTTACCGTTTTCTGCTTCATGTTCCCTTGCCTTCCTAGTTTTGTTTCTTGCTTGGGGTTTGGGGCATGTGGGAGTGGATTCTGATTAGAAGTTGTCCATTCAGTGGTGTCTGGCTCCTCAGCTTCAGTATCCCTCCTGAAGACCTCTGGCACACAAGCCCTGACATGCAGCGGTGCCAAGGGCGAGGACAATCCCGCTGCTCCTGAGCGCCACATAGTGGATGAGGAATGTGGATCCTCAGTAGCTGTGCCAGCCCAGCAGCCCAGCAGCCCCTGTGTCCAAGGTGGGACCACACCTTCACCCACAGCTGAGGCTTCCTTTAGCATATGGACGAGGGTGGGACGTTCCCACAGCGCTCTCACTGCAGGAGGGCCTCCCACCACTACAGGGACCAATCAAAGGCCACGTTTCCTGCAGAGCACCGAGGCAGTTCAGCTGATAGGATGTCATATCGTTGAGTCGCTGCCTGTCCGGGTCATGGCACTATCCCCTCCTGCACACCTCACTCAATGAAGAGGCAGCCCCCAGCGACCCCGCCCCTGTGACGATCAGCTGACAGGCTAACACTAATAACCGAATATAGATCTGCTGTTCATGGGGGGAGGCCTAGCGTGCACCCCCCCCCCCAAAAAAAAGAAGCATGGGTGATGTTGCATACCAGAGAGCCCCCCCTCCACCATGAAAAACGCTGATCCCAAACAGGGCCGTTCCCATGAAGAGGGGGGGCTATTTCATCACCGTCTTCCAGTTTTATCTCTGTAGCCTGGAACTTTGCTTCTTCTTAGAGAGTAACTGTATCCTTATCTGTCCCCCCTTGCTGTGCCGCTCCCCTCCCAGGCAGGGCAGCCTAACGCCCATGAGTGTGAGAGCAACCTCAGGAACCTGGCTTCATTATCTCATCCGGCTGTGCAGGACCACCTAATCGGGTCGATTAGCAGACGGCACTGGTGCCTCACACACCCCTGTCTCTCAGCAGACAGTGACCCAGATTGGTGTGTCGGGGCACCTTCCTCTGGGAGCCCTTGTATGCTTCAGTGGACAGGCAGTGAGGAGATAAGGCCGGGGAAGGTGCCTTATGTCTGCGGTGGGGGGGATTTCTCCCCCATATCTGTTAATCAGCAGATGATATGGGAAGGGGGGGGTGCTCTTTAGGGGCCTGTTCACATTTCCCAGGAACCCCTGACCCAAAAAGGCTTTCTCTGTCTCGCTGCTGCGCTTAACCACACACACAGGTGCAGAAATACCCGCTGGGGTGGGCAAGGCACCCCCCAAACTGGCCAACTGAAAGCCTCACGCCCCCCACCGTCTGTTGTCCTCCCTTATTACCTGGTCTTTTTCTTTTTCTCTCTCTCTGCTTGCCTGCTTTTCAGCCCGGCTCCTAGCCTCCATAGACCTCAAGGTGAAAGTCAGCATGCTCCAGGAACACATGCTCTGTGGCTGTAGAGAGAGATCCCAGAGCTCTCAGTTATCCCCGTTAAGACCCTGCATGCTGCCCTTAGAAACAGGAACTGTCCCCATTAAGGCCCTAAACGCTGCCCTTAAAAAACGGGAACTCTCCCCGTTAATGTCCTAAATACTGCCCTTAAAACAGGAACTCTCCCTGTTAAGGCCCTGAACGCTGCCCTTAGAAACAGGAACTGTCCCTGTTAAGGCTCTGAACACTGCCCTTAGAAACAGGAACTATTCCCATTAAGACCCTGAACGCTGCCCTTAGAAACAGGAAAGACTGACACATATGTCACACTTGGGGGCGTTCTGCTGAATCTGTGACCATGTTTGGTTCTATTCTTGTGTTTTTTGGTGATTTCCTGGGGGGATGATGAAAGTGAGCTGACCCTGAAACAGCCACACATTTGGTCAATTTGCACGTTTGGGGGGGGGGGGCTTCCTTTGTTTTGTTTCATCTCATTTGGATTTCGTTTCTCCCCCTTTCCATCTGCTGCCTCCATTCTTAGGCATATTTGTCACGTTTTCTGCTGTCTTTTCTCCACCGCCTTGCCCCACTGATGCGACGCTCAGCCAGGCTCAGCCAGGCTCAGCCAGGCTCTGGCGGGCTCAGCCAGGCTCTGGCGGGCTCAGCCAGGCTCAGCCAGGCTCAGCCAGGCTCTGGCGGGCTCAGCCAGGCTCAGCCAGGCTCAGCCAGGCTCTGGCGGGCTCTGGCGGGCTCAGCCGGGCTCAGCCGGGCTCTGGCGGGCTCAGCCGGGCTCTGGCGGGCTCAGCCGGGCTCTGGCGGGCTCAGCCGGGCTCAGCCGGGCTCTGGCGGGCTCTGGCGGGCTCTGGCGGGCTCTGGCGGGCTCAGCCGGGCTCAGCCGGGCTCAGCCGGGCTCAGCCGGGCTCTGGCGGGCTCAGCCGGGCTCTGGCGGGCTCAGCCAGGCTCAGCCGGGCGGCATACAGCTCGGCTGCCGGCCCACGGCTCACAGTGCTGCTCTGGTGACTCTCCAGCAGGCTCAGTGGGGCAGCGTACAGTTCTGCTATATGCTGAAAAATGTGAAGCTGTAAGAATACCTCTTGGTATGTCTGCTGTGGCCTAAATGTCCGACTCTCATGTTTGCCTTTCCTCTGAAATCCTGGGAGATTCACAGGAAAACTGTCAGATTTGGTGCTTGAGGGGTCTTCACCGAGCAGTCAGTTCACTAAACCCCACGTCAGACCACCTCCCAGGAGCAGCAGCCAACACTTCCCTGGAGGGGGTGTGGGGAGGGTTCTGTGTGTGTCAGCAGGTGGCGCTCTGGTCCACATAAGGCAGATTGGGGGGAGGGGACTTAGTGCCATTTCTGAATTGGCTGATCACAAAGAGACTGGGAACAATTAGCTTGTTGTCACGGTCTCTCCAGCGCCCCCTATTGGGTTCCCACCACTCCAACTCCCTCTAACCCCCCTTGCCCCCGGAAACACCCCTACTCTCAGCACTCCTGACTGTGACCATGCCCCAGGCCTGGATCCCCAGGAAGGCACCAGAACCTCTGCCATGGTGACGGATGGCTGTGCAGTGTGTCACGCTGACCTGTGTCTCACAGGCATCCCACTGCTCCACCCATTTTGTTACCGTCATGCTGCCCTCTTGTGATCCTCCCAGCCCACACTCCCTCTCAAACCCACTGGGTAGTTCAGGCAAGGCAGCCCAGCCATGCACATAAGCGTGGAGCTTCATCATGATTAGCCAAGGACCAAGAGAGCCTCCCGTGATAATAGCACAGCATAATTAAACGACCATGTGCTGATTAAGAAGTTTTAAGATCCAAACAACTCCTTTGATTCTAATCTTCATGTAAATCTGCACTGACTATAGAACTTGACAATGGCATAGTGATTGAATGTGTAAATTAGTTACTTGCCAATATAGCCTAACCTTTGACTAAGAAATTATCCTGATATACGACATGCTACAAAACATTTCTTAACTAATCTATAAAAAAATGCCATGCACTCTGCGGTAATGGTGCGTTTAATTAAAAATAATGAAAAATAAGTAACTTAACTTCCAGACCACCTCCTATCTGAATCACACAATATATGGAAAATACAAAGCTCATTTAATTCAGTAGCGTTATGGCTCATCTTAATAACAATATATCTTTATCGTTCTTCGTTGTCCCGACAGTATTAGTTATACAGAAATATCATTCTCGTTATTTTTTTTTTGCGGAATATGGGCTCCTAGGACATTACAACACATGTCACTCTTAAGATAACTAAGAAATGTTTTTAACCTTCTTAAACTGGAAATGAAGCAGGGAGTTAACGATAAATAGCATGGGAATCCGAAAGCAGAAAATAAAACCCTGAAAAGCCCCATAAAGGGCGCCGGCAATGCACTTATTCAGTGTATCGGTGCCTTTCCCACAAATCTGCGGGACTCCTGTGAATGTGAATGTGTGTGTGCGTCGGCTCCCTTTCAGAGCAGCGCCGGTGTGTGCGTCCCTGAGCGAAGACACCTCGTTATTCCACACTTTCATCTGTTGTTACCAGTCAAGAAATAGAGAGGCTTTGTTGACGACGGATTGAGGGAAAGCGCCTTGAAAGCCTTTCTCTGGAGTGGGGGGATTGAGGGCGGGGGCTGGGGTGAGGGGATGCTAATTATGCATGGCGATTGTTGATGGCTTGATTGTCTGCGTACAGCTGCACACAGAGCCGGGGGTGGAGGGAGGGATGGGGACGGAGGCAGACTCCCTGACGCCAGTCTCGAAACTCTCCCATCCCCTGGAAAAGAGCCGCGATTGTGCTGCGCTCTTTCTGACTGCAGGGCACCTGATCCCCGCCGCAGCCACAGCACCGCGGAGTGGCCAGCCACTGTGCATTGTGCAGGACAAGCCCATTTCATTATTTATTAGAAGCTCATTTATTTTAGTGGACCCGGACGCTGGTATTTTCGGGATGGTGTTTAGCTCTGCTCCTGCCGGTTTCAGCACACATCGTGTACCCCTAATCAGCAGCATTTCTCCCATCTCCCGGTTCCTAGCGGTCCGCATGTACTGAACCAAAAGGCGCCGGCGATTCGACCATGGCTGCGCTATCGCCAGCGATAACTGGGCAATGTAACCCAGTACGATCGGAGAGAAATCTTCCTCCTTATCATATCTGAGGGCAGAGACCAAACAAAAGAAGATGTACATTTGGTCGTGCATTCCCACTTTTTATTACGTTCAAGTGTGAGACAAATCCTGCGTTATTCGCCGATATGGTTGCATGAATCCCGCTTTCGCACTGAATATAGCAGCCAACTGTAAAACAATCACCAGCAGAGTAAAAAGAGAGCGAAGCAAATGCTGGCGTCCACATCTGTGCGCCCCTGGATTGGGGGGGGGGGAGAGGGTTGATTGACAGGAGCGACCCTTACTGCGTTTAATGTACACTGGGGCGGGCTCAGGGTCCGGAGTGACGGGCCCGGCGGGGCGGAGGTCCCGGCTGGTCAATGCAGGCCGCTTGCCAAAGGGACGCGCTGGAACGGCTGAATGGATGACGTCGGGAGCCTGGCGCCAGGCTGTCTGGGACTGGCGCGTTAGATCAACACAGCTGGGAAGGAATAGGACGCACAGCTGGCGGTGGGGCGCATTCCTCCACAAAAACAGGATTGTGAGAAAGGGGAAAATAAGACCAAATAGGAACAGAGGGACGCGCTTTGATGTTGACTAAAAATGCATGTCATAAAACTCAGCAATGAGTAATTTCCAAACCTGAAAATAGCATATCGGGTAGTACACTCTCAACTTTCCTTGATATTCTGGTTTAATTTTAATTGTTATTTTCAAGGTGCAAGATAGGAATGGTTGCAATATCAACGACCTGCATAACAGTGGATCGGGGCAAAGTCACGGGTCCCTGGCCCGCCGGACACGCCACGCGACTGCAGATGTTGACTAAAAACGGGCGAAAGAGCTTATTGTGTAACGCGGAGATAGTCACTGCTGCCTGGAAATCGATGCAAAAGTTTTCCCAGCCGCCACAGTGTTTGCGTCCCTCCGAGATAAACTGAGAAAAAATAGCAGCATATAAAAATCGCGCACAATCCTGCGTTTAAGCTGTTTGTCATTTTATTAAGGAAAAAAGTTACTGTCGGGGCAATAACAACGGTGTACCTGGAAAAGCCATTTGCGAGGGAGGAATTTAGAAATTACAACCCGCAGTGGGAATGTCAGTGTAAACGATAGCAGTTAACGCCTTCAAACTGCAAGTGAAGTTATGACTATACGTGCCTCCATGATATTATCTAAAACGAATACAAAATTAATTGACGAGTTTTACTGTAAAACAAAATTACCGTTCGTCAATCTCTACAAAGTATGGGTTATAAGCATGTTTTAATTTTAAATTAATGAACTGAATAACACACAAACAAAAATGTATCCTCCAATTTATTCCCTCTTGCAATTTTCCTGCTTGAAATTATGTTACTTAAACTCCCCACCGAGCAGAGGATTTGCCTAGTATTACTTCCACTTCCTCATTCTTCGAATTACGTCTGTGACTGACATCTAATTACAACCAATCATAGAGAAGCGTTTTCAGCTACTCGACGCTGTCCTTGTGAGATTGCCCCTCTATTGGCTGGTTGGTGCATGAGGGTTTGTTTATTAGCAGGAGGGGGCGGGGAAACGTGCTTAAATATAACACCTCGGCATTCTTTCGGCTGTTCAGTCTTCTAAATGTAGCTGCTGTGCGGAAGGATAGATAATAGATTATAAGCACGCACAGCGATTCTATTATTAGACAGACACGACACATTTGTAGCTTTCACTTTCACCAAAGTTCCAAACCGCTTGACCCACGTAGCAGCCGCGCTCATAGTTTCTGGAATAAAGATGAAGGCTGTCAGTCCGATGCGGTCCGTCCGGAGCTGCTACGAGGCGGTGTGCTGCATCTCCGATCAGAGCTTGGGCATCTCCCGGACCAAGGCTGCCGTGGAGGAGCCTTCAGGCGCGCTGTGCGACATGAACGACTGCTACTCGAAGCTGAAGGCGCTGGTACCCAGCATCCCGCAGAACAGGAGCGTCAGCCAGGTGGAGATCCTGCAGCATGTTATCGACTACATCTTCGACCTGCAGATCGCCCTGGAGGGCGAGGCGGCCGTCAGCCCGACGCCCGGCGTGCTGCTATCACTCAAGGTAAGACTACCTACTCTCATTGACAGCGACTGGTAAAAGCCTGAGATCCGGGAACCACGTTATTCCATAATAATATGCTGGCTCGCCCACATTGCGTGTGGAATAAAGAAGGATGTATGATTGCACTGGTTCACTATGCAGCATATCTATATCGTGTGTATATAATTATGTATTTTTATACTGCACAGCACTGGTTGAGACGCCACACGGAGCTTCATTATACATGTGCAATGACAAACATTCTGTTAGATTCAAATTTAGAGTCTGCTGGGCACACAGTGAGTGTACTGTGGGACGCCCCAGGTGTTCCACCGTATCTCGCGCTTTTTTTTTTTTTACAGATGTCTCCTTTTTATTGTAGGCTTCGGACATAACGTGCAGTTTTGCTAAAGAAGACGGTGGATTGTGCCACTAGCAGGTGGCTGACACGGTGGGTACTGACGTGAAACCCGTTAACCTTTCAAAAGTTTAAAAATGGTGCAGATGTAGACAAAGTGAGAACTGATCCAGGAGAAGTCTAATGACTCTTAAGAATATCACGAACCGGAGCTTTATCCTTAAGTCCATCCGACCTACCGGCATGTGCCGAATTTAATTTCCTTTTGGACCAGTTTTTAAATGCTCCTACCCACCCTCACCGCGACCGCATGCTCCGGTAGCTGCCAATTAGCACGCATTTAATGTGCGCTGGGCGCTTTATCGCTATCAGCTGGAGATGAAGCGAAGTTCCCCCAGGCGCCAGTCAGTCTGCGGAGCCGCCGCTGGAGCCGCCTGTAGGGACAGAAAGGCGAGCAACTGATTTTTTTTTTCTCCCCCCCCCCTCTTTTTTTCTCTCCTATTCACTTTGCAGGTGCGGGAAACACATGGGCCCACTTCACTTTGGGCAAGAAAACGGGAAGGAGGGGTGGGGTAGTTATTTTCAAGGACTGGGGGGTGGTGGGGAAAGAGGGATGTCATGACAGAAGATTAACCTCAGGTCCTCGATGCTCATTCATTTCCAGGCTGCAAGAGGCTTAAACACACCAAAGTACAAAGACGTGAGGACAGCGTCTCCATTCTTACAGTCTGTTCATTCAACTTTCCTTGAATTTAAACCCAAATGATTTGGACATATTATATCAAAATCTCTCCGTATTCTTCCTTTCGCTCCCATTTTCCATTACGGTGGGTTTCCTAAAGCTCTTGAGAAATGTTTGGGATGTATCTAGCTAACAGTAGGTTTTGTACAGACTTGGGGGTGGGGGGAGTAGAACTCTATTATAGAGTCAATTTGTGAATGTTTGTAGGGATTGTGGATTTCTACAAACAACGTTACTGAGTTTTATAAACTTTTATAAAAATGTGTTTTTATATGTACCTTTTCTACATGCTGAAATAAACTGACTATGTACATGCTGTGTGCTAACTGCTGGATTTGTGGGGCGGCCGGTTGTGGAGACGGGGCCCGGGGACTTTTAACAAGAGAGTGAAGTGCTTTAGTGCTCAATGGAGCCAGAAACAGGGCAGCTGTGTTGGAGATGAAACATATATGAGATGTTGGCTGTCGCCATCTTGAAATGAGTTTGTCCAGATGGGGATCTACCTCGGATGCACAGCTGCCTTCGCGCCCTCCATGGTAGGCTAAATAAAGTACGTAATGGCTCATAAAAATGACATTTAATGCAGATTTGAATGGATTTTAAAGCTAATATGCCTGCAACTGGAGAAAGTCATTTTCTTTGTTTGAGAAACTATCTTGTTCAAGGATACAAGTGCAGCCTTGTTTTACACTGAAGCGGGGACCCCCCTCCCCGTCTGCTACGGCAGGGTGGCATGATGGCTACACAGTGTGCGGTTTGCAGACCTGTTTACAAGTCGCTGATCAGGCTGAAACCACATGGGGCGGGAGGGTTTGTTAATGTTTGAATGCTCTTGGATGCCTGTGCCTGCTGGTGAGACCCATAATCCCCTTGCACTTAGCTTCTGCTGTATGGGGGTTTCATCCAGCCCAAGCAGCTTTGTGAGGGCCCGGCACCTGCAAGCTAGCGCCCCCATCAGGGTGGGCAGCCAGCTGTCTGAACACAAAGCCACAGGTAACTTTTAATATTACTCATGTGCTATATAGAGCGTTCCCAGAAACGGCTGTGAGAGGCAGGTGTGAGTCACATGTCTTTTTATGTACTGAGGTTAAGACTCACGCCATCAGTGTGGCTTCAGCGTGACTCTAAGCGCGACACCATCAGCATCCGCATGGGTCACTTACTCATTCTCACACCTGTTATTTCACAGCAGCGTACACAAGTGCCTTCAAGTGACGAGCTTCTCTCAGGTCACGGCAAATCAGAGAGAGGCTGCTGATGCGGTGTCTGCAGTCAAGTGAAGTTTTCCTGATTTTTTATTTTTTTTTTTTCTTTTTTTTTTTCCCTGAAGTGGCTTTTCTGCTTGAGTACCCAGAAGGGGCTATTTGATGGCTGCTCTCCAGTGCCTCTATTTATACCGCCAGGCGCTGAGGCGTGTTTATGAGAGCGGCTCAGTTTGCACACCGGGGGCAGGCAGCCGAAAACATCTGCCCTCTGGTCTGCTGCTCTTCTCTCACACCTCTTGGCCTCATCTTATGTCTTCATCTATGTTTTTATTTCCCTCAAAAGCCAGTTTGACACTTGGCTGTCACTGAGCCGCCTCCCAAAGGCAACCTCACTGTCAGGGACGGGCAGTTCCCAGCATTCCATTCATTTTCACTAGGGAAGTGTCATGTTAGAATGGCCATGCATGTTCCCATGTGACCTGCTCATGTGACCAGTCCATGTGCTCTCAAAGGTCACCATCTTTCATGGATACAGTCTTCTCCTTGAGCTGGCAGCTCTGTTTTTCCTGTTGGCCAATCTTTTCTGAACACTCAGCTTCATCTCTACATGTCTGTGACTGCAGAAGAGAGGATTTGATGTGACCCATTCTGTGGATTTACTCTGAACACCACAGCTGAGAAAAGCAGTGAAGATATTTTAAGATTCTAGTAGAAAGGCCAAAAAATCATAGCAGGGACACAATTTGGCTGTTCATGCTGTGGGGGCTTTGTGCAGCAAACTTCTGATTACTCCTCTTGCATAGCAGTCAGGCTAGAAGAATTTGTCAAGATAACACAATGTTCCCACAAGATTACTGTGATGGTACGGCAGTCTCTATGCACCTCTGCTGAATCTACTGGAGAAAAAAAAAAATGTGTACATTAATTGAGAATGCTCTTCAGGTACAGCTCCGGAATTTAAAACACTTTCCAGTGACAGCTGAATAAACAAGAGTAAAACTGCATCCTGTTTAATTTGTGCGCTATGGCAAAATCTGGGGAGGCATCTTTACAGAATCTCCTAGGTCCGCGTTCCATTGCTTTGGGGATTGTGGCTGCACAGCCCACCTGTGCAATTCAGGAGGGCTTTCTCTCCCTGATGCAGGTGTCGGCTGGCGCCGGCCAGTCTGCCCCCCCCCTTCTCAAATCTCTCCCACACGATCAGCTACACATAATCTACTGGGCTGTTCTGGCCTGCACTGCCCACTCCTAGCTATCCCTACTGCCAAGATAGCAGTTACAAATTTTGAGATTTTTTGGGTGACTTTTATCAAAGACACAGTCACCACCTGTAACCACTGCAGTTCAACAGTTTTTGAGTTTCAGCTGTGTGTTCGGGCAGCCATTTAGGGTAACTGATTTTCTTTGGTAAGCTCTTCCTTTCACATGACTTCTGCTCAAAAATCCTGAATAGCGCCTCGTAAACGTGATGCTGACCAATGTGCTTCACCCCAGTGCAGCAGTCTAGTTTGATGAAATAGGCTCATATCGGTTTACATTTAGTACATTATTCACGTCTTTCTGCCCTCAACAAAATTCACAGATGGCCACGGAAAATTGTCTTTTACTTCCAGCATGTTTAACTACCTATTGCATCGTCTTGTGTATTTTTTTTTTGTTTGCAAAAATGTTAACCATACGTCGGACTCTTAATCTTATGCTTAAAGGAGGGATTCCCTTCGTTTCTGATGAGGATAATGGATGGATGAATAGGCCGACTAACGGCACACTCGTATTCTGCGTTTATACAGTACAAATATAATCGGGTTATTTGTAAAGATTATATAAAATTATATCGTAACCCAATTAACAGAATAATAAGTCGACCTCTCTGTTGGTCCTTTAAAATGTAGGCATTTCCTTCGTTAAAATATATAATCTTAAATGGGTAAAATGGTCAAATCAAATTAGTTTCACGTCTGTAATAGATGTGTCACATCCATTTGCTTTACCGGCGCACCACCTAGTGGTCACTTTACGAAGCCCCAGTAACCGGTTTATTCGTGTCTTCGATGACAAAAAACATTTCCATATCATTAGGTAAAAAGGCGACAATATGCGGTATATCCCTGGTTACAAATGACCATCGTAAACAAATAAAGATTTTACCTTCACTAGTAGAAAATTCCCAAGACATTCAGCTTGCTATTTCACACACAACTAAGTGATCAATACGCAAAAAATAGAAATACAACTGCTAGTACTACATTGGTTTTAAATACTCCGGAAAATAATTTGAAACAGGCAATATAAATGTAACATTTATATTCATCCATTTTCCGACTGGTTATCCCGGACAGGGCCACCAGGGGCTGAGGGTGGCCAGCTGGAGTCCATCCCACACAGCATAAGGCACAAAGCAGGAAAGGACCTTTGATGGGATGCCGGTCAAAATGCTGACGTCAGCACTGAAAATCAATGAACTATTAAGATGAGGTCTGTCATTCACGATGAGGTGCAGTTGAAAGTTTGATTTTGTACTTACCGCTGAACCGTTCGAAGTAAAATTTTGAGATGACTGAAACGTGTAATAAAGAAACACGTAATTGAAAATTGAGCGGGTGCCATTTTACAATAAGACTACCCATTTAATAAAGAGTTTATGAATGGTTTATAATCTGGTTATTAATTAGGTTGGACCATTTTGTAAATTATTAATTAACAATTTTAAATAAATTGACAGTTTTTTTTATTCATGAGTTACTACCATTTACAAGTGGCAAAACGGAACTTATTGTAAAATGGTACCATTGTGCGCGTTACTCGTTGCTGAAACAGGGTTTTAAGTGTTGATTCTTTGAAGGTTCACATTCCTGACATTTTGTTATCCATGTGCAACAACAAGTACATTGTTCTAGTCATTCATCCGCACCTGGTATAAAAAGCATATATAAAAAAGATGTGCAACGCTTAAGTAAAACCAAAAGTACTAAACAATGTTAACATGTTTTATTCCGTGCTTAAATGGCACATTTAGTCTACAGTGAAACACACAGCATTCCTCTGGGAAGTGCTACAGATATGACGGATTACCACATTCTGCCAAATGGCGGGGCACCATTGCTGGGCAAATTAATACAATTGTTCATCCATCCATCCTACAACCGCTTACCCAGGTCAGGATCCCGGGAAAAAATGAACAGCGTTATCTACGTTACAGTGAACGTACGTTAGCTGAACCCCGTTTTACAGATTTTAAAGCGGTACAAAATCCCACTATTCTTCCAAGCAAGAACAGTTAGCCTTCCTGGGCGTCTGTTATATATAATGAAGTAGCTGCCATGTAAATTATACATGTCTCCGAGGTGTACGCCCCACTATTTCATGGTAAGCCACGCCTCCCCCCAACTGCTTTATGCATGTATTCGCAGTTGAACGGAGGCGCTGTGCTGTTAGCCAATCAGAGCACGCCTCTGGCCGCGGGAAATCCAAATTTCGCGGGACAAAGTTTGGCGCTAAAACAGAGGCTCTGAGATCTGCTGGAGGTCCTAGTAGCAGTGGTCGCTGCGGGGGGCGGGGGAGAAAGCAAACGTTTCCCGCGAACATCTTAACAAGATATTTTTTTCCCTATTCGAGTCTCTTCCGTAGGGGTTTCCTCAATTTGGACATGTGTGTATTGGTGCGGTTCGCTGCGGTTCCATAGAGGACATATTTGTAGTACTGGGCTTGACGGGGACACTGGCTAAAGGCTGTTGTATTTTATCGAGAAATTATCTGAAGGCAAGTAAGGAATAAAATATCAGCGCGCTTGACATGCATTTGTTTGCAAGCGTCATATTGTATTACTTCTCTGATTCGGGGCTTTTAGTATTATCGCTATTGTAATTAACTGGCTTTTTTTTTTTTTTTTTTACATGTTTCATGTAGCCATTGTTGTCTTCTAGCTAGCCCGGCCGTATTGCAGTGGAAGCGCTTCGGGGATACTCTGGGTAATAGCTCTGTATCTTTCTGACAATGTATCTCTTCCGTCAGTCGCTGGAAGAGGATGATGCGGATATGCAGGGGGGTTTCTCCCGCTGCGGCGAGACCTAACGCCGGGCACTCGGGTCTTCAGAGGAAGGTCGTCCCTGGAGGGAAAACGGAGATATTCGGCAGCGCAATTTGTAGCCCGCCGATCAGCGCGGTGCCAGTCGCTTATTTCACCCAGATCTGCAGCTCGTCCGGCGCCGACCAGAGGATCGGTTACCCCTGCGCGACCCCCCACGGACCCGATGTGAAGCCCGTCAGATCGGCCTCCGGGAGACTTCCGGTACAGTGATCGCCAGTTTGTGACTAATTGGGTTTTTAAACACTTTAAATGTGCATGAGCTGGGATGTAGTGCACGTGCTTCCGGACATTGCGGCCATTTAGAGCGCCCATCGTCTGCTGAATGAGGGCTTTATTACCGTACGTTGTAATGACGGTGCCCCTGTTGGATTTCTGAGACTGTCGGAGGTTTTCTGCTTGAAGTAGTGGGGGCGGCCGCCGCGCTCTCCTTCAGGAGCCGTGCGTCGCCCGGAGCTGGCCGGGGGGTTCTGGCGGGGGCCCTAGACGCTGCGGCTGCACAGTAGCTGCTGCAGGCGTCCAGGGGTCTGGGGCGGCTGGTCCTCACAGGAGGAGGAGGAGGGTGGGGGTGCCTGAATACAAAGTGAATTTGGGTATATGGGTGGCGGCCGGGGTATGGGGGGGTTGTTAACGTCCTTTGCCCGGCTGCTGTCTTAACGCAAGCTACTTTTACACGGTCTTTTGTCGAACTGGGTGGAGATGCTGCCTCTCACAGAATCTCTTCTGCTCCGTCCAGCCATTAAGGCCAGCTGCCCTGGGCCGCATCTGCCTATTAACTTTCCCACTGCCTTTTGGGGCTGTCCTCCACCTCCCTGGGTGGTTTTATCATGTTCCTGTCAGCCACGAGGTCCCATCCCTGGCTGGGGTCAGCTGGCTGTGTCTGTCGTTGGAGGAGTCAGCTGCCAGGTGTGGGGGTTGGGGGGCAGTGGCAGGTGGCAGGAATGTGGCTTGTTCTGCACTTTTCTGTGAAAGTGGTGTTTCAGTTCTAGGGGAGTCATTCAGATACTCCAGTACTGACTAGAACCTGAAGGTTCTGGTTAGTCCTAAAGTGGAGGGGGGCTTTATAGGTCACGTGTGTCCTTTTGGAGGCCAAGGCTGCACTTTGCTTTGATTTGAGTGCTTGACAGTGGAGGTGTGGGTGGGTTTTGCCCCAACCGGCAGACCAGGGGGGCAAACCTCCCCAGGGGGCCCTAGACTGCAAGCCCTTTCCACAAGTCCACAAATCTGTCACTTTGTTCTGTATTCAAATTGTGCAAATTAATTCATATTCAGATTGAGTACATTGTTGCATGACTAACTGAGGAATGCTAACAGATGTGGTTTCTACACCATAAAACCTCTTGCTGCATTGATCTGAAACCGGGGTGGTCTGGATTGTATGCGGTATAGTTTCTGGAACGAGCTCTTGTGCAACAGGGTTATGACACCGTCGGTCTGTGATCGAGGGCAGCGCTTTGCCTGAAGATGCTCCTTGTCTGTTTTTTTTTCTGAACCTTTGTGCTTGCTGTCATTTCTAGACTGTGATCAGGTGATGTGACGTTACTATGGTAATCTGCACATGCCCGCAGGCCTTGCAAGTCTTCTTTATGGTTATGGTGTTGGCATTCTGGTCCCAGTGACAGAGTGATCTCCTGTGCATGTCCCTCAGAGGTGCGGGGCCACAGGGGGTGCTGCTCTGTGTTCATCGGGAGCTCCGTTACCGCCGACAGCCGTGAAGAGGCCTCAGACTTGTCTCCTTAACCCTAATCCCCCCTCCACCCAGAAAACAGCCATAACTGCTACACCCACAGCAACCCCGTCAGACTGGATTCACTGGAACGACGGCAAAGTGCAGTCGGAAAATATTGGAACTGAGGGTGGAACAGGAGCTGAGGCGTGTTTCTTGGAATGTTCCTGCAGATTCCCGGTCACTGAACTATAGAGTGTGTGTGTGTGTGTGTGTGTGTGTGTGTGTGTGACTAAATGGGTTTTTAAACACTAAGCGTGCGTGAGGTGGGATGTAGTGCACGTGCTCCCGGGCACTGCGGCCATTTAGCGTGTCCGTCATCTGCTGTACAAAAGGGGGGGGCGGGGAATCGGTCACCCCTGTGGCCCCTAACAGGTGCCCCCTGCACTGAGGATCCTGCTGGTGGGAACACAGCACAGGGTTGGTTGGGGGGTGGGGTGGGTAGCATATAATATAGACCCCCGCCCTCTGATTATCGTGTTCCTGTGGGGTGGGGGTTTACAGTTGTGGTACCATTTCAGTTTTTTTTATATTTAAGAAGAAGAAAAAAAACACATCATCTTTTACTTTATTTTTCCATGTAATAACTCTCCATTCAGAGAAATGGCAGCGTGACCAATCAAGGAGATAAAAACAATAAAATTAAAAATGCTTCCTAGCTTTGACTTGTAGGTGCCAAATCATATCTTTATAAAGAAAATGATATTTGAGAAGAACATATATAATTTAAGTTAAGCGTGGCACTGATGGAACGTAACTACAAACAATCGCAACACAGTGAGTCTATAGATATAAGTATTACAATCTGCACAAGCCAGGAGAGCAGAGAATGTTTCTGATGCAGCCGTCCCACATAACCGGGGCCAAGAAAAACCTGTCGCTGAGTCATTTTAATAGAGATTATGGCTCTTTTTAACAGTCGCTGTCGGTTTAGTACTAGGGGCGACGCAGCCATGAACCCAGCGGTTTGCATGATGCTCAGGGTTACATGCTGAAATGCGCTCATCCCACGACAAACACTTATATTTGCAAGTAGCATAAATACACATATTAATCGGCACCATTTAATAATCTGCGCCGTGTGAGGCCTCTGATGAGTGCCACGCCTTCATGTTGTGCCGGCCGATAGGGGGGGATGCTGCTCACATTACTGAGGTGACGTGATCACGCTTGAAGTTTGCGGCACCCTTTAGCCAGGAGGAGAGTAATTTCTGCCATCTGCTGTTGTACATCCATCCATTTTCCAAACCGCTTATCCTACTGGGTCGCGGGGGGTCCAGAGCCTATCCTGGAAGCAACGGGCACGAGGCAGGGAACAACCCTGGATGGGGGGCCAGCCCATTGCAAGGCACACTCACACACCAGTCACGCACACATACACACCTACGGGCAATTTGGAAACTCCAATCAGCCTCAGCATGTTTTTGGACTGTGGGGGGAAACTGGAGTCCACACACATGAAACCAGGCAGAGACCAGAACCCAGGTCCCAGAGGAGTGAGGCAACAGTGCTAACCACTGCACCAGCATGCTGGCCCCCTGCTGTTGTACAATAAAATTTTAATTCTAACCCTTGGAAATAAGCCCCAGTTGTTCCAGATGCATTTTTTTATTTTGGGAAAGAACATTGCCTTATACCCACACCAATATGTATATGAAAATGACCGGCATATTGTGATACGTGATGCCCGATCACAAGGAGGTGGAGCTGTGTGGTTGAATGGGCTGTATGGCCTGTGGCGGTGAGGGGGGAAGGGCTGGGCATGACAGAGGGTGTCAGAAAACACTCTTGCCCAAGAATATAATAATGGGCCTCATTCACGAACCATTCTTACGAACTAATTTGTTCTTAAACCCCATGCACTTTTTTTTAACAAAGGTTCTGACATTTGCCAATGTTTTCTTATCTGAATTTGTTCTTGGCTAAGAACAGAATCTACGCACATTCAAGACCGTTCGTACTCACATTTGAATAATGAGTTTGTTCAAAATAATTGGTTATAGCAGTTTTGTTCATTCTACAGTACATACAATGATAGTATTTTAATTTCTAAAAGTAAAATATAAAAAATAATTTGTAGTTAATTTTTACACTATTATTTAATTTTCATGGTAGTAACGGCGATCATGCAGATTATAAATAGGTCAGAATCTTCCTTAAAAAGTACGTATGTGGGGTTTAAGAACAAATTTGTTCGTAAGAACGGTTGGTAAATGAGGCCCAATGTTCTTTGCGTTCTTTGTATTAATCAACATCCAGAGAGTGGAAGGAAGTGGGTGTGATTGGACTGAGTGGGTGTGGCCTGTGCAGGGGGTAGGTGTGGCAGAACGTGTGGCCTGCTGGTGAATGGGAGGGTAGTGGGTGTGGCCTGTGCCAGTGAGTAGGTGTGGCCTGCCGGTGAATGGGAAGGCAGTGGGTGTGGCCTGTGCCAGTGGTGAGGTGTGACAAAAGGTGTGGCCTGCCGGTGAATGGGAGGGTAATGGGTGTGGCCTGTGCCAGTGAGTAGGTGTGGCCTGCCGGTGAATGGTAGGGCAGTTGGTGTGGCCTCGGTCCTTTCTGAGTGGGAGGGTGGCAGTGGGTGGAGTTCATATCAATTTGAATATTGTGACTATCATGATATTGCCTTAACACTTACATAACTACCACTTATGATGCAATATTTTTGCACTAAATCCTTGAAAGTTTGAATCTTTTCATGGTAGTTTATCATTATACCTGTCTCATCGAAATCAAACCAAAAACCGTTAGTCATATTTTACTGTTAACGTCATGGTTTTTGGAATATTGTGATGAATATTGATTTTGTGAAAATCTCCAAAAACTTGCAATTTAATTTCTGGGGCATGTTGACCAGCCCTAGCTGCCACCTTGTGATGGAAGTGTTGGGTACAGAGAGGCTGAGATCTCATGACCATTTGCCCACTCAGGCCAAGAGGAAGCTGGACTTGGAAGATCCCCCATACCTCCCTGACTACCGCACCCCCAAAGGAAAGGCAGGTGCAGTCAGGCTCTCCAGCCCCAAGAGTGAGTATCCGTGCTAGGGGGGGGGTGGATGGAGTCTGCAGTGAATTCCTTTGACAGCAGACGACATCATTCTAACACTGTTCAAACTCCACAGCTGCGCTAGGAGAGGCATTCTGTCTTAGCCAGGCAGGCAGACGCAGGCAGACACAGACACACACACACACACACACACACTCAGACAGGCTCGGTTCGCTTGAATGCCAGTGGATCTGTATTCTGCAGCCACCTGTTGTGCTGATTAGTGAGCTGCTCCAGCTCCCATGGTCGGCCATCTCTGTGTCCAAACGCAGCCTCCAAGTCCCCCAGCGAGCGTACGCGGTACGACACCTCCCTGGGCCTCCTCACTAAGAAGTTTGTGGGACTGCTGAGCGAGTCGTCGGACGGCGTGCTGGACCTGAACTGGGCCACCGAGGTGCTGGAGGTGCAGAAGAGGCGCATCTATGATATTACCAACGTGCTGGAGGGCGTGCAGCTCATCCGCAAGAAGTCCAAGAACAACATCCAGTGGCTGTGAGGACCATCGCCGGGGGCTGGGGGAGCTGCGGGGGCCAGGTGCCGGGGTTTGAGGGTCTGCGGGGGCCAGGTGCCGGGGTTTGAGGGTCTGCGGGGGCCAGGT
>JABFEA020000029.1:19644614-19660023 GCA_019775915.2 Cyphomyrus plagiostoma | reverse complement strand
GACGGTCCGCGCGGGCCAGGTGCCCGGGTGTGAGGGTCTGCGGGGGCCAGGCGCCGGTTCGAGGGTCCGCGGCGGCCAGATGCGAGGGTTTGAGGGTCTGCGGGGGCCAGGTGCCGGTTTGAGGGTCTGTGGGGGCCAGGTGCCGGTTTGAGGGTCTGCGGGGGCCAAATGCCGGTTTGAGGGTCTGCGGGGGCCAGATGCCGGGGTTTGAGGGTCTGCGGGGGCCAAATGCCGGGGTTTGAGGGCCTGCGGGGGCCAGGTGCCGGTTTGAGGGCCTCTCCATCCGCAGGGTCGGGAGGGCCTTCGAGGGCTCGGCCGGTGGCTTGGATGAGGCGCGGACCCTCAGGAGGGAGCTCAGTGAGCTGGAGAGAGCGGAGGAGGTTCTGGACCAGCTCATCCAGAGCAGCTCCACCCAGCTGAGCCAGCTGACTGAGAGTAAAGACAGCCAACAATATCCTTCCAGTGCTTTGGCATCATTGTTTATTAACCCCGTGGGGGGGTGGGAGGGGGGTCTCGCCATTCCTGACGCACCTGCGAAGGTGTCAGTAAAGCTCATGTGTGAGCCTCTTCTGTTACAGCATACACTGTCCTTAACCACTTTGCATGCTGGGATATGTCACCTACCAAGACATCCGCTCTATTGCCAGCTTGCAGGATCAGACAGTCATCGCCATAAAGGCTCCGTCCGAGACCAAGCTGGAGGTTCCGGCATCTTCGGGGGTCCGTCTGTCTGTCCGTCTGTCTGTCTGTCTGTCCGTCTGTCTGTCCGTCCGTCTGTCTGTCCGTCCGTCTGTCTGTCTGAACTCAGCTACCCTCCTCTCTGCTACCTTCACCATGGTTCACCCCCCTGCTATCATGCACCCCCAGGATTCCCTGCAGATCCACCTGAAGAGCAGAAACGGCCCCATCGAGGTCTATCTGTGTCCGGAGGAGGAGCTCGATGATAGCAGTCCTGTTAAAGCCCCCGCCCCTGAGTCATGTGACCACGCCCCTCCGTCCATCAAGCAGGAGCCTGCTGAAGGTGAGCCTGGACAGGGGAACTGCCCGTTGTACCTCGGGGATGATGGCTGCCCTTTTACTGATTGTGAATAAATGAGACACCTGCTCTTTCCTTCCCCCATAACAGCAGAGACGCCTGCCATCACCTCCGGAGGCCCCCTGCTGGATGTCGAGGGCATCCTGGGGCTGCCCCCCAGCCTGCTGCAGACGACGGAGGACCAGCTCCCCGGCTCCACGGAGCCTGCCGGCCCCTTTGTCAGCTTCACCCCCCCTCTGGACCATGATGACTACCTGTGGGGGCTAGAGGACGGCGAGGGGGTGTCTGACTTTTTTGATACCTACGATTTAGGCGACCTCCTCAGAAGCTGAGGCTAGTGTAGTGGGCCGGGGGGGCCACAGTGGTGCTATGGGGTGGGGGTGAGGGATCAGGACAGGACCCCCCCCCAGCTGTGCTTAGTTCTCCTAATTGATGTTACGTGGGCTCATTGGCGGTGTGTGTGTGTGTGTGTGTGTGTTTTCCCTTGAGTTTATAATTAAATAATTGGCTAGTGATTCTCTTAAAGGGTGGAGCTTATGGCACTGAAGCCAGGACAGGTTTACATTGGGGGGTATCTTTTAGATATTTCACACTCCTCAGCACCTCCTTGGGTCTCTCTTTGGACTTGATGCTGGGTGCCCCCCCCCCCCCCAAAAAAAAAGAACCTTTTCTATTTTTGCAAAATGAAGTTCGATGTGGAGCCAAAACTGAACTGACTTGATCCTGGGAAAGCAGGGAGAGTCCTCCTCAGGTCTGAAATCCTCCCCAGGGGGGAGTGCTTGGGGAGTGGGGGTGGGTGGGCGGGGGTGCTGAGATCAAACACTCAGGAATTTGTATCTTGCCAAAGCCAATGTCTGTACTTGCCTCCACCACTAGGGGGAGATGTGGCAGCACAGAGCTGACAGTCTGACTAGGGTTATGTTGTCAGAATAGCATGTCATGTTTTTGGTTTGGATCGTGCGCTTATGCCCACCTGGTGTGTTCTACCTCACAGCGCCACCTTCAGACTCAGCTCAGGGTGCAGACTGCAATCCTTGCTGGTTTCTTAATGTGACTTGACTAAATTTAATAGCTATAATTTAATGAATTGGTATAAAATTATTAGAATATTTTAAAACCAATTTTGTGTTGGGAATGTCTGATAGCGATGTTTAGGGAATGTGTAAAGGTCCGTAAGTTATTGCGTCGAAAGTTTCCTTGTGATTTTTACATATGAATAATTTAGTGAAATGTAACTTGATGATCCTTATTAGTTAAGGAGTTAGAATATTCACTCAGTGAAATACCATTTCATGTGAAAAGGAAGGATCACTTTACATTATAGGTATTTGGTTACTGGACAGAGATGAGTTCTTAAAAGAATTAGTGTGATGTGTGACTGGGGGGTCTCCAGTGGGACTGAGCTCCTGTGGAACATTCCAGGTGGGTGTCCTTGGTCCAGGAGTTGTAAGGGGCACACGGCTGTTCCACCGGCTTCATTACCCCCAAGTGGCAGCTATGCTGTTTTAAGTTTGAAGTAGTTTTAAGTTTGTTGTGGTTTTGGTGGGAATGGGAGTTTAGAAATGATTTTCTGTAGTATGTTGCTTGCCTATTGTAGATATATTAAGGTATTTTGTGTGTGTGTGTGTGTGGGTCTGAGCCTTGAATGTTTTGACTGTACGTGACGCAGTGTCCACCTGCCTGGTGACATTCACACTTAATGCTTTAGTAATATCTGATGATGACCCCAGCAGTTGACACCGGGAGTGTTCTAATAGTGTCGCTATGGCAGCCATGAAAATAGATGTTTGTTGTATTGATAATAATCAATACATCCCTTTAGCTTGTACCCAGGCTTTAGGGTTAGATCCAGGCACTGTGAGGTATTAATATGGCCAATGAGGTGAGAGCCGTGCGGCAGCCCGTCGCCCCGGTAACCGCGCTGCAGAATACTGGGGGCTTTGTGTGCAGCCCCTGCCAGGCCCGCGGCCCAAACGCTGCTCACTTCCTGTTGGTTGAAGCCGCGCTGTTTCTCACTGGACTGCTGTGGCTCCGCGCTGAGCAAACTTGCAGGCTTGTTTGTGTGGCTGCGTGTAGTGTCACTTTCAGACGGTAACTGTGGCGAGGGGCAACTATTGTAGTTTTTTTGTAATAAGCATTATTTTGTGGTATTTTGTACAGAATTATTTATGAAGTGTTAGAATGTCTAAAATTGTCATTCATTTACTGCTAGAGTTTTAATAAGTGATTGTACCTGTAAACACAGCACTTACTCTTTGGGGATTGAAGATGATTATTTTGGAGTGATGTTGTAGCCTTTGAAGTGGAATAATCCACAGACCACGGTCTACCCAGGTCTACCCAGTACTCTGCTGGTCTTCTGTGTCTGTTTTCTGCATACAGAGTATAAACAAGCAGAACAAATGGCTGTTTGACATGAATAAACCTTTAAAGATTGTTATGGGATCCATACTGATAAGGCTCACATAAGTTAATGTGGATGGATAATGGATTGACAAAACTGGTATTTGCAGTATAAAGGTTAAAATGTGTGGTGATTTCTTCTCATAACAGCAAAAATGTGCCTATGCTTCACTGTTAAGATGTTACTGGGCGTTTTCGTACAGAGATTGTGTACTTATGTCCATCCCTGAACATAGCGATGCATTTATTCATTAGCTCACTGTAGGACATGCTGATCTGTGGAGAAACTGCTGAACCTGGGTGGGAGTGTTTACGTACTGCAAAGCCACGTCGCTCCAGTGAAGCGGGGGGGTCAGAAGGGGCTCTCAACTCATCCAAACAAGAATGGATGCATGGAGGAAAACTCATGGCTCACTCACTGTAAGAGAAGCAGTTGCCGTGGATACCCACATGTACAGACCACTGTGAGCGTGTCAAGTTCATGCTATGTGCAGTTTGTGTGTATTCTGCAGCATTTGACTTGAACAGGCTTTCTCATCGCACCCTTTCAGTGCTCCTAGCCTGCAGTTTAACGCCATTTACTCTTATCTTCTACCGTGAGCCACTGAAACATTGCGGGGCGTGACTCAGCAAGCCCCAGCCTGTCGGCCGCTTGGGCCTCTGCCTTGCCTCACTGGGGGGTGATAAAGACAAAGGAATGGAGGAGTGGGGAGCAAAGGGCATGCTCCACATAGCTGAGAAGCCTCCTGCCATTTCGGAGCAGGCCTGCAGCGGCCACATGCAGGCTTACCTGACTCGCTTTATTTGCATATGATCGTGTTGCTGGCTTCCAAAACAACCAGGATCCAATTTGGGTTCTGGGTAGAGCCCAGTGGATGTGCAGACCACAGTGATGGGCTCCTCTCTGATTTCCAGTCAGTTCATAAAATACATTCGCAAGACGTGCATCATTAGAGCCTATCTGAACCAAGCCCGTGCTGTGGTGTCAGACCGCATGACGGGAAGCCAGCAAGTAAATATGCTGCATCTCAGGTGCTTCTGCAAACAACAAAAACATGTTTTGTCATCACCTGAGTGGCAGTGGTGAATCACTTGTGCTGGGCGGAGGTGTAAACAGCCCTCAAACCTGTGTTACAGATACTGAGGTAAAAACAGGAGGAGTGGATATTAGGGGGTATGTGGTATCTGAACAGAACTGTAATTTTCTCCCTGCTATCTCTGGCCCCTGGGGCTCCTCTCCAGTGAGGCTCCTTTAAAAATACCCCCCCAGAAACGAACGACCGGCCAGCAAAAGCCATGTGTGTCTGTCAAAACTGCACCCAGTGCTTCCTCCAAGCTGATTGGTCAGCTGATGGCAAAATGTGTAAAATGAGGAGAAAGTGCTTGAAAACAGAAAAGGGGGCCGACAAAGACCCCTTGTTTCATATTTGATGCCAAAAACTAGTTTTTTTGTAACTGAATGCTTATGTTAATAAAGAACTTCTGAATTTAAATTTGAAACTGCCCTGGGGAGGAGGGTGGATTGTGAGATTTTGGGTAAGCACAGTGGAACAATGAACTCTGCAAATGTTTTCTGAATGGCCCCCTTTCTCGGGCGTACCTTCCCCGCGAGGCTGTGGGCTTGTTCTGGCCGCAGCATAATAGGTGGATTTCGGGGAGGGTCGAGCAGATGAGCATAAAGCCCTCTTTGTCACGGCTGCCCAGCAGTCAGCCTGTGGTTTACACTGAGGGCCACCAAGGGCCAAGCAAACAATAAAGGGGGCCAATGCAATGCATTCAAAGAAAGAAAGGGTCAGTTTGTGTACAGCGTTGCATGGTTCCTTTGCCGATTGTGTCGTCAATAACTGCATATTTACTCCTGACCTCCCACCTGTCAATGGTGCTATGGATGACAAAACTAACTTTTAAGACCCCCCCCCAAATGTTTCCTCATTCACACCTAGCTTCAATGAAGCTGCCGGCTTCGCTGTATGGTTTTCTGATTGGCCAGAAACGATGACGACAACAACAGACCTTTGTGAGTTTGTAGAGCCTTGTCAGACATAGCAGGTCTCCTGCAGGCCCAGGATCCAACATAACCACAATCTCCTGCATGGTCTGGCCCCACATGTTGAAAGTCAATGTGTGATGTGTGTGATCAAGTAGGGGGTGTAGCTTTGGAGAACATCTGATTTTTTCCTGCTTAGCAAGTACAGCAGCCCTGCTTTTACCAGCCGGTTACCTTGGTTACTACCATCATGCACCTGTGACTGAAGGCGAGGACGACACAGGAACTGTGGGACGGCAGTGGGCATCAGGAAGCAGTGGGTGCTGCCATTGAGTCCGAATGAAGCTGTTCAGGGTTTTACAGTGAGGACACAAGAGCCCCAAGACAGCACGGCTAGCAGTCTCAGTCCATGATTCGCTATTCGTAGCGTAAAGATAACACGGTTTAACCTTGAATGCAAGAAGTACAAATAAACTTATCCAGACTTTGAGAGGTTTACTCTCTCAACTATAAATCAAATACTGTACAAAAATATCCATAGATTTGAGTTTAGTATTAGACGCTGAATAATGAGCTGGTATCTTCACTTTATCGTCAGTGCTGCAGACAGAGAAATGTTAACCTTATAAACTCGGTCACTATTTCCAGGCTGACTTAAAGCGAAGTTCGAATGCCCGCGATGAGGAGCGGACAGCCAGGTGCCCGCGGCGCTCACGAGAAGCCCCACCGCATGCTGCGCACTCACGTGACTACGGCACAGCTCCCCCTTGCGTAGCGAAAGGAGCGCAGTCGGCTTGCGCGCGCTCGCTCGCTCGCTCCGGGTTCGCTCGCGGGACGCGCGTTAGGCACAGAAGCCGCGGGTGTGCAGCTCTAGCTGCTCTCTTTCTTTTGGTTGTTTCTTCGGGTCAGAAACAAAATGCCAGAACGGATTAGTATTTCGGAGTTCATCTTGCTAGCGAATGAAGACTCGGCCTCACCGGGCACGTCCAGCTTCCAGAGGAAGATGAGCGACTGCCGGAGCACAGTGAACACGTTGGAGGAGGTTGGTGAGACCTGAGGCTTGTTTACCTGTCTGGGGACGATCAGTTGTCGACGGGGACGCCAGGGATCTTGAGGGTGTTTAACAAAGTGCATGAGGTGTGTATGTCATGGGAAGTCAACGTCGTAGCGACTTAGGGAGAAGTTAAATCAGTCGTAAGTTCAATATTTAAACGGATACTAAAGCGGTGATCATAGTCAGTTCACAGCAATGGGTGGGGGACTGAACCGTTCTCTCATTTTTGAGGTCTTATCAAATTACAGACCCGTTCCGGTAAATTGATACCATGCGTTTGTAGCCCTGAAAGAAGGGAGGACTGCTGAGATTTTTTGTTGCACTGGAGACCCTTTGCAGTAAGGGTTTGGCATGTATTAACTTGGTGACAAAGATGTTATTTTCACTTTGGAAAAAAGCGAAGCACGAACTTGACAAGTAAGTTTAAAAAGCAGTTCAGTGACATGACAGTTAAGTTCAATATAGCTGCAACATTGTTCACCAGCTAAATTATCAATCAGCTGTTTGCACTAGTATTAAATCCTGGTTGCAGACAAGAACGCACCTGTTGCTTATTTGCCCACTTTATTGGTTTCCGTCTAATTGGTGGTGTTTGCGCTGGAGTTTGAACGTCATTTGAGAGACATTTGGTATTCTTTGCCCATTTTGTGCCAGCAGAGCCGCATCCCACACACACACCGAAACGTGTATAATTCTTTATGATGCCCGCTGTGCCTTAACAGGCAGCACTGGGCACGATTCAATGTTTTTTTTTATATTCTGCTTTGTCCATTATGGCACCTGAAAATCACAGGGACTTTCCCTTCGAATGAGAAAGTTTAAAAGCTTTAGAGCCAAATTTGATCAACGTCCCTCCACACCTTGCCCTGCAGCCCGTGCAGTTTAAAGTCATAAGCAGGATCTCGGTGTCTACCGATACTGCCAGACACAATTTCCATAGTTCTGTGCTGATACCCCTGTTGTTCATATGGCTATATCAAGCAGCACTGTAATCCCAAATGTTGGGCTTGGCCTGGAGAAGGACACTACTATTCTTCATCCTAGCCCTCGCGGAATGTTGTCATTGACGCCAACATCTACTTTGTACTTTTAGTTCCATGTCATATTCATTGAACCCATTCTAGATTTCTCTCCTGTATAGTGTAAGGTTGCAATGGAATGAGATTTTCATTGGTATGATAATCGTCTCAGGAAATATCAAGGTTTAGTGGTATCACAGTGTACAGTATTTTACAGATTGTTTGTTTTTATTATCATTATTGCTGCTACTGTTACTATGACTCTTAGAGGAATGAAAACAGAAGGGTTGTTTGATTAAACAAACGCTTTATTGTGTTTGAAACTTGAAACATTTTTAATGGAAGTATGTCTGTTTCCGTTTTTAAAACAAACAAAATAAATACAATAAAGAAGAAAAAGGATCTTTCAAAAAAATCTGTCTTTAGATAATCAATTAAACTTTTCGCCATCAAGCTAAATGTATTTTATAAATATAATGAAACATTGGTTAAACCATAATAAAATGTCGGTTATACTGTCAGGCTAAATTTAAACGTTTTTTTATAATAACAAACACACCATTTAATAACGTTTGTAAATGTATTTTATTGATTCAAACGCTTGCTGCTGCAGTAAGGGTGAAATTGAAACTTGGGGGTAACTAAAAACTCACGATTACGTCATCGGCCGATTTGTACCTGGCCTATACCACACATCAGCAACGTTGCACTTTACATTTTATGACTGTGCCCAATTTGTGCCATTTCATTTCACACCCCCGCTAATATTTCTTCTACGGACCACGTGTAAGCAATCTCCACTATCCCAGAATGAGAGAGTCAGCTATAAATATTTAAGTTTTGGATTGTTCTTTTTGTCTGTATTTGAAGTTCTGCGTAGTTGCCGTGGGGTGACTGTATATATCTCTACTATATTGTGGGCATAACATATTGTAGGCACTTGTGGTTTAATGGTTATGGAAGTGCACTTATAATTGAAAGGTTGCAGGTTCGAATCCCTGACCAGCAAGGTGTCACCCCTAAGTACTGCTCCCTGGGTGCTGAATTAGCTCCCCCCCCAACCCCCAAGACCACTCTAACTGCTGTCTTTTTATGTTTATTAAATTAGCTTTTGAACGGAGAGCTCATTGAATAATTGTTTGTGAAAATGTTAAGGTGTTTAGTCGTTAGGCATGCTGGGACTAGTGGTGTCATAAACTAAAATGAAAACTGAAATGAAAACGAACACTAAGTAAAAGTTAATTTGTGAACTGAAATAAAAATGAAAACTATATTTACAAAAAAAGTGCCAGATTTGTTATGATTTTGTCATTTGATGATTTTGTCACTGTGCTGTCTGTAGTAAGATCCTAGAACTTGTTGTTTACTTTCTAGACTTCTGTATGGTATAGGCAAGGAGATGGTTTGTAGTGTATGATCATAAAAATTCAAAATCATGCAGTCACATGCTGCTTTCCGTTTAGGCTACATCTACATTAATGTTGTTGAATATGTCCATTTATGAAGTGAAACCCAATTTCCAGACTCTTCTTTTTAGTTTACTATATTGTCATGTTCTTTTTGAGATTGTCAAATTATTTCACTAATTTGCTGACTAGTTTTGTGCAATCTGGCTAGCTGCATAACTTTGTGAAAGTCTGCCCCTGGTGGCAGATTCCTTATTCTACATAAAGTGACAAGGACCATTAAGCAAAACAAAAATGTGGAAGTATATGTGACATGACTAATAGGAGCCTGCATAAATCTTTGAAAATGGGTTTTTGCCACTGATTATGCAGTTTTTTTTATTTGAATTTTATGAAGTTTGACCTCCCAGATTTAGTATGGTTGTCATGAAGGAACTGGTCTTGTCATATTCTGGAACCTGTTGTTTACTTTCTCGACCTCTGTGTTGTATAATATTATTAAGGAGATGTTATCTAATGTCAGATCCTGGAACCCGTTGTTTTGTTTCTTCCAAGGCATCATGATGGAAGTGGTCTTTATGATCTGATGGATCTCAGCACAGTTGCATTTCATTATTTGTATTTAGGAATTGTGGGAATCTGAAATCTTATTTGTGTGAATTGTTTGCTGGTCTATTCGCTTGTGTCTTTCTGTGTGTTAAAAATGGGGGTTCATATATAGCTTTTTGTACTTCTTTTGTGTGTGCATGTTTGAATGGATAGTCTGTGCAGATGATAAGATTAATAAATGGGAATGAATGAGTTTGTGAGATACTACAGGGATTGTAGGAGGATGGGGGTGTCGGCTGACGTGGCTCGTTCACTGTGCTGGTTGATGTTTATAATTGTACGTGGCTGGGGGCCACCCGCTGCTGCATGGAGCTGCTGGCAGTGGCACATCTGCCTGTGTAGCATTTTTCTTTATGGTTGTAACCTTGTGCTGTTGCCTTGTTTTTGCATACTAGGGGCTGTTCATGTCTAATCAAGGCACTGTGCAGGATGGCATGATCAGCCATTTGTCGCTTGTTCTTTATTGAAGAAATTCTACAGCGATCTACTTGCCACCATGAACCTTTCCCCTCCCTTTAAGGTTACAGCAGGGGTAACGGCTAACTATTCTACCCAACTTTTAAAATGGGTATTAACGCCTTCAGGTTCAGATTCAGGGACAAAAGTGCAGCAGCTTTGGCTGAACAGTGGCCACCCAGGATCTGAACCATCAGGGATACCTTCTTTAGGTCTGAGGTTCATTTTCAGCCTTGCTTCTTAAGCATAACCTGTTTTCTTCAGTGGCTGCTATAGAAAGCTGTTTGTTTTCAGAGCACTGCTTGTTGCTGGAATTTCACCTGTGGAATTTCTCTGTGTAAATTGGTTCTATTTGTGTAGGTGAGAGATCTCAGGGTCTGGTTCTGAGTTTTGGTCTAGATTCATTTCAACAAGTCTGTGAACAGGTGTACAGCACTGTGTCAGTGTGGCATCCTACCTGCCTGTTGCATCTCGTATGACTTTTCCTGCACATCAGATGGGAAGGTGCACCTTGCCATCAGCTCCACCATGTAGCCAAGTTTGTAGTTTCCCTGTGCAGATCCTGGAACCCCTCTGGCCCATTAGTAATCTTCTTGTTCCATGTGTAAGGTGTTGTGTGGGAAGAGATTCCAGAATCTTCAGTGGACCTTGAGGTGTACCATTTAACCAGCAATTCTGTCCATACCAGAAACAGTGTTTGTATCATTGTAATAATAAACTTAAGATCTGTGTAAAATACTTGTGTATAAAAGAAACTAATCATATCAAAAGTTCTTAAAGGGTTTTTAATACTTCTAATTTCAAGTGTCTCCAGTAGGAATGCTTCGGTCAAGGACTGTGCACTTCTGAACCCAGTGTACAGCAATCACTAGCCATAAATAAATGAGTTCGGTTGTGTTGCCACCTGTTGTATAAATGGTATCTTTGCCAAATTTGCAAATGACAGTACATTTGTCCATGTCAGATATTGCAAATACAAACCATTTCCACACAAAGCAGAATTTGCTGCTCACTCTGTATTTCCCAATAAACTTTCATGTCAATAAAAGGCTTTCATGCCAATAAATAAAAGGCTTTCATGTCAATAAATACCTTTTGTATTAAAATGATTGTTGTCCCCACCCCACTTCAGTGCTTATCGCTTCCATGATTTACCAAAACGGTAGTATTTAGTTAACTCCACTAACCGAATTTAATAAACATAAGGATATGCCATAAGAATATGATCTGCTTATCAAATTGTGGGCTGAAAAGCTGATGTCTGAAGAAATATTTGTGCTCATCATCAGAAGCCCTGCTGATCTTTGTACAAGCCTAGTCTTAAGCAGTTTACTTGTAACTGAACAAGTACTAGAAGCTCAACCTAGCCAAAAGTTATGTCTAGTCAGCTCTGTTATGGTTCTTATGTTGTGATGTGCTATTTGCCTCACTTGTACGTCACTTTGGATGAAATTGTTTGCTTGAAGTAAATTTAAATGTAGTTCTCTAACGCGATTCTCGTGACCCTCTGAAAAGTGCCACCTGCCACAACAGATGATCGTCTCTTTGCTCACCAGCACGGCTGCCTGTGCTGCGTATGGGTCCATGGCTGCTTCTCTGGCATTTATACTTGTTGGGCCCAGTTCCACAGCTGGAGTTGGCATTCTGAGGCGCGTCACAGCACACCCAGCACTCTCAGCCTGGGAACAGCCCGTTGGAGTCAAACCGGTTCTGAGGATCCCACCAAAACTGGTGCAGTCAGGCCTTGCAATCCAGATAATCATGTACTGCCATTTTGCTTGTAAACATAATTGAGCTCTGTTGTCTGTCCAAGCACTTGGCATCTATATTTATGACGTTTTAGGATGAATGTGAAAGATCCTCCCTCCCCCCCATCCCCAGAGGCAAAATGCCAACCGGAGACATTTTGGGTTGGATCCAAAACCTGGGATTTTGAAATCACTGAATCACTTCAGTTATGTTTTCTGTGCAGTTGTGCAAAGTGGCCATGTGGTCCAGGAGCCAGCCTCTTATTGGCTTCTGCTTTTCTCTTTTGTAGTCCTTAGAGATGGATCAAAATGCTCTACTAAGGATGAAGAAGATGGTGAAAGCCTTGCACAACTCTGGCATGAGTAAGTGGATTAAACGGCTATTCTTCATTTATATTCTAGTGTCACTGTTAAATAGAGATTCCTGTGCACTGCTGATAAAGACAACATGTGTTTATGATGTCATCTGGCTGATCTTTCAGTGATCTGTTAGCTCTGGCCCACATGGTAACTATTGTGTTGATGGTTAGATTGTATAGGGTAAGCGTCAACCAGTTCCTCTTCCCATATCCATGTCGGCATGATGGGTCAACGAGAAGCAGAGTTCCTGTACTCGGAGGGGCTTTGTGGTGCCCATGTCTGCATCATCTTCACTCTTCCTGATTGAGCATGCTGGTGTCCCCATGGCCCACAATCCTCCAGGAGATGGGTCGGCTGGTGTCATGAGCGTAGTGCATGATAAGGAGCCCTGAGGAGCTGTTCGTGTAATGTTTGCCCAGTGGTATCTGGGAGCGCATTACGGCACCCGTTATACTGCCCCACACTGCCTGGGTACTATGAGGAGGGATCCAGAGGGAAACGCAACAGGCGAAGTGGGACAGGAAGAGTCCCTTTATGAGAGACTTTTGGGTGGCCTGTTGCACTCACCCAGTTCAGAGTTGATTACAGCGCTCTTACAAGACTTGGGTACATGTTTGTATAATAATTATAACCAGCACTGTTTTTCAGTTACAGCAGAATTGTCTCCTTTGGCTTTGTATCACTCTGGCTCTGCGTCTTCCAGACTCTTTAATATTGCCTAGCAGTTGCATGGCTAGTCCTCTGCAGCCCCTGGCTTTGGCTGCATCGCAGTGAGCCCTACTGCTTCACCTTCTCCCTGAGCAGCTGCTGGCTGCAGTGAGTTTCACACAGAGTTTCTGCTCTGGTTCCTGCATGCAGCGGTGCCCCCTCCAGGCCCGCCTGTTTCCCATTTGTGGTGTTTTTTTAAAGGCTCTGAGTCAGGAGGCTGCTTTTGCTCTGGGGGAGGGGGGAGTTTGTGGTCGGCTGTGAGGGATTACAGTAAAGGCTAGGGGGCCCTGCTTGTTTCCTGGTAGTGGCTACATGATGGCTCTGCCGTGATGTGTGACTAACCCCATTGTTATTTCTTATCTGAAGTACACACACGTGTACATACATCATACATACACACAGTATATATATGTGTGATAATGAGATCCAGGTGTCCTTGGCTGCTCCTTTTAGTCTGTTTACTCGCTGGTAACTGTTTGTTTCTGAGCTGGTGGCTGTGCAATTCTTGGCCGCATCTCCTCACATCTTGCCTGGCATGTGGAGCATCTTCATTTCGTGTTTTTGGCCTCTTGAGCCACTGGGCCATACAGGCCCTGAGTGTGTGTTTGTGTTTGGTCCAGCGTACGTGGAGAGCAAGGAGCAGTACATTGAGGTCTTGGAGAACCTGGGGAACAGCCACCTGTCCCAGGACAACAATGAGGTGTCCACCGGCTTCCTCAACCTGGCCGTCTTCACCCGTGAGGTGGCCGCACTCTTCAAGAACCTGGTGAGAGAAGCAGTCAGGGGTGACTTTAAGGGGATGAGCTGGGTAGGATTTGAACGCTAGCATTCACTCCTTGTGTGAGATTGCTGACGGGAATTGAGTCTGCATGCTGCACTGTGATACGTTCATTACCTTCATTACCACTTGCTGTTGAGTGTCTTTCTGCACACTCCTATATGACCATGTCCACCTAATGCAGTCATCTTCCATCCAACATCATCTGTCCAGGGCTGTCCCAATTCCTTAGGTGGGAGCATTTGTGCTTTCTCTCATTTCCTGCCCCAACATCTTTGCACATAGACAGTGGGCCTGTTCGGTAACGGCCCCAGGATACGGGCTTGGGTGGGGTGAGCATTAGAGGAACTAAGCCCAGTTCAGCTGGGCACTGGCCCATCTGGGTCAGGGCGACAGCTGCAGTTGAGGTGGGGGTTTCTCGAAGGGAACATTAATTCATTCCAGACCTCCATGCTTGAAGGGATGGGCCTGCCAGCCCCCGCAGCCTGCCTGCTTGCTTGGTCTTTAATCAACTTTTCACTGGGGATGTGAGGCCTAGAAGAGGGAGCATGTGTGTTTACAAGACATTCAGATCTCTGTTCTCTCAGCCATTTGAACTCTGTCACTGGCAGTGGGCCACACCTCACATTGGTTTGCTGTTTTTCACCTTGCGCTATATTCTGTAGGTTTAATAAACATATACTGCAGCAGGTCACAGTAATGGTGACCGAGGCAGTTCAGTTCCATGATAACTAAATTAGACTTAGAAACTGACAAACCATAATCTGGATTGAGATTCACCCAGATAAATATCTCTCAAGGTCATGGAGTGTGCTTTGCTGTGGATGTCCATGACGATTACCTAGCCTGTGGGGGTGGTTGGGACCTGGCTGTAAACCAGCAAAACCAGTTAACCCTCTGACACACCCAAACCTGACTGGCAGCACCAGCCACAGCCTGGCTGGATAGGGGGGTAGCATGGGCTGACCTGTGGGTAAACAACAGGTGGGAAGCCCCGGCCACATTGCCACAACTCTGGCCATCTGAAATGTTCTGACACACTTTCTCCAGTTCACTATTTAAACAGGCTGTGAAGCTGATGCTGTGCTTGTTTGACCCGAAGGTGTCCGTGTGTTTGATGTGAATCATGTCCCTTTACATGGCTGTCAGAAGGAGTCCATCTATACAGATGGGTGGTGGCTTGTGCAGAATGGAAGGTCATTTCTGGATAATGACCAATCTGGTGGAGCTGTGGGTCTGACCCAGGCAGTTCTCTGTGCGTTTGTGGATCCTCATAGGTGCAGAACCTGAACAGCATCATATCCTTTCCCCTCGAGAACATCCTGAAGAGTGAGCTGAGAGACGGGAGACAGGTCAGTGCCGGCAGGGTGCGTGGAAGCCTCGGCCACCCTGCTGTGAGGGCTGCTTTGGCAGAAGCATCTTTCTGACATGATCTTCCTCATCCCCACCCTCTTCCTAGGAACTGAAGAAGCAAATTGAGAAAACCTGGAAAGACTATGAAGTCAAAGTGTAGGTTTCCCATGCTGTTCATGCCTAAGTCCAGACATACAGTCATGCTGCCAGAATATAGAGCTTCTGTCAAACTACACAACAACAACCACAAATGCTGCCCCCCCCCCCCCCATGTGTGTGAATCCTTTGCAGGGCTGGAATGGCTGAAGTATGTTCTGATCTTCATGTAATAATATTAAGTCCTTTGGTAAACAACACACAGCCTTTTGCACTGGCTTATCTTAACAGATGGGAAGAGGTACATAGTAAGTAATGGGACCTCCTTCATTGGCCTTAACCACAGCCAAACACTGTCTGCAGTGGCTGATCAGACCTCCTTCATTGGCCTTAACC
>JABFEA020000029.1:19626280-19636308 GCA_019775915.2 Cyphomyrus plagiostoma | reverse complement strand
AGTCCCTCCTGAATGACCGAGCTCCTCACCCTATCTCTAAGGGAGAGCCCAGCCACCCTGCGGAGAAAACTCATTTCAGCCGCTTGTACCCGCGATCTTGTTCTTTTGGTCACTACCCACAGCTCGTGGCCATAGGTGACGGTAGGAACGTAGATCAACTGTAAATCAAGAACTTTGCCTTTTGGCTCAGCTCTTTCTTCACCATGACAGACTGATGCAGCATCTGCAAAAAGCAGACTTAATCCCAAGGTCACCAAAACGGACACCCTCAACGCCTTAGCTGCACCTAGAAATTTTGTCCACAGAAACTATGAACAGAATCAGTGACAAGGGGCAGCCCTGACAGAGTCCAACCCTCACTGGAAATGAGTCCGACTTATTGCCACCCATGTGGACCAAGCTCTGGCACCAGTCATACGGGGACCGAACAGCTCTTAAAAGGAAACCCGGCACCCCATACTCCCACACTCCCCCACAGGACTCCCCGAGGGACACGGGCGAATGCCTTCTCCAAGTCCAGAAAACACATGGAGACTGGTTGGGCAAACTCCCATGAACCCTCCAAAACCTTGCGGAGAGTGTAGAGCTGGTCCACTGTTACATGGCCAGGGTGAAAACGACACTGTTCCTCCTGAATCTGAGGTTTGACAATCCGACGGACCCTCCTCTCCAGAACCCCTGAATAGACTTTACCAGGAAGACTGAGTGTGATCCCCTATAGTTGGAGCACACCTTCTGTTCCTCCTTCTTAAAGACGGGGACCACCAGTCTGCCAGTTCAGAGGCACTGCCCCCGATGTCCACGGGATGCCGCAGATGCGTGTCAACCAGGACAGCTCTGCAACATCCAGAGCCTTGAAGAACTCCACCCCAGAGATAGGGGAGTTCACCCCTAAGTCCCCAGACTCTGCTCTCTCATTGGAAGGCGTGTCGGTGGGATTGAGGAGGTCTTCAGCGTACTCCCTTCATCGACCCGAAATGTCCAGAGTTGAAGTCAGCAGTGCCCCATCCCCACCATAAACAGTGTTGATGTTGTACCACTTTCCAGCCCTGAGCCACCAGCAGAGCCAACCCACTACCAGGTAGTGATCAGTTGACAGCTCCACCTCTCTCTTCTCCGAAAGTCCGATGACACGACCACAAAGTCAATCATAAAACTGCGGCCTATTGTGTCCTGGTGCCAAGTGCAAATATGGACACTCTTAGGCCTGAACGTGGTGTTCATTATGGACAATCCATGACTAGCACAGAAGTCCAATAACAAAACACCATTTGGATTCAGATCGGGGGGGTGTTCCTCCCAATCATGCCACTCCAGGTCTCACTGTCATTGCCCACGTGTGCATTGAAGTCCCCCAGCAGAACAAGAGAGTCGCCAGGACGAGCGCTCTCCAACACCCCTTCCAGGGACTCCAAAAAGGGTGGGTATTCTGAACTGCCACTTTCACATAAGTGCAAACAGTCAGGACCCGTCTCCGCACCCGAAGGCGAAGGGAGGCTACCCTCTCATCCACTGCTGTAAACCCCAATGTACAGATGCCCAGCCCCGCTTGGCGCCTCTCCCCACGAGCAACTCCAGAGTGGAAGAGGGTCCAACCCCCCTCAAGGAGACTGGTTCCAGAGCCCAAGCCCGTGCGGCGGAACTTCACAATCTTGTGCACCAGCTCAGGCTCCTTCCCCATCAAAGAGGTGACATTCTATGTCCCTAGAGCTAGCTTCTGCACCTGAGGATTGGACCGCCAAGGTCCCCACGTTTGGCCACTGCCCAACTCACATCGTACCCAAACCCTGTGACCGACCCTACAGGCGGTGATCCTTTTCTAGGGGGCCCCACGTGCCGCCTTCGGGCTGTGCCCGACTAGGCCCCATGGGTGTAGGCCTGGCCATCAGGCACTCGCCATCGAGCCCCACCCCACAGGCTTGGCTCCGGGGGGAGGGGGGGTGACCCAAATCCAGGCAAGGGAAACCGTGGATCCAACATTTCTCTCATCATTAGGGGTCTTGTAAGCCACACTTCGTCTGGCTCCTCACAGATTAAGAACAAATTAATTGCATTGTTCTTTATGCAATTAATACACATTTCTAACTGAACCCGAGCTGTTGCTTTATTCCTGGTTCATCTGCCTGGTGTAACCTGTGCTCAAGGCCAAAGTCCATCAAAGAATCAGTTCTCCACGCCAGCCTGTGTAGGGTGGCAGATTGAAGGTCGTCTCCTCAGTGTTACATTTTGTAAGTTGCGTTCCACAATGTCACCCCTCTATGGGACTAAACTAGGACTCCAGCTCAGATGGTGCTACCCCAGGCACCATAAGGACATGTGGGAAGGAAGAGAGAGAGCTTGGGTGGTCAGAATATGCATAAATATTCCTTCAGGATTCTGGAGTAGATGGATAGACCAAGCTGTGCATGCGTTTTAGTTGACTAGATATCCTGTGATAATTGTTGATTAAAACTAGACTAAAACGAAATAAAATCAAATGACTAAAACTAAATTACATTTCTGTCAAGATTAAGACTAAGGAGTTGAGCATCTTCACGCCCCTCCCCCCAGGAGTGCCAAGAAGGAGTACATCATGGCTAAGTATGTGGAGCGCCGCTACGTTCAGCCGAAGCAGGACGACAGCCGGCATCGCGTGTATGATGCTGTGAGGACACGGGACCTCCTGGCCTTACTGCAGCTTTATGCTGAGGGCGAAGACCTGGCCAAGCCGGCGCCCATCCCAGAGGGCCTGGTGAGGTGCCGATCGCTGCTGGCTGGTGGGTCTATCTGGCCTCGTCATTCAGACACCATACCTCCCCTCATCCTTTGTTCCCTTCCCTTCCAATCTTCAGCTGGTCTCTCCATTCCTTCCTTCGTCATCTGCCTAGGATATTCCAGTAGCTTCTCCTGCTTTAAGGCATAGTGGGTAATGGGGACATTCCTGCAACACTGAACACAGGGTGGGACCTGAACCCCAGGGAAGAGTTCACAGCCTCACGTGGTCAGGTGCTCAGCGTCTGGCTCTGTCCCTGCTGGCATGAATCTCTGTCAGTGGTCAGATCAAAGGCATTTCAGCGAGGATCAGAAACGTAAACTGGGACCAGTGTCATGAAGCAAATTGAAACCTGCCCTGGACCCTTAAACAAGTACTGGAGCCGTGGTAATACAGCCAGACACCCTTCTCCACATGTGAGCGGCCACTGTAAGTGTTTCTTCCTTGTCAGGATGTACTTGAGACTGCTCTTCACCTCGCCGTGCGCCAGGCAGAGAGGAGCTCCCTGGCCCTGGTGGACTTCCTTACTCAGAACAGGTGAGCTTGCGGCATAAACCTTTGTTGTGGTTTCACCACTGCTCAGCTCTGATGTCATAACCCTGTGTTGTGGTTTCACCACTGCTGAGCTCTGATGCTACCTGTCCACAAATTGCTCCACAGCAGCTGCCTGGAGAAGAAGACGTCAGAGGGGAACACGGCCCTACACTACAGTGCCCTGCACAACAAGCCAGAGTGTGTGAAGCTGCTACTGAAGGGCAAGGCCGTGTTGCACACAGGTGTGTACTGCCGAACCACCTCTGCCGTTCTCACCTGCAAGCCTTGAGGGTTAAAGGTCATGCTTTTGGTGGTCCAGTGAACCAAGGCGGCGAGACGGCGCTGGACATCGCCAGGAGGTTACAGAATGCTCAGTGTGTTGAGATGGTGAGTGTGGCTGCCGGCTGTCTTCTCGGCTGCCTTTAAACTCCCGCCAGCTTGCATTCCATCCATCCATTTCCCACTATAGCTGGAACTGGCGCAAAGCGGAAAGTTCAACTCGCAGATTCATGTGGAGTATCTGTGGGAGGCACCGGAGCTGCTGTGTGACAGCGAGGATGACCTGGACGACAAGGTGTGACCCCCACACCCGGCCTCTGTGCCCCCAGCTCCCCCCCCATATCTCCTTTAACTCCCCTCTGAATGCACCCCTGACCATAGGTCTCGCCTCGCTCCACCCGTGGCTCCCTGCATCCCAGCTCCTCCTCCCCCTCCCCAACCTCCTGGTACTCGGGCAGCAGCATCTCAAACAAGACCTATGAGAATGTGGATTTTCTCTACCCCAACCCTCCCACCAACAGCGCCCCCTCTGATGTCGTGCCGCCACCTCTGCCCGCCAAGACTATCCAAAGAGGTGTGTGATGCGGTGTTTGAAGTCTTTTCACCCTCCACTCCAGTGTGGCCTTACATGAGTGTCCCCCCCCAGGGCGATCAGAGCCGCAGATCTCCTCCTGCTCCCAGGATGGCAGTGCCCTGGTACGCCACTCCTCAAACCCCTCCTCCTATCGGCACAGCCCCCCCTCCCCGCTGCAGCCTGGGCATGCGGCACACCTGCAACGGCAGACTGTGTGCTGGGACCTTCCAAGCATGGGGGGTGCCGACAGCAAGCCTCCCCTCAGCTCACCGCTAAATCACCTGGGACCTATCAGGTATGGGTCTTCCTGATGGGACACCCCCCCAACAGTTTAGGGACTCTCTGTCCCTCTGTAAAGTAAGCCCTTCCTGGGGGGGCCAAGAACAGTGGATCCTCTGCTCCATGTAGGTATGAAACAGAACTCTTTGATGCCCCCTGAGTGAGATGGGCCTTTAAACAGGCCCATTATGGGTTTAACAGCCATGGTAGTTTGGCAGGGGGGGCTTCTGAAGGTTGGGTGTGGCCTTTCTTGGGCGTGTGCCTGGTGGATGTATAACAAACTACACACCTGCTCTGGTTATTCATCCACATTCTGTGCAGGTCTGAGCATGCACTCTCTAGCTGACTCAGCCTTTCCTTTGTTGACCTCTTGTGGCCATTTTGCCAGTTGCAGTTTCAAGTCTAATGCAGCCCAGGCAAACTGCACAAATTGCTGTCTCCTCGCCTGCAGCTCGGGGAAGACCACGTCGTACCGGCGGACCAGCAGCGGCGGGCAGGGGAAGTGCCCTGTGGCCTCACCCACCTGTGGTGGCATCCTAGATGAGCAGTACTGCAGCCCTCTGGGCAGCGGCTCACCTACAGGAGGGCCCGTGCTCCGCCCACGGAGGAATGCCATGGTCAGGGCAGGGCCGAGGTACAGGGGGCTCTGTTCACGCACTCGGTTTGGTGACCACAGGCTCTCCATGCAGGTATCCCAACAGAAGCCCAGGCTGAGGCGTGTCCAGGCGCTGGTGGACTGCCGGGCCATCTCTGCAGACAACCTGGCCTTCTGCAAAGACGAGGTCATAGTGGTGACGGCTGCAGATGATCCGCACTGGTGGGTGAGTGACTTCCTGGCTTCCCCAACTGGTCATCCTACCTACAGAGCGGCCTCTCACTCGCCGTCTGCGCCCCGGCTGTGGCGTCTGCGTCCCCGGCTGTGGCGTCTGCGTCCCCGGCTGTGCCGTCTGCGTCCCCGGCTGTGGCGTCTGCGTCCCCGGCTGTGGCGTCTGCGTCCCCTAACATCTCATCCATTTTCCTTTCTCAGGTCGGGCACATTGAAGGTGACAAGTCACGCTCTGGATCCTTTCCTGTGAACTACGTGCTCAAACTGGCTGACTGACCAGGCAAGGGAACCCTGCCCAGCCTCTCCCTCACCCAAAGCTTCCTGACCCTCGTCAGTGGAGAACATGGTCTGCATATCTGTAGACAAACTGATGCCAGCAGCTGCCTCCAGGATGACAGGGCAAGGATGCTCTAAAAGTAGTTTCCTGTCAACCAGCTCCTACAACCTGGATCTTACTGCCCCTTGAGTTTCTACCAAACCAAGAGACTGTGGATTTTGTGGGTGTCACTGAGATGTCATCCCATCTCACCATGTCACCGTCATCCAAAACGTGCCAGACTCAGCGTGACTGGAGTGACCTGAACACAGCCCTGGACCTGCAATTAGGAGCAGTGAGAGCAACTCCTCCACCTCTCTGTTGGGGTTCTGTTTTAAACATTATTATATCACATGTCCCACAGGTGGCAGACTGGTGTTCAGTGCATCTGCCTGGGTGACTCATTTGTATTGGGGCAGGTAAAGAATCACATGCATGTTGATGTTCACTAGCTTGCTGGTGTTCTGAACCAAAGCGGAGCTGTACCCTCTCCTGCCTGAGGATGGCAGAAGTGAGCTGTAACCCTGTGCTCTATGGCTGCCCGCCTATGTTTACACTATTACCGTTAAAGTCATGTGGCTGGTATTTGCACATACCGGAATTGTTAGTGTGGAGGTTGTTTACTATGATTCATCCAATTCACATTGCATGAGGGCACTGAAGGTGTGTTAACTGTAACTGCCAAACCTGCAGTATGTTCTGTTTTCGCCCGAATCTGGTTATTAATATTTAAAGAGCCAGATTTTTGGCCCTTTGGCTCTTCCTCCCAGATCCCGTTCCTCAGATCCACCTGCCTTGTTTTTTAACTGCTAATGAGTTTCTTGTGCATTGGCAAAGTCGTGGTGGAACACTGGAACAGGAGATAAATAAAAGGTGTTTTTAGCCTGGACTCCTCACCACCTAACTGTGTATTAAGGGAAGAATAGAGTTTCCGTCCTCTGTGCGTTTGGGTGCATTTTTTTATACTGAATCATGTACTTTGATCTTGTGGTGTTAATATTTTATTAAACCTCAGTAAAATAAAATAACCCATCATGAAGCCCCCCTCCCAACTCGGTCAGCTATCATTAAAAACCTTAATGCCCTGAGCTGTGCTACTGGACCGGTGCCATCTGTGTGGCATCCCTGGAATGCTGTTCCATTATTCTCATAGGCATTCCTGTGTTCCACTTTCAGCGAACACAACTGTGTTTTGTGCAAATGTATGATTCACTGGTTGTCTGAAAACAAAAATGACCTTCAGAGGCGTACGTAAAGCGCCTGTTGGCATGCTTTTTTGTCCTGCTATCCCTTTGGCCTGCAAAGCACTCATGGCTCGCCTTGCCCCCTTGGAGCCCTACACTTTCTGTTCTTAGATAGCTTCGTCCTCAAAGGCATGACACCTGGCTGTTTGCATGGCTTCATTCATGGCATACATGCAAACACGTCCCTAAAATGCGCTGTACGCGGGCAGTGACCATTTTCCCCCAAATCCCGCAGGGTCATACTGCACCTGCTCTGCATACCTACTGCTATTCAGCAGCAGTGATGCTTATGCCTCATTTTGGGAAAGGCATGCATGTTGGTGACATAACAATAATAAATTAAGAACTGTCATTTCACAATAGAATCGGCCTTGGTTGCAGCATTCCGTCACGGTTTTCATACATCGCGAGGTCTGCATAAGAAATGTGAGCTTTTGGGAGTTCTGTGCAGATGGCAAACGAAGTTTATCAGTGTCCTCTTGAATGCATAGAATATAAACAGGTGTTTGCAGCAGGTCTCGCTTGATATCTTGCACTGGCCTTTGTATCTTGTTTTTCTTTGTCTTTTTTTTTACTTCTCACTTGCCATGGGGACCAAAACATTTTCTGCAGTTTTTCTAGATCGCAGTGCTCTACCCCCTGCAATGTGTACTGACTGTAATGATATTTTAGCATCCTGCAAGAGAGATTTTCGTTTTTATGCTCCCTGTCCCCCATCCCCCCATCAGCCAACTGTACCGTGGGGCTGTGGGGGCCCCCGAAGTGCAGGGCTGGTGTACAGTATGGATATTTCTGGAGGTTCACATCAACTCGTGTGTGTATTTTACAAATTTGCATTTTCAAATGAGGAAATCTAAAATACCTAAGGGATGTACTTTTAAATAGTTCATAAACATTTGCTACAGAAACTGTAAACGATGTGACCTCCTGAGAGACTGGTCAAAAATGACTGGAAATCACAGAGCAATGAAAACACGTGGAAAATTGTGTCATTTCTCAAATTTATTTCTGAGTACAATCTCATCTGTACATTAAAAACTGCCAGAACAGGAAAAGTGACATTCATGAATTATTCTGCAGCACCATGACACCAATCTAGGAAGGGAGATGGATGTCTGTTACCTCGAGGACCCCTCCACCCCCAGGGAAGGTGCCAACAGCACCCCTGTCCAGAGATACTTGCCTCCACACCACTAGAGGGCTCTTAATTAAAAGCCTTTTAATAACATCTGTTTGACTTCTCACCCCCCACTGACAGCTGGAGCTACTATGTTCAGGAACATTCTCCAGCTGAGTGCTATTTAGGTCAGCCAGAATGTTCAGGGTTTGAGCTGTTTGATGGCTGATTACAGGCATGTGCAAGTCCAATTGGCAAAAGGCTGCCAGGCCCAGTGACACTGAGCCCCTCAGAGGCCACAGACACACGAGAATCCGACAACCTCGGCCTGGATGCCCCCCAGAGGTCTTACAGACAGTGAATGGGGTGAGTGTCCCTGTCGCCTCTTTGGGAGAGACATGCTGCTTTTAAACCGTGTACAAGTGATAAGTAAAAAGTCACGGGGCAGTTGCTACCTGATAAACAGCGACACCGAGTTACATTCAGTACCACACGTTTCATTTGGAAGAGCCATGCAGCCACTGCAGAGAGCGCCATCTCTGGACAGGACAGGGGTGCATGGACGGGGGTGGGTGAGGCTGATCGATGGGGAGATCCACTCCTCGCTCTGCCACCGGTTCCAGACAGATCAAATGCTTGATATTTCACGTTAGAAACACATTCAAATACATTCAGATTGCTTGTGAGCCAAGAGATCTTTGGGTAAAAGTGTGCGTGTTTGTGTCTGTATGAAATCGCGGATAAAGCGGAGCGAGGCGGGTAGACCCCCCCCGGACGGCATTGCACCCAGACCCTGGCTTCTCGCTGCCATTTAAGCAAATGACTGTCCCAGAACTCTTGCTATATTTATAAACGTAGTTTAAAGACTCACAGACGGAAAACAGAAGCATTTAATCCTTGCGTGGTTTTGCTCGCATTTTTATAAAGGAAAGGACATGTCCGGAAGTCTACACTGTATATATCTAAGCTTTAGCCCTTGCGTTTGAACGTTCAAACAACGTAATAAAAATAGGGACGCGATACGGCGCTTAATTAACTAAGTGTAAATGAGCGGCTTTAAACAGCACACCAAGCAGCACATCTCAGCGTTTATTTCTCTGCGTCGTCTTCTGCTACCGATCACGGAGCACCACACAGCACTAATAAAGCTGTAACGTGTATTTCTCCATTTAGCAGACGTATCCAAAGTAACCTCCATAAAGTTGACAATATAAGGCAGTATCATATTTATATTACACAGAGCACCCGACCCGAGTGAAACCAACACAAACAAACTTAAAACTGTCAGAAATAATCGGTTTTATCGGTGGCTGGTGTGCCGCGCAGTCCTATATTAGAGGCGGCTGGATAGAAGCGGGACCCACGGAAGAGTCCAGGCAGCATAAAATGCAGGTTAAAAAAGCATTTAAAAGCGTTCAGACATTCCAGTTCATCTCCTATTTAAAAGTAACTTCTAGGCAGTTAATTACTCACATTTTCATCTTTACATAAAGCAAAAACTGTAACAGAGTCTTAAGATTAAATTTAGTGATGGTACAGATAAATATAAATAATGTCTAAGAAGCGTCACAGCGTTGCGTTTAAGCAGGACCCTGAAAACGGGGGCCATAAGGCTCCATGCAGCTGTGTGTCGGGGTATGGGGGTGTTTGGGCTCCTGTCCACTTGCCTCTGTCATAACGGAGTCCGCACTGCACTATACTGCATCCCTCATCCCGCAGTTTTAAGCACCCGAGTCCTGCGGAAACTCTCCTCTACGTGCTATTTCTGGAAAGGGGCCATTCAGCCTTCTGGGACGGGGATCTGGGGGGGGGCTAACGCAAACACATGCTGCACGCAGACTGTCTTCACGTAGATCTTTAAAGAGCGATGGTTACCAGCATCTCTACACAACATTAAAAGCTTCTATTGCACTCCTGTACAGAGACTCTAGTTATCATTTTTTAATGATCTGACGAGCAGACTACTAATGCAGTGTTAATATTTCACTGAAACTCTAAAGGGCTCCAGGACATTGGTCAAGGAAGCCGGATACAAAATCCCTGCAGGAAAATGGGCACCAATGTCCCCCCCACCCCCCCCCCATTTCTGTTTGAACCGATACCCAAA
>JABFEA020000029.1:19596417-19606528 GCA_019775915.2 Cyphomyrus plagiostoma | reverse complement strand
CACACACACACACACACACACACACACACACACACACACACACACACACACACACACACACACACACACACAGTTGAGAGGTCTCCCTCTGTGTGGCATTTTTGAGACTGACCAGTGCCCACTGACCTTTAGTTGAGCATTTATTGAGACCCTACTGACCAAGGCCCCCAGCCACATTTGTAAACATTTTATCACTCCACCCCCACCGATGCTACACAGTCTGCATTCCAGAGGAGATGGACATGGAAAGACCTTCCGGCAAATCCTGTCCTGAGCGACATCACATGATCAGAACTGCCTCCTTGCCTCAGAGGCGAGCAAGGAAATCACTGCCAGGAAAGAGCAGATGATTCCTCTGCGAGAGAAATAATGTAGGGTGTTCAGTTTAACACGGGGGGGGGGGTGTCTGCTGGACATCGCACTCTACAGTGAAAAAATTAAACAGATCAACAAGCTGCATTTCTGTGGGCTTTATCCAAGGGACGGACTGACAGACACAGGGATGGACACTTCTGATTTCTGACACTGAAACACTGGTACAGCCCCTCCCAGTGAGGTCGTCCTGTGCCAAACTGGAGCGGATCTCGGGACGGATGAGTCGGGCCCCAAACAGGAAGCCAACCCAGTAAGTTTGAAGTGTACTTATCCCTGCTCCCCACCCCAATATAGCTCGTGCCACCGGGGCCTTCATTGCACAACAGCACACAGGCTGACATGCAGGAAGCACTGACATGTCAGGCCTGAAAGCAGAAGTATTCAGAGTCTCACAAAGGAGCTCCTTCAAGGGGGACGTGGATTGGCTGAGGGAGCCGTGCCAGGCGCTCTGTGTGCACATTCCAGCGTGTCTGCGTGTCCAGGCGCTCGCCCTTACCTTCACGTCCGACGTGTCGCGGTCCTCAGCGGTGCTCTGCCCGTTCTGTGAAGAGAAGGAAGAAGAAGGCGCAGGTGAAAGGTCAGTCATGGCTGAACGCACACAACTGGACACACTGCAGTGCTGGAGCATGGTGTGGGCACACAAGCAGTCAAAGGGCTGGTGCCCACCCTATATGGCTTCCTGGGCCACAGAGGGAGTGTCAGACTGAGCGCTCACAGAGATGAAAGAAAGCCAGGGGCAAGATGTGCAACACAGTCCCTATGAGGAAAGGAGAGGATGAGAAAAACCTGCCAGAGGTCAGCAGAGAGAGGAAGTGACCCCCCCGCTGTGCATAACACCCTGACAGGAAGGAGCCTGCGGCCCATGGCAAGAGGAGGAGGAGGAGCCAGAGTCAGTCCACTCTCCTATTGGTCAGGAGCCCCCAGCAGCCCGTGTTTATAGTGTGTCAACGAGTCTGGCCAGAAGTCATAGCAGCTGCAACTGCTCAGAACGCACACGCACACACGCACACGCACCATAGGCTCCCCTAGTGAACAATGATGCAATGGCTAGCTGGGAGCACAGGGAAGATCTCATGTCCAGTGATAAGGGACTGGACACAGATAACCTTCCCCTTGACTGGAGAGTTACACACTGTACAATGAGAGACGCTGGACTGGGGAGATCAGTCAGATCCTAACCCTGGAAACTTTCAACGCAGCACATAACCTGCATCAGCCACAGTTACACATAGTTTTTAAATCTGAAAACACTAAACTGAAAACGGCAAGTTTTCCGTCACCCAGGTTTGACTAAGGATGTGTACAGCGGAAACATACCAGAGCATGTGAGATGGGAGCCAGAGAGCAAAACCTCAGGCCAGAACCTGCAGAAACTCACTGGAAATGTGAACCAAAGTGCATCCAAAGACAGGCACCCAAGGGTACAGGCTGGTGTTTACTGCGCCGTCTCAGAGAAGCCCATCTGAACAGGGAGCTATGTTATTTCATGTGTTACATAATCAGGGGCCGGGCCACCTCACCTCAGTTCCCCAAGCTGGCGATACACTGGACTGCAGAGACCACCAGGTCACAACCCCATACCACAGCAACATCCTCATGGATGGGGCTGCATCGCACCCTCCGGTGACCAAGACCTGCCAGAACAGCACCACATCGCGCCCCACTGGAAAACCCACAACAAAAAGTAGTACGAGTCACGGGGGAAAACGGGAGGACAGCAGCCGATCGCTGACCCCACCAGCCGACAGGCGTTTAGTGGGGAAGAGCGCACAGTCAGTCTGGCCAGGATGGTCCTGGGTGACGTCGGGAAACCTGCGGCTACGAGGTAACACTGAGCGAAATGCAGGAATGCCAATGAAGGGTGCGAGCGGGGAGAACACGTTCAGGACTCCGTGGACCGGGACCGCGGAAAACAAGCAGCACTGACGAACAACATGACACCGGAGCCCAAGGCGACCAAACGGGAAAAAAATCATGATTTAATGGCCGAGACGAGTAAAACAGGCACGCGGGGTGACGTGTCAGTAAAACATTAAGTACGGTGCAAAGGCGAGAACAGGCAGCAGAGCCTCAAGCATATTAATGCACGACAGATTTCAGCTTTATTAGCAATGTATGAAGCTGCAGCTGTGACTTATTAGCACTGTCACCACGAGACGGGCACCGTATCAAAGCCTCGAGCTTTGTCAGTGTGTGTGACAAAGGCAGTGCGAGTGTCACTTGTGTCCGTGCATGAACTTCCACGTGCTCCCGTACCCCAGGCTGAACCCCAAACCCCCGGAGCCACCGGGACACGTCGTCTCACCTCCGTCTCCAGCTGCACCAGCTCCATTTTGGGCCAGGGGTCTGCGAGCTGCGCCAGCGGCATTCTGCGGGTCCACGGTCCGCTCCGTCAGCAAGTCGAATCGAGCCCCCTACCTGCCGGCGGAGATGAATCACAGCCCCCAACGAGCCGCCGGCACGCGGGTTGTCAACACCGCAGCTCGCGCACAACAAGGCTGAGGCGCCTGGCAGCCGATCCCGGATCCGGAGTCTCCGACCTTTCCCTAGGCAGGTAGGTGCAAGTCTGAGGCGAGGAGGACGCCGCGTAACAATGGCAGCCTCGACGCTTTCTGTGCTCTTACACTCTGTCCGTGTCGCAGGATAATAACCGATGGAAAAACCACTGCGACGCGCGTTTAATTCCAGTCACGTCTCACAGCTCGAGCTCTCGAGCCCCGCGCGGAGCGCAGCCTCGCACCGTCAGTCCGCCTGTCCGGAGCCACGAGCCGCGGCCCCCTCCCTACCGAATGTAGCGTCGGGCCAGGCCAGCAGCCACACTATTGGCGGTCTCGGCACGCCTGGCCCGCCCCCCCGGCGCCCAAAGAAGCCGTGAGCGCCGCCTGCTGGGAACTCGGCGGAGCGGCGTGAGCGAATAGGCGCTGCAACAGCTCAACGCCGCTTTCGGTATCATCTCGTTCTGCGGAAACCTACAACACGTTTCACCATAATGATAGTGACTGAATTAAAATGTAAATAAATATTAACATATATATTCATGAATATGCGTGTCATAGTAGGGGCCAGACTCCCGTACTAAATGGGAAACCCCCAGGCTGGTGAATGGTTTAGCTATATCCACACATAATCCATCAATCCTTCCATCTGTACATTTCCAATTATGAACGATTCAGACTGAGTAACATTCTGGGCCACAAGGCTGGACCAACCTGAATCTCTCTCTCTCTCTCACACACACACACACACACACACACACTGCTGAACTTTATGGCTTTCAGGTGATATATTTCCCTGTATTAAAAATATTGCCCATGCACTATCTGTACTACAGACAGAGAATTAAAAACAGATTTAAATGACATTTTGTTAAGATCAGGAAAGCAATTTTCAGTTAATAAAACCAATAAAATAAATCTAATGAATAACAAAGAAGATGCAGGACGTGCCCCTCTGATGGGGTTAAGCAGCAAAATCCATCACCAGGCATGTCTGAGCCACAACATTCTTTGCCCGCTGGACATATCCCCTAATACCTCAGCCATGAAGGCTCACAGCTCAGGTGCTGCTCTTGGGCTGGCGTCCTGTGCCGACGCTGCAGGAACACGTGTAGCGGTGACAGCACACAAGCGTGGTGAGCGCAGAGCGGGTCCACGGTGTGTGTACAGCAACAGAAACCCATATGGGAGTCCCCCAAAGTGCCAGCGTCCCTCCCCCGTATGCCGGCCACGTGCCGGACTGCACTGGAGGCCCACGATTCCGCCCAAGAGGGAAACACACCTTCTCGCGTGTATCAGCCTTTATTTCAAGTTTGCCGATCTAAGTAGTTAAGGGTGTGAAAGGCACACATTACTGCCACAGCCGACATAGCGAGCGGGTGCCTGGGGGGTAAGCTCATGCCACTGGCCTGTGCCCCTCCAGGACTGTCCAGGAACATTTACACAACCAACAGCAACCCTCTAATCTCTGTGGTGGGGGCAGCACCCTCAGCGGAAAGTGACCTCATCCTGCAGGCCATATGTCACAGGTTGTGTGTGTGTGTGTGTGTTTTAGGGGGGTGTGCATTGGCCATTTCAGAGATAGAGATGCTGTCTGTGTGTGTCTGTGACTGTCAGAGTGACAAACTGCCAGTGTTTTGCCATAACAGCAGGACTGACAGCATTAAAATGAGAAATTTAACCACATGACAAGTCAATTCAGCAGTTTCAGTGTGGTTTAATGCCCCGCGTGAGAACCCCCACCCTGCCTTCCTGGAACACGAGGACTAAGCATATGTTTGGACACTCGGAGTACGTGTGTGCGGAGCAGCGAACGCCAAAGCCATCGTGTGCTTTACATACTGGCTGCCTCTTGGCTGACGCTGTGCAGGCTGCTGTTGCTGTGCAGGCTGCTGACGCTCTGCAGGCTGCTGTTGCTGTGCAGGCTGCTGTTGCTGTGCAGGCTGCTGACGCTGTGCAGGCTGCTGTCGCTGTGCAGGCTGCTGACGCTGTGCAGGCTGCTGTTGCTGTGCAGGCTGCTGACGCTGTGCAGGCTGCTGACGCTGTGCAGGCTGCTGTTGCTGTGCAGGCTGCTGACGCTGTGCAGGCTGCTGCTGCGAGGCTCTGTGGTGCCTCAGATATCAATCTGCTTTAGCAGCTTTTACCTGCCGCTGATCGTCCTGCAGCAGCCTTAGCCTGTTCATGAAGCTGGCAGCTGCCTTCTCATGGTCACACTGCCACTTATACTTATTAATATTCATATTTACATGATGTATAACAAGCAGGAAAACAAAAGGAGTCAGCGCTGACACAAACTAGCTGTGACCGTTACCATGTGCACATGGAAACCATCGTTCCTGCACACCTCATCTTAGTCAGTGAAGACAATTAATCACAGGCCCAGTTATGTGTGGGGTAATTAGACTGCTCTCCATCATAGGCCAATGTGAAAATCGGACCACAGCAAACTGTGAATCATCTTCAGCGCTGAAATTTTAATAAGCGTGTCAGCGTCTCTTACAGATCAGTGATGAACACTGCAGAGTTCTCAGGGAGCAAGTGAAAATGGCTGAGACTGGGCCTTAAGGAGCACACTGCAATGCAGGCCTGGTACCAGGGCCCAGAACTGAACACCACAGGCTTAAGTGTGCCTCTTTGTCTGACATGTGTGGGGACTGTGGTTTCAGCTGTATGCGCAGTGAGGACACGTCTAAACATGCAGCAGGAATTGAAAGAATTAGGGCGGAGAGTTATGACGGACCGGTCTTGGCTAGCAGGGCGCTTTATTGGAGCGTACCACTGCTGAGTCAGTGTGGGGGAGCACCAGCTGCTGTAAGTGTAGTGCCATAAGTTCACAGTCAGTCCATATTCACATCGGTCTGGAAGCATTGAATGTACCAGCAAGACATTGAGAGAAATAATTATGTAACCGAAAGCTTTCCAAGATCCCATCCGCTATGTGAGGAACACCTGTCCTCATGTTCTCACAACCCAATAAATACATTTTTTTTTAATGACTGCTGGGCTCAGGTTTCTCCCTTTAAACCAAGATATGTGCTTGTGGTGAGGGAGGGTGTCTGTAGCTCTTCAAGGGCATGGCACAGGTCAGGAGCCCATTGGGCTATGCAGGACGGACCTGTCTCCTCCTCTGTCCGTTTTCCCAGACAGTGTGTGTATTCAGACACATCTCTATCACCTTCTGACCATCTAAGTATCTTTGGCCTACGGTCCAACACTCCCCACCCTTTGACATTAAAGTTGGGGGCAGCAGGGGGCGCCAGATCTCAGCAGGGAGCTTTTCATCTTGCTTTCACTCCCGGGACCCTGGGTGCCTTCAAAAGCGGGGGTCCTTCTGATCTGGGCCCGTTTGGACCTGGCTGCTGAGTAGAGGCAAGACTGAGTGGTGAAGTTTGCAGCTGGTATTCGTCAGCTGTCTCACATCACTGGCACTGCAATTAGATGAAATAATTTATTGTGGATGTCTGTACAATAGAGAAGAATGACGTTAGATAATCAAGCGTCGATGAATATGCACTCCCAAAAAGACCACGGCGCTTACATTATGGGCGCTATTTGAAAATGGAATAAATGCCTCCTGGCAAAATGCACCATCAGCATGACCAAGCGGGCTATGAATACGCCTTGCTCCGTGCTCCCTGGGGCAGCAGCGTAAAGTGGTTTTAAAAGCGCTCATTATCATATTTTATTCTTGGATGCATTCGTATTTAGTTCCCCTGCTTGGTGAACGCACTTGGGAGGAATTATTCCCACGGGGTCCGGAGGAAGTCAGCTGGGTTAATAAATTAAGTATAAATAAATAAGGCGCCTGCAAAAACTGCTCCAACCCCGTGGCACTCGCCCTCTTCCTTGCGCGGGTCCCGGAGCCTCCCCTCCCCCGCCTCTGGCCCGGTGTAACGCGGCTCTGCGTGGCCCCTACCTGCCGATGGGAGTGCCCCATCACCAGGAACACCTCGCCCTTCCTCCGCTCTGGGCTTGAGTTTTACTACTTTCCAGGGAGCATGGAGCCCGTCACAGCGTGGAGTCCCGACCGGGTCTGCGAATGGCTGAAAGGTAACAAACCCCAGGCTTTTCGGGATTTTAAAGCACCATCGAGCAGACAAACCCGTAAGTCGGAGCGCAGCTTGTACTCTGGCGGGGGAGGAATGAGGAAGCGTAGCTCTCTCGGGCGTCAGGCTCCGGGACAAAGCGCGCTGCTGCCTCCCGGGACGGTGCAACCCCGGAGCAGCCGTGTCTCAGGCGGATGGCAGCATTAGGAAAGCCGGGGGCCGGCGGCCGATCCGCGGCTGCGGCGAGTATAAGCGTGAGCCAGGTGCAGGGCGCACCGCGGCGGCAGACATTTCAAAGATACTGCGGGCTAGGGTTATGGTTAACGTGTAAAGTGCTTACTGCGGGTTAGGGGTAAAGGGCTTAGCGGGGCTGTAGGTGTACTGAAAACCTGTAGCTGAAACTTGTATCTGAAACCTGTAGCTGTACCTGAAACCTGTACCTGAAGCTATACCTATTACTGTACCCACTTTAACCCGCCCCCGCAAGCATGAACTTCGTTTATGTGCTGTTTCAGTAGAATGAGCACAAATATTTTACTTATTCTTCTGTTTTGTTTTTATAAAAACACACACAGAGCTTTCTGAAGGAGCCGGCCACGTTGCTCGGATACGGGAATAAATGAATTCTCCTTCCGATAATTAAGGCGCCCCCGCCCCCTGTGAAATACCCAAACACGCCGGCGGCCCTATCGTCACTCCCCAGTGGCCATCCTCTTCATTGACCCACATGCCTTACAGACTTTCAGTTTCTGTCTGTTATAATAAAAACAAATGTATGCAAGTTTCATGTATAACTTTCCATTTTAACCCGGGGATTAATAAACGCACATTACTGATTGTCAGCCTGCTTTCTGAGATATGATAAATATTGTAATACTCTAAATTTCTGAAGTTTTATTCTAATATTACTAATAATGGTTAGCTAACAGTCAGGTCATATTGATGTGAAATGTCAGTATGTAGCTTTTGAGTAATTCCTTGTCTTTATCAGTGACAGAGGGGGCCTGGTCAGTCCTGGGGAGTAGCTCTGGATTTCTTGCTTCCTCTGTGGCTGCATTGCTGCATTACCCACGTTCTGCTCCTTGGCGTGAAGATATCACAGCTGTGCTGCTCTTTGAGTCTACAGACCCCGATGTACCGGGCCTTGCGAGCCCCTGTACTGTCCGCCTGGAGCTCACACCCCAAAGTTGCTTACTCCCTATGACTGGCTGTCTTGACTTTATGTCTACATGTTTGTCTGTAATTTGCATGACTTTATCTTTCTGTTTTCATTTTATTCTATTTATTGTTGTGTGTTTAATTGAACACTCTATGCCACCACCTGCACCAAAACAAACTCCTTTGTGCCTTTTGTACTTGGCAGATAAAGCATCCTAACTCTTTCGAATCCTAACTCTGACTCTAATTATCTGTCCCTAGCATGTCCCTTGTTTCAGATCTGACAGCTTTCATAGCCACGGTCCTCCCTGCCCCAGGACCGGCATTCGTCACACATCCCAGGAAACGCGTCCTGTCTTAGCATGTCCACGTGCATATAGTGCTGTTATCACAGAGTTCTCAAGTTGGGGTTTAGGGTTAATACTGCAGTAGGGGGGTAATGAAGACATATAGCAGAGCAGGGCTGTGTCTCAGCGGTTTCCAAAGTACATAAAACGGGACCGAAAAGGAGACCTCTGAATTAAATTCACAGGCTTCACACGTCGGTGCAGATATTGAGCAGAAACCTAGAAGCAGGTGCTGCCTGCACTGTGGTATGTGACTCACCAGGGGGCAATCTTGCTCTGCCTTTCTCCATAGGCCTGGAGGCCTCGCTGCAGCAGTATCCTTTCCAGGAGTGGCAGCTCTCAGGCCAGGAGCTGCTGACCCTTTCCTACCGGGAGCTGGAGCAGCTGGGCGTGAAGAGGATTGGCCATCAGGAGCTCATCCTGGACGCTGTGGAGAAGTTGTGCTCGCTGGTAGGGGTCGGCTCTGTGGAAGGGCAGGGAGAGAGGAGCTGGGGGTCACTGTAGGTTGGGGTCTTCTGCTGATCTGTGTGTTTGTGGGTGGCCTGGGTAAAGCGAGTGTGGGATATGGGCAGCTAGGGGGCGCTTCGTCACCTTCATCTTTTATTCTCCATCTGTAACAATCTTATTATTTATATGTAACGCTGCCGAGGCTGACTGACCAGATGCACTGCGATCTGCCCCGCCCTGCCCCTCCAAACGCTCTCCTTCTCTCATCTTTGTGCCCATCTCTGCGCAGACGTATAGCATGCCTGAGGAGAGCCTGCGCAGCCTGACGGACAAACTGCGCACCGTGGCACACTCGCTGCTGATGGGGATCCAAGGCCGATGGAAGGTGAAGTCCTACAGTGGTCACACTGCCACCAAGCTGCCCACTGCGGTACTGCAAGCCCTCCTTGACGTGATTTTGGCAGCCAAGGGCCTCTTCTCTCTACTGAACAGGTAAGGAGTGGTTCTCTGTACGTCCATGCGGGTGGGGGTAAGACATCTCGTTAGCTGTGGGGAGGCAGGGGGATCGGGCAGGAGCAAAGTACAGAGTGCTCCCACCTCTACTTCCCTCCCTGCTAGAGTTCTGCCCCCCCCCCCCCAACGTGAAGGGACGTTGGGAAGCTTCATGCTGTGACTCATACAGGCTGTGTTATGGAAACTTAACCCTAACCCTCTCTGATATGCCCCTCCTACTGGCCTCATGTTGCATGCCCATTGGCTCGCAGCTCTTCCCACTGGCCTCTTGCTGTTTGCTGATTGGTTGTAGCTGCTCACACTGGACATGTGTCATAGGTACCACTTTGCTGAGCTCCGCAGCCGTTTCGACAGCCGGGACATCCTGAGCCAGTGCCAGGAGCTGGGCAGCGTCGTGCAGAAGGTGAGCGCATCCCCAGCGTACCGCCTGGAGGCCCCTGTGAGCCGAGGTCACATGACGGCTGGGTGCCACTCTCCAGTCCTGTAACATGGATCAAGAGAGTAACTTAATCTAAAAACAAATGCTGCCTCATTTACAATATGACAGAACTGTTGGACTGGATGCTGCGATGATGGTGCTGACCTCGCTGCTAGTTTTGATTGGATGATGCGATGATAATGCTGACCTCGCTGCTAGTTTTGATTGGATGCTACGATGATGGTGCTGACCTCGCTGCTAGTTTTGATTGCACGCTGTGATGCCATTACTTATGTAAAATTTATATGAGAA
>JABFEA020000029.1:19531780-19541846 GCA_019775915.2 Cyphomyrus plagiostoma | reverse complement strand
CCTGCTTCATGTTCACTGGCCATAGATAAACAGGCTGTGTTCCTGCTTCATGTTCACTGGCCATAGATAAACAGGCTGTGTTCCTGCTTCATGTTCACTGGCCATAGATAAACAGGCTCGCCGTTTTGGCTTTTTTGCCAGCTGCCGTTCCATTGACAAAGTTCACTGTGGCAGGTATTATATCGTATCTCCGGCTGGCTTGAGTGGTGCGTCTGTGCCCCTGTTTTGGTGACATGGACACAGGCATGTAGTTTTGCCTGGGGGTTCCTGCCTGGGCGGTAGCACGCCGATGGTTAGACCTGCCAGCAGTGGGCGTCAGAGTTAGCAGGGGCTCTCCTGCTCATGGTAGAAAGCAGAAACCTCTGCACCACAGACAAAGCTGTGCTGTTACCGTTTAGGAAGACAAGCCGCCACAATGATCCCACTGATTTAGTGATTAGGGAGAAAATGGAGTTGCTGTTATTTCCTGCCACTCATGTCCCCCCCCATATCATTCTAAGCTGAGGGTAAGATGGTGTCTCTGCTCCAAGGACGGGCATCTCCAGGGCCCTCGACTGAACTGCTTCAAACAACTAGGCTAACTGCGCCTTTTACCAAGTTTGAGTCAAGGGCATTTGGAAGATCAAGTGAAACAGAAGCAATGGCCTGTGTTGCCGGGGCGAATGAGGCGCATAGACACTCGCTGCTCAGGTGAGACCTCATCAGAGGCACGCCAGGAAAGATGTAGGGCTCAGTTACACTGATACTGGGTGGTGGGGGGGCTTACACAGGGGTCCCTGGGGAGGAAAGGGGCAGGAAGAAGAAGGAGAGAGGCAAGAGGAAGGGAGTGAGGCAGGAGAGGGGCAGAGGCAAGAGGAAGGGAGTGAGGCAGGAGAAGGGCAGGCAAAAGATGGAGAGAGGCAGGATGAATTGAGCAAAAAGCAGAAGGGGGGCGGAGAGCCAGGAGGAGGGGGAGTGTGAGGCAGGAGAGAGAGAGAGAGATAGGTAAGGGGGTGAAGCAGCAGCGAGGCCGGTGCTGCAGGAAGCGGTGTCCGCAGTGCTCTGTGCGCGTCTCCGGGAGGGGGGAGGGATGACGTCAACGCTCGGCTCGGTGCGGTTGCGGGTCCCGGCAGCCAGTTCGGACCCACACGGCTGCGTACAGGGCTGATCCGGGCTGATCAGGGGCATGCCATCGATAAACATGAAGCTGGAGATGCTGACGCTCATCGCCTGCGAGGTGGACGCCGAGGTCTTCACGTCCCCGAAGATGCAGGTACGCGGCGGGGCTGCGAGCTGCCCGCCCGCCGACCGGCGGCTCCGCTTATATCTTTAGCGTTTGCGTTTAACTGGGCTTGTTCATTACCTTTTATTTATTGCTTTTTTTTTATTTTGCAGCGCTTCATTAATAAAATTAATTCATCAACATATAGGAAACGCGCGCAAATGCCTGGCGGTAATTAATGTATTATTAATTAGGCTACATTTCGGCGCATCGGTGAGCAGTGTATCTGCGGGAGAGAAGCGGCTGCGGTCAGACGCAGTTAGACGCAGTGCCGAGCGCCCCTTGCCACTGCAGGTGCGGGGACGAACCCCGGGGGCGCTTAAGGCGTCCTCGTTGTCCCTCGCATGGAAGAAGCGCACGTGTTATCGCTGGAACGCAAATGGACTGTAGATGCAACGGGACCCGGTTACATCGGCTGTGCCTGGGGTTTGCCCAGTATTGATGTGAGAGCCTATTTCAGTCCCACGTGACGATGATACACCCCCTCCCTCGAAGTATGAATGCTGTCTATTATAATCTCCTCCTCCCACATCCACCACTCCCTGCACTCAATCAGTCAACCCACACACACACACACACACACTACAGTGCCCCTTGCAGTCCACCCAGCACTTTGCCTGTTGGGGGTCCTCATCGTGAGTACAGGGTGGCTTCTGTGTCTTTTTGGTTTCTGACACCAGGAAGGCGGATGGACATAAAGCTCAGGCAGACCCAGAAGAGGAGATTATCTATGGCAAGACGCTCTTTTGACTGCACTGATCTCAGAGCTCTCTCCCGGTCCACTGCGTGGTCCTGACATGTGGCAAGGAACTGGGGATGAAGGTGAAGATGATGGTAATAATCACAGGCACACAACTCAGAGGGGTCTGTATGCCCCCTTAGGCCGCGTGCGCGGGTGTTTACAGTGGGGGAGGATGAGGATGGTGACGACATGAGCGGCAGTTGCTGCAGTGGTTGAGGAACTTGGATTTTCAAGCGGAAGCTTCCAGAAGGTATTCCTGTTGTCCTTCTGGGCTTCCCTGTTGTTAGACGGCAGATTGTTTCAGGTAAATCTATGTATTGATAAATCGTGATGCTTGGTTGCTTCCATTCAACTGCAGATTCCCCTTTGTTCTGTGTCCCTTCAGCATCGTATGTCTAAAATGCTGTTTTGGCTGCAGGTCACCAGGGGGAGCAGTAGCTAAGGAGCTGAGCGAACTTTTACCATGTTGTTATATCCAGCCGTAACAATGGCTGAAGTGTAACCCCGCATACGGTTCTCATGGTGAGATTTCACTCACTGCTCCTCACCGAGCCAGAGGATCCCAGCTTGAGTTTCGTCATGCACACGACCTCGTCTGGTATGTGAGGCTGCCTCTCCAGTCTGCTAGGAGAAACTAGCCATTAGGCCCCAGCTCCGGGCAGGACCAGCCAATCAGGAGGAAGCCTTTCTCCCATTAAACCTGCCTCTGGCCCAGATGATCCTGAGGCCCCTCATGAGGGACGGAGAGCTCACGGCTCCAGTCCAAACTCCAGAAAAAGTCATGGCCATCAAGTGCCAATAACATCGGGTTAAAATTCTGCTGTGAACGCTTTGCATTATGGGAAATGCCCTCTGCCACAGACACACCCTTCAATATCCCAGCTGGCAAAGAGCTGAAATCCCACCACTCTGACAGGGACTGCTTCTGGAACATTCCAGCTCAGTTGGCTGTGGTGGTTGTGGAGGGAGCCCGTCCTCTCTGGTGCTGTGGTGCTTTTCACTCATACACGGACGTCATTAAGCTCTCCCCTGGTTCTGCTGCCCCCCAGCCAGAATCAGCATGTAGTGTGTGTGACACCAGCTTGTTATGTTTGCTTTGAATGAAAGCATATGTTTTATAAGTCACCACCTATTAATGTCAGGTGACAAATCATACCAGGTGCCTTGATTCTTTGGAGACCAAATTAGCCACCTTCTCACCGAGAAGCAGCTCACTGCGCTGGATCTCGTCTTTGCCGCTGTGATCTGGGCGTCTTCACTTCATCTTCATTCCAGTATCGACCTTCAGATGTTTTCAAACATTTAGCAGAGTCACGCTGCACGTTCAGACCTCTGTGTCCGGTGAAACGCAGTGACTCAGCTGTTGCCATGGAGACCGTATGAAAGCCAGCCTGCAGATGGGGTGGGCTTAGCTAGCGCTGGTGCTCTGGGAGCACCAGCAAACCTGGAGAAGGAAGGGGTGTGTGTGCTCCCACAGAGCAGAGCCTCCAATTTCTGACCTCAGTAACACTGTGGAAATGAAGCCGACACGTGATTCGATGGTGAAGGTTTGTGGGTGGGGCTACTGGAGCACAATGGCCTGTTTTGGTTGGTCTGCTCACCTGTCTGACACCTCATCATCCAGCCCAAGCTTGCTCCACTCCTGCCTCCAATGCTCAGGATGGCCAGTCGTCTCGGGCTGGGGGGCACCCTTGGGGTCACATGGGGGTCTCTGTGCTAGCGAATGGCAGCCCCTTCCAGAATAGTGCAGTGGCAGTGTGCAAACGCTTGTGTGTGCTAGCCCCCTGTTGGTGGGTGGGTGGGGGGGCAGAAGTGGGTAAGAGTAATAAATGGCAACTTATTTTTTGCTATTGGGATAAATGTAGATAGTTTGCCTGTATGAACCTTTCATCTCCTTTATATGTTATATGAGAAGTAATAACCCTGAATTAACTGACTGGTATTTTCGAGGGAAATCTGGAATTATTGTTACACTTTCAGAATGATTTTCATTTTAGTAAGTGTAATTATGAGTGTTTAATCTTATCTAGAGCTCTAATTTAATTACGGTATTTCCTGAGAATGAGTGTGATTCATCCATATTCATTTACACAGTCAAATATGTCTGGCGGTGCTGGCTACAGGGTACAGGGTTAGAGTATAGGGTGCAATGTTAGGGTATAGGGTACAGGGTTAGGGTATAGGGTGCAATGTTAGGGTATGGGGTACAGGATTAGGGTATAGGGTGCAATGTTAGGGTATGGGGTACAGGATTAGGGTATAGGGTACAGGGTTAGGGTATAGGGTGCAATGTTAGGGTATGGGGTACAGGATTAGGGTATAGGGTGCAATGTTAGGGTATGGGGTACAGGATTAGGGTATAGGGTGCAATGTTAAGGTATGGGGTACAGGATTAGGGTATAGGGTGCAATGTTAGGGTATGGGGTACAGGGTTAGGGTATAGGGTGCAATGTTAGGGTATGGGGTACAGGATTAGGGTATAGGGTACAGGGCTGGGATATAGCTTCCTCAAAAAGCCCTGCTGCTTCTCAGTCAGATTTGACACCTGGACGTTTTGCTGCTGAGCTGACACCTACAGTAAGTCAGAAGCTGAACCTGTCAGAAATTTGTCTGTCGACCACGGTGTGTTAGAGGTCTATCAAATTATTCATATTTTATGATTAAGAAAACAATAACTCTATGTAGTGAATCCTGTGAGCAGAGACAGCAGCATCAGGATTGGGATGGACTCTGATCGATCAAGAGATTTAATTCCTCATACCGACGTGCACCGAATGTGTGGCTCTTTCCCAACTGGAGCTGGTCCCGTCACCCTAGAAGATGGTAGAATTTCGGTTCAGTCAGTTTCTGTGTGGATATGATGCAGAGGACACCTTGGAATGGACATCTGTCCCCTGCAGGACATAGACATGAACACACAGCCGCAGGAAGACTGGAGGTCACCTCCAGTAACGCGGGGATCCCACAAACCGGAGTCTCCTGCGCCGGCACCTGATGACGATGTAGAAGGTGCCTGCAGACCACATGTCTCTGTGCCGTCACACAGCTCTGCACAGGGCAGCAGTCCTTGAACCCGGGCTCCAGCAGCTCTCCCAGCCGGTGGCTGGTCCCTGGGAGGCACTGTTCCTCCCAGCCCAGATTCCTGGTACCTCTGATCTGCATTGGAAGCTGATACCTGCTCCCTTAATTATTTAGTGTTGCTGCTTGTGCCTTTTCTCCTCCCAGCCGTGTCCCAGGCGTAGTAATCGCCGTCTCTCACAGTATTTCAGTGCCCATTTCCGTGCCTGGAGGTGGCTGTTGCTGGTTTTATAATTGCTCTGATAGCATGAATGGAGCCTTTATACAGACAGAGAGCAGGTGACAAGTGTCCTTGTTCATCACATATATTAACCAGACCGATAAGGAAAAAAGAAAAACTTTATTCAGATTGAAATTTTAATTTTGCTTAAAACAAGTTGTGACTGGATGCCTCTGTCTAGCTTGCAGAGACATATGAAGACGTACGATGATGAATGAAGTCGCATTACTGGCAAAACAAACCCTTTGAGTGGCTCAGGACCTGTAATCCTGCGCTGACTGCAGCAGCCACAGGCAGGATAATTTCTGGACATGTGGGCTGGAGAGCGCTGCTGTTGTACCTTTGAGTTCTGCAGTAAAGTCGCCTGCTGTGTATGAGTGGGTTAACACTGTAAATGTCATATAAATGTGGGCTACACAGCACAGTTATGACAAAACAGGGATCATAATGATAACGACAACGGTTTAGCAGCGCCCCCTGCTGGCTTTTCAGGAGCGGTTCGAGGCACTCTTCAGGATGTACGACGAGCAGATATCCTTCCAGATGTTCCAGAGCTTCTGCCGGGTCCGCATCAGCTTCAGTGGCCCGGAGGCAGCAGCCCGCGCACGCATGGAGCTCCACGAGTCTGAGTTCAATGGCAAGAAGCTGAAGCTGTACTTTGCCCAGGTACGGCACGTGAGCTAATAGGCTGAGCCAGAGTAATGTGGCCTGTAGAAGGCAGGCTGGGCATTTTTGCAGTGTGTCTTATCGTGGAAGGTAATGTCAGTGCTGTGTGTGCTGTGTGTACAGGCATCCAGTAAAGTCACTGCTGGTGTCACCCCCCCCCCAGGTGCAGAACTCGGGTGAGGACATTGACAAGGCCTATCTGGCTCCTCCCCAGCCTGTGAAGCAGTTCCTCATCTCGCCCCCCGCATCTCCGCCCGTTGGATGGAGCCAGAGTGAGGATGCCACGCCCGTCATCAACTATGACCTGCTGTGCGCTGTGGCCAAGCTGGGCCCAGGTCAGGCACCCTCTTTGGGACCCGGGCTGCTTGGGGCTCTGCCTCGTTGTTACCTGTCAGTGTGGCACAATAGCGGCATGGTTCTCATGTGCCCTCACCATGAATTAGACAGAAGACTCAGACTCAAAAAAAAAGACATTTAAACTTCCTGTTGCTGTTACAGATCCTATTAATGCGTATTAATGGGGCACCAGCATTATTATAAAAAAAATCTGTACTGAGCAAAATATCAGCATTGCAAGGCTAACTTAGAGAGGTGCCATAAAAATGATTATGTGGGTTGGTACATTTAGTTTGCCCTCTGCTGGTAGTTTCTGAAAGGACAGGTGGTTTCAGTCTCCACACTGCTGGTAGCTTGTGAAAGGGCAGGTGGTTTCAGTCTGCCCTCTGCTGGTAGCTTGTGAAAGAGCAGGTGGTTTCAGTCTGCCCTCTGCTGGTAGCTTGTGAAAGAGCAGGTGATATTGTGATATTCAGTATATAGTTCTTGTCTTTCACTTCGGCTGCTGCCAGACAGCAGTGTAAGAAGCTTCTTATCACGTTTCCTTGGCTAGTCATATCTCCTTGGCAACTGTGATACAGTCTTGTGTGTTTGCCTGTTACTAGCCCTTGAGCAAAAGCAAAAGGTCTTTTTATAATTTGTATCAAATATATTATTTGTAACTAGTTTAGTATGATGCAATGGTGAAATTTCAATGACAAAAATAATGAAACATTTCAAAATTTCAATGTGTAATCTATTGAGAAAAGTATGTGGACGTCTTGGAAAATTAGCCCTTTTAATGGGCTAAATTTGAATCCATTGTTCAGATTGATGCAGTGACAGAGCCATAAAGGAAAATGTTGCATTTATATTCATTCTTTGCTAACCCTGTAAGGTCACCCGCTGCCCCGTCTCTGCCCTTTGGTGCAGGTGAGAAGTACGAGCTGTGTGCGGGTACGGAGTCCACGCCCAGTGTGGTGGTACACGTCTGTGAGAGTGAGACAGAGGACGAGGAAGTGACCCGCCCCAAGCAGAAGATCGTCCAGACCCGTCGTCCTGACGGGCCCTCCGCGGTCCTCAACTAAGTCCCCCAAGCCGCCATGGCAACAGCCTCCAACCCTGTCCTCTCTCGTCCTGAAAAAGAAGGCCACTATTTCAGATTTCAAAAAGAACTTTTAAAATCACGTAAAACAGAGGAGACACAGCTGACGGTGCTGGGCTAGTGGACTGACAGGCTGCTGTGGCCTGTGCAGGTGGTGGCAGCACACCCCTGTATGGACCACCAGGGGGCAGCACACCCCTGTATGGACCACCAGAGGGCAGCGATGCCCCTACTGAGAATGCCGCACCTGTATCATTTCAAGCGTTGCAGCTCCTGCTTGCTTTTTATTTTTCAGAATGAATTGTTTTTGTATTATTATTATTATCGTTGTTATTACTGCCGTTTCACTGGAAGATGTTTCATAGTGATGTTTTTTTTTTTGCCTCGCTTAGTAACATTTCAGCTGACTTGTTGGGATGCAGGAGACCACCCTCACAGACAGACAGACACACACACACGGACACACACACACACAGTAACTGAGTGTAAATACACAGGCTGCACTGCTTCTGTGTTGCTCAGTGTATGCCATTGGATTCTTTGTTTTCTTTCTGTTTGTCTTGAGGGTCTGTTTCCTAAATGAAATGTACATTCTCTATATGTGTCTCATATCAGAGAGTACATCTGTGTCAGGAGCTGAGCTGAGCAGCGTGAATCATGATGGACGCTTCAGACACACGTGTGGGTCTCCAGGGCAGGTGTCAGGCTCAGAGTCCTGGGTGCGAGCGATGGTGCCATCTGGCCGGACTGGGTCCTCGACTCAGACGGCATCGCTACGCTGGGGGGCGTTCAGGAATGCTTCGGACTGATGTCGTGGCACAAATATGCCATCCAGGTGAAGCTGGAATTCTGGCGTGGAAAATGAGAGAGAGATGGGGGAGAGGCAGGGATGGGCCAGGAGGGCAGAGTGTCTGCTTTCTACGGCAACTACATCCTCAAACCGGCCTCTATCACTGCGCTTTGCACCTAGAGCATGACATCATTGTCTCTGCACCAATTGGGCCTTTCCCTCCCATAATTCCTTTCTCCCCTGTAAACAGTGTTTAACCCTTTGCCTCCCATAAGCAGCTGCTAGGTGAGGTTTTGTTGACGATGGCGCGGCATTTCCTTCCTCCTCTCCTTTATCTCTGCTGCTTTACTGCATCTTGTGATTCTGTGAACCTTTTACTCATGGAGCATTTTGCCCAAAGACAACATGTGTAAATATATTACAGGATTTGCATCATTTAGAAATTGCCAAAAAAAAACAAACAAAAAAAAAAGTTTTAAAATGTGGGATGGGAGCATGAAAAAAAATGAAAACCACACCTGCTGAGAAGCCACTGAGAAGCCACTGAGAGGGCTTCTTCAACAGCACTGCTGCAGGTCTGCTTTGCTTCATCAGTCTGTGGTATGGCGCCACCTGCAGCATCAGCATTGCGTGTGCCGTTTGTGTGTTTGGAGGCACGCAGGGGTCACTCCTGGCGGTGGGGAGCCGGGGGTCCCCAGCCTGTCACAGTCAGAGTGGAAGTGGGTTCTGAGCGACACCTTCACCTCTAAGGCTGGATGCTGCTTTCAGACGTGAGCTTGTTCATCTCAACTGGAGTCAGGCTGAAAATGGGCTCGGTCTGAATGATCTCAGTACTGTCACTGTATTGTTTGTTGAAATACAAATATCGTCTTGTAATGTAGTCGTTCTGAGAAAAAAGTAGCACTTCAGCAATAATTTCCAGTTTCCATCTGTATTTCATGTGTGTACTGATTTCTGTAGATGTTTTCTGTAATTACTTGCTTATATTTGTGTAGAAGTATAAATATCATTTGTCTCATATAGAAATATATAAAGTACTCTTAAATGTTTTTGGCTTATAGCATCTATCAGCGATCGCTGCACGGGTACAACACCTCCGCGGATCTCAGTGCGTTACATGTGCAGACTGCATGTGAACAATCACAGACGCATCTGACACCTACAAACGCATCGTCACAACCTGTCACTCTTGGGGATGTAAAGGCCCTCCTTTGAGGAGGAAAAGCAGGACTGGCACCCCATACCACACAAATGTTCTCCTTCGAGGAGAAGCAGGACTAGCACCCCATACCACACAAATGTTCTCCTTCAAGGAGGGGCAGGACTGGCACCCCATACCACATAAATGTTCTCCTTCGAGGAGAAGCAGGACTGGCACCCCATACCACACAAATGTTCTCCTTCGAGGAGAAGCGGGACTGGCACCCCATACCACACAAAAGTTCTCCTTCGAGGAGAAGCAGGACTGGCACCCCCTACCACACAAATGTTTTCCTTCGAGGAGAAGCAGGGCTGGCACCCCATACCACACAAATGTTTTCCTTCGAGGAGAAGCAGGGCTGGCACCCCATACCACACAAATGTTCTCCTTCGAGGAGAAGCAGGGCTGGCACCCCATACCACACAAATGTTCTCCTTCAAGGAGGCACAAGACTGGCACCCCCACAAGTTGACCTCACATACCACACAATCATCAAATAGCTACATACTCGCTCACGTTGGGTTGCGACAACTGGTACCCTACACGAAGATGGCCTGGGTGTGAGAGGCACAGGGAGACACATCTACAGCCGTGAGCACTGTAGTGCCCCAGGTCATCCATCCATCCATTTTCCAAGCCGCTTATCCTACTGGGTTGCGGGGGGTCCGGAGCCTATCCCGGAAGCAACGGG
>JABFEA020000029.1:19491884-19504106 GCA_019775915.2 Cyphomyrus plagiostoma | reverse complement strand
CCCCCCACCCACCACCCCCACCACCCCCCCCCCCCCCCCCACCCCCCCCCCCCCCCCCCCCCCCCGCCCCCGCGGCCCCCCCCCCCCCAGACTACCGACAATTTAGGGTGGAGAAGCTAGTCAATGTTTTTTGCAGGTACAAAAGGGGCCAACTAAAATGAACAAATGAAATGTTCATGCTTAAAACAAAACACTCTGACCTAAAATCACATTAAAAACAAAAATTCCGCGATGCTGATAGAGGCCAAGAACGCCACCGCGGCAGCAGCAGCTTGGTGACTTGCCTGCCCAGTGGTCCCACTGCCACAGTACAGTTGCCTCCCAAGGTGAGGTTGCCGCCTTTCGTGAAAGCATCAATGGCCCTCCTGTGATTCAAGATGATTACCAGGTCTGATACCTTAGGGAGGAAGGAGAACTTAGGGCAAACAAAAATAAATATTCCAACAGAAATTCAGCAATCAGATTCATAAAATCAAGGACAGTTTAGCAGGTGTTCTGTTCTCTAGAAATAATCCCATGCTGAAGTTGGAGACTTATACCAAATTCTCTGAACAAAATGATCCTCCGTTGTCACTATAAAATAAGAACTGGACTTCAAATAACCCCTTCTGGTTATTTCATACTCATCCAGAACCAGTTGCATGCAATAATGCAAGTGATCCAACGTGTATACTTGCCACCCAAAACAATGACTGTATGTATATTCCAGTTAATTTCTCTTGTTGCTCGGCAACGTCCCCCCCCCCCTTCTTTTTGGATATATAAACAATGGCTGCAAATGTTCTCACTGGTCTGTTGGTTTGAATGACAAATAGAACCAATACAGAAGTATTTGCCAGAATTTACTATAAATGAGAAAGTCTTGCATCTTTTGAGAATACGTCAGCCCAGAGACAGGGGAGGCAAGATAAATAAAAAGTGTACAAAAAAAACCTCCACATCTTAGATATCACATGAAACACCCACTGAGGTGGATTAAAGTGTATAAAAGGTATGTCTAAAACAGCCAAACAGAAAACGCTGTTTTAGCCATTTCTAGTACACTCACTCAACTCGGAAAGCAATAGGGTCACATTAGGTTACTATAATAATTGTAATAACAGAATATAGAAAAATAAACTTGTCACCTAAAACCATAGGAATTAAATATCCTCATCTTGCAATATGCTTCTTCAGGACAAGGTTAGGGGTGTGGGGTCGTGAACACCATCTCAGGCAGCGTAGGGCATGATGATCAGCATTTAACAGTGTTCAAACATTCCTGAAGGTTCAAGTGTCTGGAATGGCTGTGGAGCAGCGCCATTGAGCATATCCTAGATTGCACGGCAGCCAAACTATTTCAAAACTGGAAGGAGGATTATACATGCTCCAGTTAAATGCTTGACGCAACTGACGATTCAAGAAATATTTCAAGCGGGACAACATTGTGAGTTTAGTATTCTCATGCCTTTTCGGTGCTCTGCATATGTATGATGATATTAAAGTATAAGAGCGGGAGCCAAGCTAAACCAAACATTAATGTAATCTAATAGAAGGAAGCATGACAATGAGGTCATCTGTCAAACAAATGGTACAGTCAATGCAGACCTAACCAATACTACCACCAGGTTCCAGAAAAGTTAGCAAATTTCAGCAGTGTTATAATATAGGTGAAATAAAGATTGAAGATTTGCATATATGGGGCTTGTCTATGTATTTAACCTGACGCCTGTGCAGGACGGATCTGAAGGTACTCATGAGGCCGCAAAATGTTTTCAAAATAGTGACAAAACGTCGGCCAGACTCCTCAGATGCGAATCGGGTTCCGATGCTTCGACATTTCGTGTCAGACGGATAATCTAGAAAACAATGCAACTAGTCGTGTGACCAATGATTAGGCAAAGGGCGTTTGTGATAATGAAAGGCAGGCTTGGGTGGCATTAACAGCACTGCAGATGCAGTGCCACTGGCTTTTGTCAGAAACCAAAAATGAATGACTGCAAATTTCAAAATTTCAAGACTGACGGCAAACGGATGCCAAGATGACCACTATTCTCACACTGCTGTATAAGGTAGCATGACGGGGAAAGAAAACTCAAAGAATCACAGTAGCGTGTCCCAGCATGCAATGTGGCACTGTACCAAAGCCTTGTGGGCCATTATGAAAGGATAATCCCAATTTCTTTTGTAAGTACAAGATTTTTACAGTGAGAAATTACTTGTTCCGGATAGCTGTCACTTTAGACATAAATAAGCCTTAAACATTTACACATGCCACCTAGTTTGTAAATAGTGAAAAACTGAAAGTGTGTTTGAAAAGTAGTCAAGCCACAAAAATTCTATGCATTGCCCGCCCCCCATCACTCTCAGTTTATAGCTGAAATTGTACAAATTGTAACAGCAAAAAACAGTATCAGGTATGTCACCCTAGCCTTGAAGGCATACAAATCTTATCAGCGATCTTAAGCTTTTTGTTGCACAGGCGGTTGCCTGAATTAACCAATTTAAAATGGGGAAACACACGCTTCTAATTTGCACAATACATAAGGTATGAAGGAGTTTCTGTACGCTAAATGCCCATATTTTAAGATGTTAAAATTAAGTTGGAAGATTCCTTTTTCTAAAGCATTGAAGGAATGATCTGAGATTTACTGCAACAGCAACAAAGACTTAAGATGACAGTAACAAAGGATATACTACGGATATCAGATAAACGCCTGCAACAGGCGGAGATCCCCAGCTCACCTCAACACCAATCTCAAACCCTCCTCCAAGGCCTGCGATTCCAATAGCAGAGGGAGCAGACCAGCCTAAAGTGAAGGTAATATTTAAAATAGTCAGTAAATGACATTTAAAAATGTATTAAATGGAAAATTAATCAATTCCACACCCTTCAGGGAATGTATTTTGTTAGATGTGGCCTACAAGAATACTACAAAATTCAAAATCTGAAATCAAGAATTTCAATGAATGGAAATCTGATGGTTTAAAACACACACACACACACACACACACACACACACACACACACACACACACACTTCCCAGCATGACTAATGTTTTGCAGAGGGCTCACTTCTGACTCTCCCAGGTCTGGGCATTTCTCTGCCAGACAACAGTAAGATACTCCCATGATTTTTAGAGGTGTTCATTGTAAAAAGATTACTTAATTTTTATATTTTATGTAACTAAGGGTTACATTATTAGTATTACCTGACCATTTCCCACCAAAGTGGTGTCCAAAACACACAAGCGCATTGCTTTGAACACCAAGACTTACCCACTTCTGTAGCACATCCAAAACCAACAAAAAATAAAAATCACTAAGAAATTCAGGAAAAAAAGTAGTAAGTGCATAGCAAGGGCCTGGAATGGCAGTTACTTGTATAAATCTTGACTTAATGAAAATAAGGATAATAAGAGGATATGAAGATACAAATGATTTATGTTAACCCCTCCCTTGCCAGACAGACAAACTGCATTTTAACTATGTTGTTCACCTTATGCCATAAGGCTTTAAGGTAATAAAGTTATATATATGAAATATTACAATGACAAAGAAGTGTTCAACATTTCAATTTTCCTCAAATTAGACTCTTCCAAATTGCCCCCTTTTGCTTCAACGACATTACTGCATTCATTCAACTAGCTTCCTGAACCAGCATGCTGCGTCAACTGCCCTGAAAGTTGCCTACCTTGCTCTCAGTCTTTGAGTTTAAGTTGGGGGATTGTGGGGGGACAAGTCACCTGTTGCAGCACTCCATCTCTTTCCTTGTTCACAAGATACTTACTACAGGGTGGGGGGGAGGGCGGCTGACTTACGTCCATCAGAGAGCCGAGCCACCACGATTCCGCTGCCCCCCCGCGCCGTGATCATGAACCCCGCCTTGATAACCGATATGATGGCCAGACCTTGTGCTTTGGCGATCACATGAGCTTCAGAAGAGACAGCAAGGGCCAGAACACAAAGTCATCCAGGGAAAATCTAATGATCATAAAGACCATCCATAACCTCATTACATTTTTAACTAAACATGCTACAAGCACATTAAGAAACTCTTACAGTAACAGCATATTCTTTAACAGGCAGTGCATAGCTACACCTGCACATACATATTCAGACACTACTGTCTGGAATCTTTAGTCAGGCGTAGACAAGGCCTGTCGTCTCACATTCACCATTAAGTTAACATAATTTCCAGACTAGACAGTTGGGTAGAATGCACAAAAGAGAAAACACAGCTGTGGGGCTCGTACATGCGTTATTGGGAGAAAAAGAGAACAGGTATTGCCAGGCCCAACTTTAGCAACCTGCAAGGACAGATCCTTTGGAGAGAGCAGTCTCATCAACATGCGAGCATGACATCAGGTGACAGAAATGCTCCCCATCGTATGCCAGGAATGGGCGCAATCCCGGTGACAGACGGTCACATTAGCACCGAGTCGGTGAAAGAGGACACTGCCTATTAACCCATTCACAGCGAACACGGTAAGGTTGCCAGTTACGCACGAGGAATGAGCTTGTCAGGTCCAGTTCGGTTGGAGATCTCTGTGAATTCCCGCAGGATTTTAGCAGCCTTCTTGGCCTCCGACCTTAGGTTGGACGGTATGGGATTATTCACTAGAAGAGGGGGGGGGAGAAAGGTTTAATAGTCTTTACATTGTAATTTTACTATTAGATTCATCTCATCACCACATAAGGATACTAGGTACTAAATTTTAGCAAAGAAATTAACTTAAAAAAAAAAAAAAGCACTTAAGTTATCCATCAAAATGTTATGATTTTCCAATAGTTTCACCATTGGTAATTTTCACCCTCAATTTTCTGATAGAAGCCTACAAAAACCCACTAAACTAGATACCAAAATAAAGCTTAATTTAGGTTTTCCAGATTTCTACTGAAGTCCCAGTGAAGAAAGTGGTGGAAACACACCATGGGAATGAAGTGAGGCTGCCACTCATCAGGCTAAGAGCTACCACAATAGTCATCTCAAAACCAATTAAAGATGGGCTTGAAATATAGCGTCTACTTGGGACTTTATAAAACCTAACCAGAGCCAATTTTGAGTCCGGTACTTATTACTATTACTGTGACCAAACTATAAAGCAATTCACATTCCTTTCCCCTGGCTTTCTTCAGCTTTTATGAAGTGCATCAAAAAGCACGCACATGCATTAAACTACCTAAATAATCCTACCACCTTTAGGTTCATAAGTATTACAATAAAATATCTCAAACAATTAGCAGAAACACCAATTTCATACAAACTGATTAAAATCAGGAAAGGCAGTGGTTGATTTTCATTAAAATAGACTTAAGTGCTAAAGTAATGCATAATATGGACATTTAGCCCAAATACCAAAGCCATTCTGACCTGGAAAACATTTACATCTTTGCTGAAAAAAAATCAGACGCAGAAGTAGTGACAACTTTGCGTCAAGCCAAAGTTTCCAGAGACTTGTTTGGATAGATAACAGCCGACAGAGCAATACGAGTTGTTCTTGGCCATATGCCCTTTTTGTGGTTACCTCAGGGAGGCGTTTAAAAAGAAGGAAAAAAAAAAAAAAAAAAAAAGTCACTTTCGAAGCAGCCTCCCAAGTTCAAGAAAAACCTGTAACCTGTAACGTTGTCAGCAGAACAATACTCAATCACGCTCATAAAGACACTTGAAATCATATTGTCCGGGTTGCACCAATTAAAGTATTTTGATTGAGGTGTATAATTCTGGCTTCTTCAGCATGGTTTCATCATAAAACTGTTGTGTCTTGCACTTGCCTAAATGAGAATCCCCAGAGCCAAGGTTCGAACAACAGGTTCCTTTATTAGTTCTGCAATACGCTAACACAGGTAACAGTTCAACTAGTGCTACTCTTGGCACCCCGTTTTTGTTCTGTTGGCGGGCAAATCTATATACCACCCGATTTCAGCCAATTACCAAACAGGTCAGAGGTCAACCAATTAACAGTTTTCAATTTAAAACTTTAATCTTGTGTGTGCACGCACATGCACCACACTAACCCATGCACCGAAAGGCAAATAAGAACTTAATAGATCAAAAAACTCAATTCTTAAAAACCTGGCATTAATACGGTCTCACATATCCAAACTTATTTAACCCGATAAAATCACCACAAAGCAGGGTGCGATGACAGGGGCGGAGCATGACATCTACACCTTTTTTTTTTTTTTTTTTTAATTATTTTTTAAATTTAGCTAGACAAATTCTATTCCTTGATAAGACCCCACCTAGAATACTGTGTGCAGGTTTGGTCACCATACCTTAAGAATGACATCGCTGCCTTGGAAAAGGTGCAACGTAGGGCTAAGTGGAAGTTAGCGGGGGAACATTTTAAAATGGATTTGAGAACGCACTGATTTATATAACATGTTGAGTATGGAATAGTCTTCCTGCTAGTGTAGAGGAAGCCAAAACCCGGGGTTCCTTTAAAATCTTATCATGCTGTGATTTTAACAACTCTGAGCTATTAGTTAAGTTCTCCCCAAACGAGCTTGATGAGCTGAATGGCCTCCTCTCGTTTGTAAACGTATGTTCTTAAAGAAGCATACAAGGCAATGAGAAAATAGCTACAACAGTACGCCACCTTATACACTTGCAGAAAATGTCCATCAGATCTACCTTTAGCGGAGTGGCATTCCAGTAAATGGCTCCCACCCAATGACGCACCACGCATCTCTGCTTGAAAAGCGGCAACTGGCTTGCAGAGGCAGGCACTGTCCGACAGCCTTTATACTCTGACACAGGTATAGATATGTTCTATCAGGCAACAACTCCTAACATACACAAGCAGGAGAGAAATAAGATCTATACAAAAACAGTTACTAAAAATAGCCATAATCCCCTCTGCCTTTCTAGCTTGTGAATTTACTGATGAAAGTGTCCGCCAGGGCTTCAAAAGCCCGACAGACGTATACATTTTTGATCTGGTAATGCAAGTGCAGAAATCAAAACCAAACACCAAATTTTCAGATAAAGATCAAGATCGGATATCTAACCAGTTTACCCTATTCTTGTCATTCTCTATTCCAAAACTTGTGATACATTAGATTAGTTGTTCGGTTGATTTTTTTTTTTGGGGGGGCGGGGGGACGATTCATTCCTTTTATGCAGTTGGACTGGTCACTCCATGTTAAAATCACCACACTTCGGACCTCATCGTTACAAATTAATGAAACTTGGCATGCTGATTCGGCGACATGAGTAACTCATGAAACTGAAATTGGGTGTGTGTCTTGGATCAATATTGAGGGAGATTTAAGCAAACAAAGTTTTAACTTCGGCTATATTTACCTTAATATAAGCTGTACAGAAGTGGTCCTTATATTGTTTTAAGGCTATTGTCCAGCTCTATAGATCGAACAAATAACATGCCATCCACTTTAATAAATTACTATGCAATACATTTTAAATAATTTCATCAGTTAACAAAAAAAAAATCTAAATTGATCAATTCTTTACTAAAGCTAGCTCATAATATCATGAACATCTCCAGAAATTTTGATCTTTGGTTTTTAAGGTGCTGCTGAGATATCTTGACGTAAAACGGTAACTTCACATGGTTTCATGTCACTAGATGGCCTTTTTAATGGCAGACAAACTGACATGAAATAGTATAACAAGCACAGGAGTAAGTAATAACATTAGGGTTACAAATATGCTACAATGAAATTTAATGAAAGCTTCATTAATGTCATTGCAGACCCCAGCACTTACCATACTATTGAAAAGGCCAACAAGGCTAATAAATATGGCTAATAAATGACCTGCATTCAGAAGTGAGCGAGTGAGTGCAGATCGGTCCAGTGTAAATGCACACTGAGGGAATCAATCGACTTTGCAAGCATCAAAGGTTGTCATGGCTGCATAGCAAGAAATTAATCCATTTTGAAATTTAGGCTTTTTGTTATTGAATTCAATATTTTAAATCAGTTATTATATAGTCATTATTTAAATGGGGGTGGCATATTTGTTGAATATATAGAGCTGGACAATAGCTTTATATGAGGACAATATAAAGGACCATTTCTGTGCAGCTTACATGAAGGTAAATACAGTGGTACCTCGGTTCTCCAACTTAATCCATTCCAAACTCCAGATAACTCGAACTTTAGGATTCTTTGATCGAATTTCCCATAAGAAATAATGGAAAACCAATTAATTGGTTCCCGGCCCCACAAAATCACACCTAAATGTTTTTTTTAGCATTTAAACACAAAATTAACAGGATAAAACAAAGGGCATTTTTACGTGGCTTCCAAAACGATAAAGATCTTACCCCAACATTACCCATGTCCTGCCCCAATCATCCGCTTCTTCCGTGTGCCACGCCCCCTCGTTAACCTCGTGTGGGATCCCCATGTTATCAGCAGTTTCTGGTTGTCGTCATTAGTCCTCTGTATCAAGTCCACGTTTCAGTTTGTTTCCCCAGTCCAGTCATTGGGTGCGTTCGACTTGTTTGCAGTGCTGGCTTAAAGCAATGCATTCTGATCCTTACGCAGTGCATTATGGTTAGATGCATTGCGACCTCTCACCCGGCTGCACAAACTGGAACTGCCTCTGTGACGACACACCTTTCCCCTTATTGGCTGAAGAGTTTAGTTACAGTTTGTAACCCAGGCAAATCAGATTCATAATCGGCCATTTCTCCCAAATACCACGTAAAGCATTGAGAACTGGTTCAGTTAATTTACCTGGTAAAATAAAGTTTAAATTACATAAATGCTCTAATAGTACACATAAGTTAGCGGTTTATTTGTTTGTTAGGGTAATGTTGCGCTGCTTTATTTGGTTAATCGTCCCGTCTGTGAAGGCATTCAAGTAAGAATTGCCTTGTAATATGACTCATTTCCTGGTGTGTACAATTTATGTTAGGTCAGTGTTCACAGTTCGAAATCTGATATTCAGATCGAGTTCTAGGTCAAACTGGTTTGTTCGACTTTCAAGAAACTCTAGTTCTAGTGAGTTCGAGAACAGAGGTAGCACTGTATAGCCAAAGTTAAAACTTTGTTTGCTTGAATTTCCCTTAATATTGTTCAAAGCCTCGCCCAATTTCAGTTTCATGTGTTTATGTGACCAAGTCAGCATGACAAGTTTTGTTCAAATCTGTGACAATGAAGCCCAAAAGTGTGATGATTTGACATGGAATGACCCAGATCCAGTTAAAACCAACACAATGAAAAAACAATGTTGTAAATCAACATCAGGCACTAAAGACCAAGTACCAGTCTTCCTGTACAGTGAGGTTCCTCGTTTATATTTCACTGAATAAATAAGTCTAAGTTTACTATGGGAATACAATTTCTATCATTAATACTGTACAAATAATTACAGTTTACATCCATCAGGAAAATAAATTAGCTCATTATTGGCCAGCAAACCAATAATAAAACATGTAAATAATGTAAAATGCAAATCTCTGCCACACAGCAATTATTTCATAATTTGTATTTGGTGAAGGTAATCACAAATTAAAGATGCAGTGTCTTTCAACTTCTTTCAAGCAACAAACATGTGTTGCTTTCAACTGTGATTAAAGTTTTATATTTAAAAAAATTTATACCAAAAATAAAAACTTGACACCTAGTCATCTGACAGCAAGACAAAATGGTAACCATAATCAAATATGGGTATCTACAATGAACACTAGAGCTACTGAATATTTAAATAAAATTATGCACATACCATATGGACAAAAGTACTAGACATCTCTTAATCATTGTTTCATTCATTCCCATTGCACAGGTGTATTAAAATCAAGCAACTAGCTATGCAGTCAGGTTCAAAAGTGCTTGGGTCACTCTGGCTCAATTCAACAAATATTTGGTATTGTCAACGCTTGACCGTCACAGAAGTGAGCCATTTCGCTTCCGAAGGGGCCCATAAGAAAAACTCAAAAATTGTATAGAGATTAAGGAGGGCAGATGGACACAGACAGGATTCATGGTGTTCATGAGTTTCTTTTAAGGACAGTAGACAATATAACAACTGAACTAAACATCAGAACATTTCTTGCATTATATAGATATTTTGGTCTGATTTTCAGGTGGTTGACGCAACATTTCCCGACACATGCTCTGTCCGCTGGTGGGAGTGTGCCGTCTGTGTGCGCATGCATCGGCGGGGGAACTCCGCCATGCGCCACAGAGAGTGCAGAGGAGAATTGTAAACCCACCATCGTGTACAGACAAAAATGACAAGTTGTGTAAATAAGATGAATAAGATAAGGCTATTTAGTTTCTTTAAAGGACAATGTATATAGCCCTGTTCTATATGAGAGGTAACAAATGACTTCTGTTGTGATCTGGTGCTACATAGAAAATAAAATTAATTGGACCTTCAAGGGAGGGGTGGGAGGTGCGGCACCCCCCCCCCCTAATATAACGGTAGGGGAAACACTGCTTGAGAATCTGGAACAACTTGTATATACAAGCAGATTGCCAAGAAGCCTATTACATTAATATAATTCGGGTTATATACAATGGTTCATAATAAAACTTTACACTACTTTGTACCGCTTGTGAAAACATGCTCTGCTATTAACCCCAGCTAAAAAAATAAATATAAACTGTGTCCTGGGAGCTGCATGCAAGCCTCACATCACCAAGCGCAATGCCCAGCGCAGGACGGAGTGGTGCAAACGCATGCCACAACTGGACACTGCCGCAGTGGAACTTGTTCTGTGGAACGACAAATCGTGCTTCTGTCTGGCAGCCTGATGGACGAGTCTGGGTTGGGATAACATTACCAGAACAGTACCTGCCTGACTGCATTGGTCCAGCTGTAAAGTATGGTGGAGGAGGGATAATGGTATGCGGTTGGGCCGGGCCCCTTAATTCCAGTGAAGGGAATTCTTAATGCTTCAGCATACCAAGATACCATTATTCTCAGGAAGGCTAGCTTTTATAACTGCAAAAGGGTGGGGTAACTCCAAACTGGGGTCTACAAATTTAGAATGGCATGAAAGGTCCTGTAGGTGTAATAGCTAGGGGTCCCAATAGTTTAGTCCATATAGTGTACAAAATACTTCTTATGGTTATCGAGTTAGCATTTGACTGTGGCAAAATGTGAGTACAAACTGGATTCACAAAAAAGGTGATCAAGTGAGTGTAATTGACAAGGACTTACAATCTCAAACTTGTAACTGGGGGGAAGAAAAGAAAAAAAAAAGCCTCACAGGATGTTTCATTTACTGTGAAATCATCCTTCTGATTAGAATAAAACATTTTGTGCCAATTGTAGCATCATAAAATTATCGTCTAGGTAAACATGGCGCAGAGTTACCAACATGGCAAAGCGCCCGTCCCATTTCCGTTCTGTTGCAATACCATGTGGTTTATTCCCATGTCAGGTTAAACATCACAAGGATACTCCATGGCGCATACGATCAGAGAAATATCTCAACGCACAAAGCAGTGCCATGGCTTATGTGCTGGGGGAAAACATACAGAATGCCTATGGCAAGCTGTTGTGGAAGGAAAGTCGATACTACGCTCTACGCTTTTAAAACAATCAATATTATGCAAATCATGTATTAATGCAATAAGCAATTAATAATGAAACTCATGTTACCATTTGTTACAATGGTTAACTGTAATCGTATACAATTGTATAATTCGTTTTGTGACTCTGATACAAGGTGCAATAATTCTGTAGCAGGCTGTAATGTTTAAAAGTGGAACTAATATAATTGCAAGAGAATCAAACTAAGGTGCAGACCTACGTTTGAGAAGTAAGCTGTCGCAACACAAGCAAGGCAACTGACCGCTGGGGAGGGGGACTGCTAGAGCAAGCGAGATGTTCAGGTGATGATAACCACAAGGGGCGACCATGGGGAGGTCCACCCTACCGCTAACCTGATGGCAACCGATAATAAAGTGACTGCAGCAACTTCCACTACTCAGCTGCCCCCTCAGCTGACCGAAAGATGTCATAATGACGATAAAATGTGCTGAAGTGTGACAATTTTATGCCTATAAAGGTTGCATCCACCTGTGGTTCAGGGAGCAGATCATAAGATGCATGAAAGACCGCTGAGTGTCTGTTCCCCAAAGCTTTGGGAAAGGTAATAAAAGTTTGTCAGACTCTTGTCTCTCCCTCTTTCTCATGCTGCTATAATCTGCCGGAGCATAGCGTGCAATATTCATCTATCATTTTATTTGCACTGCCTCTGGTTTTCCTCAACTCTGGCTAACACACCAGTCTCTTACTCCCTCCCCCCCCCCAC
>JABFEA020000029.1:19477598-19490385 GCA_019775915.2 Cyphomyrus plagiostoma | reverse complement strand
GCCCCCTTTTTGTCATGGCCTTTCAATGTATTGTTGATACTGAAAATGATGACCCCCGTTATGTGAGTGCGGGGATTGCATGCACCCCCCCCCCCCCCACTCACCCCGGATACTATGGTTTCCTCCTACAGCCCAAAAAAAAAAACAGTTCAGGTGAATAATTCACTTGTACATATGCCTGAAAGTGGACTGGTGTCTATGGGCTATGTATGTGTATATGGGCTATGTATGAGTTATGTTTGGGTAATGAGGGTGGGGAGTCATACATGCAACAAAGGAAAGGAAAGAAATGCCTAATGGTGCCTTCAGTTCCAGTTTTATTAGCAGAATTTATGGGTTTTGCAAACAAGCTATTGGGCTAGCCATCTACAGATTTAGAATCTAAAGAACACAGTACAGTAAAGAACTCGTACTTATGGGAAGCTATAATGTTTATTACATAAAAAATTCAGATTAAATACAATGGATAGTAACAATGAACATGCACGCTACTTTAGGACTCTCATGAAAACATTGTGCGGCTTCAGTTGTTCATTGGCTCGTGGTACAGTACAGTACCATAGGTAGCTACATTTATTATTACCGTATAATTATTATTGTTATTATGGTATAATAGTAATAATAATAATATTATTATTATTTTCCAACTTAAATACAAATTCAACTTAAAGAAAGACTTAGGGAAAGAATATTGTTTGCACCTGGGGACTGGCTGTATCACAAAAAAATACGTTACGCTAAAGTGTCAGTGGGTATTATAGACCTCTAAATCCCGACTTGCAGATGAGCTGTATTTTATTATTGTTATACTTCATGTTCGAATTCACATACGCAGCATGCAAGGGAACTTCTGACGGCATAAACTTCAGATTGTGACTTATGCAACATTTCATTATGCTTTTATCAAACGTGGATCCTTCACCAAGTGTATTAGCGAAGGTAGTCAACTGAGAAATGCTTCATTTTGCTGAAGGATGGATCAAGGCATGATACAAATACCCGATTAAAGGCAGAGATACATGCAATAGTCAAGGCAGATTATTGCTGCCACACTGCCATCAATTATAGTAGGTATTCATACTTGCCCACCTGACGTTTAAGAAACATGCTTATGTTGCTTATGCTTATGAGTTAAGCATCCATTCTCAAATTTATGAATAATATGAGTAATTCATTCCCTAAAATATGACAGAAAGGTAAAAATTCATAAATCAGAGATCCTACCCATATTTTATATTGACTGTCATATATATTATAATACTGTAATATAATAATAAGCCCCAATCAAGGTGTCATCTGTAATGCATTACATATACTTTCATAATGCATTATAATGGTGCATATAAGAATTAATAAAGCATTATAACACATCTTCTGTTGACAGTAATAATGCATTACAGTGCTGATTACAATACTTCATAAGTTCCAACACTCCTCTATAATGCACTATAGATACCATCATAATGCATTATAATGGTCGGTATAAGAATTAATAAAGCATTACAGCATATTGTATTGATATAGTGTTAATTATAATACTTCTAAAAGCTCCAATGAAGTGCTCATCTATAATATACTATAGATACCTTCATAATGTGCATTATAGTGCATTATAGATGAGACCTTCATAAAGCATCTGTAATGCACAATAAACATGGTTATAATGTGTTATGCCTTTTTATAAATATTTATGGCTATGTTTATAATACTTCATGAATGCATTATAATGTGATATGGATGTGTTCATAGTTTCTTATAGACATGTCATTCATAGAAAGTGTTAACAAGTTATTAAAGGACAGATGTACATTAAAGCAAAATTTTAATTGCTTTTTCATTTATTAGATGAAACCCTTTTCATTTATTAGATGAAACACAACTATACTACTTTACAAAAAGTGAGTTAAGATGTGACTCTTAAGAGTTACAGTGTGGAAATATCGATCATTCCAGTTAGCTTCGAGAGAAAAAATGAAAGACATCTTGTATCTCTTAAGCTTAGCTAACCGAATGACACCACATTTATGATCTCTTAACCCACATAAGGTAACAATATTCCCCAGTCAATCATCAAACGGACATTGACCTGAAGATCGTTAGACTACACTTAACTTTACTTGCTAATTATGCTGTTCTCCTTTGCCAATGTTTCTCGCAAATGAATTTCACAGCAGAACACATCCTACATTTTTTATTCATATTTAATAAAATTATAAAATTAACTCATTTTGTAGTGTGATTCCAGATACATTCAGACATTTTAAGTGCCACTGTGACTGGATACTCAAAACGAGATGGATGTATATATCTGGACGGATGCAACTTACTAATGTGCAGCCTGAGTTGAATTTACAAGAATTCAACTTAAAGTTTACACACATATACACTCACATTCATTTTAGCTACCATAATTTTAGTAATATATATACCACTATTTTGGTAGTTTTGAAGAGGACCAACAGTGCAGTACAATGGCAAAGTGCATCGTGGGATAGCTGGTTTCTCATATAATGCACAGGCAACCTTTCCTTGTAATGTATACAAATTTGCAACTCACTATGGCCACATCCATCAACTTGGCATGCAATGCAATGCAATGCAATTTTATTTATATAGCGCATTATCACAACATTACATTGTCTCAATGACATCCATCCTGATTGGCCCATAAGGGGCCCCGCCAACATTACTATGATGACCCATGTTGGAATGTATCTCCTTTCCTAATGCTTCATGGCCAAAGAGTGTTACTTTTAGCTTTAATTTTGAAACTTAGATTATGGTTTTTCATTTTCTTGAAAGAGGTGTACCAATATCATTAGCATGTGAGTGCAGCAGCTTTCGTCATACACAAATGAGGCAGCATGAGAGAGAGGAGATATGGGGGTTGGCCTTTCAGCATCTAATAATCCCTCACCATGCTACTGACAAGGTAATTAAAAAGCCTGCAGAGTGCATTTTATACTGTCTAATCCGCCAGGTTAACCACAACGATCAATTCTTCACAAAATCTCTATAGCTTCAGCTGATGACACTGGGCTGACAGACACCTTCTGTTTAACATACTGTACACTAATGTGCTCACTGACAGCAAGACCCAAAACAACTGCCTTGTAAGTGGTTCAGTCTTACCAAGTTCTTGAAAATCAATTGCACTGGCAACACACAGTAAGTACTACTATATTTGGTTACATCCCCAGGGTTCACTATTGCCATATTTATGAAAAAATTGTACATGTTAATAACATTTATACTATGCATTAAAATGTATCAGATTAAGCTGAAATGAGAGTCACCACACTTTTTACGTTCAACAATGTGCTAAAAAGGTCACTATATGTTACGTTCTGCAATATTCAGGTCCACTTGATATTTCTCATGATTGTTATACTTCAAATGTTTCCCATGACACACATTCAAAAAAGATAACAATGCAAGATAATGTAATGAGATCTATACAAACAAATGGAAATCAAAATTTCATCATATGATATCTGCAACTATTTACTGTCATTTTCTAAACCAAACAGCAATGAATCATCTGAATTCCGCATATAATGGAAAGAGAAAAAAATATCCGGAAGATATGTGGATGTTTTCATAGTTTAGCAGTCACATATTAGAGAAACACAAAGGCACATAACACTCAGTGTTCCGTACAATGGAAATAACCGAAAAAAACGGAATCAATTATAAACCTGTCTCATACCTTTCCTTGGGAAATCCAGGATCTTGACATGAACAGCGGAAAACAGGCAAGTACAAAATGATGAGCTACACGTGGAGATTCTGTCATTTCCTTAAGTTCTTGTACTGTTGATTTCTGTTTCTATACATTCAAGGTGTTTTACGGTGTAGACACCTAGTTTTACTCTTGGTTTCTTCAATGCCCTCTTGATGAAGTATATTATCGCATGCAGTATACCATGCTGGTGTAGTACTTGTGGATTGATAAGTCCTTACTATTAATATATCAACAAGTATTAAGAAGATGACATCCAACTGACCACGAATGGACAGATCAGACCATTTTAGTGTTTCCTTTAAGGTCAATCTTATTTAACCATCAACTCATCACGACTTGTACACATGGTGACACACACAGGTACAGGTGCAAAGGAAAGCAAAACAGCAGTAAAGACACTGATTTTTTTAAGTCCCTAATAAGGACCGAAGACAAACTAAACATTTAGCATTTAAAAGAATTAAGAATCTCTCATATAACTAGGATTCATGACTGGAGGAGTGAGCTACAATTCTCAAGAAGGGAATTGTAAGTAACAAAATGTGTGAAATTACAGTCATTAAACTTAATCTTGTCAAAGACAGACAACATGCCTTGTGTATCTAAATGAAATCGCAGCACTTGTTCTTTAAATAATGTTGGTCCGCATGGTATTACATTGTGATATATGACATTTATAAAACAAAAAAAAAAAAAGAGATGAAATTTATCCGAAATAAACCGTAGCCAAATAGAACTTGTTATTATCTACCAATAAAGGTTGTCAAGTTTGTGGTGTTGCCACTAGTTTGTGTCAACAGACAGAGAGCAGTCAAGCCAAATGCTGAAATGGTAAGACCGTGTAGCAATAGAATACAGATTTTACACATTTTCATGTTCCAAAAGCAAGGTCCCAGGGGATTTACCCATTTCAGTTTCTATGGGGATGTTATGGCAAAAAAACTATATATACTCTAAGTGTTACGTGCCATAAGTTCGGTTACTAGGGATCGTAACACAAGTAATTTATGTTTTTCTGATAATAGTAACGACACAATCAAAAATATCATTAAAGCTCTTAGCAACTTAAAACATACGTTGGATTTTAGTGTTGCTGTGCTTTTAATTATTTGGCCTTCGGTTTATTTATTTTTTTTCCCCTTCGGTTTGTTAAATACATCACACTCTGATGGCATTGTGGTTTGTCACACACTAGTTTATAAATACATTTATAATAAGTTCTAGGGACATGCAAGGGTAGCATATATGCCAAATGCCTTGTCAGATCATCTGTCAAGTTAAAGTGCATTTTATCTTACTAAGCATTTGCAACTTTCCTCCAATTTGTTCCATTCTTATATTACACTTAATTTGGAGTAACAAAATAATAATTTCATTATGTAGACGCAATATTTTGCATCTTCATAAAAAAAAAAACAATAATAAAATACTATGCCACATTGTGCTTTTCACACAATTGCACTAAGTGAGTTCCCATCAACAGGACATTATAAGGACTAATTTTAGTTATGCAGGTGCCATCATTAAAATGAGGCAGCCTATTTGTGTTATGATGAGTATTTTTACGTGAAAAGACATTTTCAGTTTAACTAAAGCTGAAAACTAGAAACACGCAAATTCTACTAATTTCACTGGCAACAATTTCGGTAGTGACTTCAGTCTACTAAGTGGTTCACCCTAATCTGATCATTTCTAGTATTTGATGAATGAGATCCACCAAAAACAATCCTGAAACTGGCACAGATATAAAAGCACAATGGTTGACAAAGCTGAGTGCACATGTTTTTCGTCCATGTACAGCCACAGAGGATGGCAATTAGCAAGTAACTGCAGAAACTTCACACTAATCCCACAACATCCTGATAACTTTATCTGATTTTACCGTATATATGGGTAGTATAGGTTACACCAGAAGAGGGACTTCGGCTCCTTCTGATGTTTCATTAATTGTCCTTTATTTCACATAATTGCTGCAAACAAAAGTTGAATTCTGCCTGACAAGGTTAGACCTTAATGTGTTACCACACAAATCACATAGCGCAGATAGTTCTTAACACAGAGAGTCATATAGTTAAATCACAGTTAAAACATATAGACTTAGCTTGATGAGTCCCTTGCTGGACATATCTAATGCAAGACTGAGATAAAATGGGACACAGAAACTTATTTCACTTTTGCCGTAAGCTGCTATTCCAAGAAAACATTTTTAAAACTGCCTTGCTGCTTCGCACCTCTTGCAGTGCACTACAACATTTATACAAAATGCTATGAAAAGGTTCATGCCTGTCTATTGTGGTTCCTAGTATGGGGCAGGATTCAATCAAGAGGCACAAGACACCATTCAGAACATTTTAGTATTTTATGTTTATAACTAATAAACTTATACATTGTCCAAACAAAAAAATCTGTTAAATTTATGGTAAATTACTGGCAGCTGTGGGTGCCAGAATTTCACTGTAAAAATTACAGTAGTTTAATATGGTTATGTATAATAAACTGTTTAAATCCATACTTTTCAAAGATTTTTAGATTAAAATATTATGTTTTTATGTAAAACTAACAGTTAAAAACACACAAAACTACAAATTGTAACAGTAAAATGTACAGGTGTAGATTTTCTACTGTGCTGTAGTATCCATTGATTCTGGCCATGATGCCACATCACAAATGCAGTCTAGTTAAAACTTCTACTCATAGCCCTTAACAGAACTGTAAATCACACCAGTCATCATAACACCTGGTTGCTTAATAGCACACAAAAACAAGTATTACTTCTAACTGGAGAAACAGGGGGAATGTCATTGTACGTACAATGGGAACAACATATGGTGGGTAACTTATACACAGTCAAACACACGGGGATAAAGCTTAAACCTAAGCAGGGCACCAGTACAGAACACACAATGCATGGAACCTGCAACATTAATTACACGTATGACACAGACAGTGGCCATTCTCAGCACAACAGTGCGGCATGCTGGGATACATGCAAATAGGCCATACAGCACTTGGTTCACCGACGTCACAGTATAAGTTCTACTGTAAAATTACAGGAGTGCTGTTTACTGTGTACCATCCATTTTCCAAACCACTTATCCTTCTGGGTCACGGGGGGTCTGGAGCCTATGGGCACAACCCAGGACAGGGGGCCAGCCCATCACAGGGCACACTCACACATCATCCACTCTCACATACACACCTACGGGCAATTTAGTAACTCCAGTTAGCTTCAGCCTGTCTTGGGTTGAGGGGGGAAACCAGAGGAAACACCGCGACGACATGGGGAGAACATGCAAACTCCACACACGTGGAAGCCAGGCAAAGATGCGAACTTGGGTATCAGAGGTGTGAGGCAACAGTGCTAACCACTGCCCCACCCCCATAACAGTGTACCTTGTTTCCATAAACTGTAGAACTACATATTCTCATGTCATTATCATGTTACAGAATACACCAGTAACTGAAATTATTTCATGTTATAACTAAAAATCATATTAAATTAAGATACATTGTATACTTACAGATAATTTAAATATTTAAAAAGTATTTTGCCTGATTGATATTTACAGTATTTTCCTGTTATCGTTTAAGGTATTTTACAGTATTTTTTACTGCATTTTAAAAAATTGTACAGTCAAACAATGTATTAAATACAGAAATATTTTTACATTTACAGTTCTTTTTCTATATGTCACATTGTATTTTACCTGATTGTTTTTTACTCTATTTTTCTGTTACCATTTAAGGTATTTTTACCGTATTTTTTACAGTATACATTTTTAGATGTTTTTATCCAGTGTGACATACTTTTGAGAGATTATGGTTCAGGGGCATCAGAAGCATTTTGAATGTGAAGGGGACGCACTGGCATAAAACTAATATTTTATGTTAAATGTGGGGGGGCCCAAACTAATAATTATGAAATGTGAGGGAGACACGTCCCCCTCAGATTTAATGCCGGCGATGCCCATGCCATGGTAACATTTATGAAAATGTCAAAGACATCGCTTGCTTTTTCCGCTGCTGGCCTTTGTTCATACAGTTTGCCAAAACACAAGCAAGATATGACCTTGAATATATTGCATCCTTAAATTATACTAAGAAACACAAATATTCTGTCTTTGTGGAAAGAAGTTTATTGAATACAAATGGGTTGCTTGACCAAAATTCTGTTGCTTCACACAATGTGAGAACCATTTCAATGACTGCTCTGGTTTTTGGTGGCACTGACTGAAATCATTCAGCCAATCACAGGCTTTCAATAGGTGATGACAATTTCAGGCACAGAGACCTAACCTGCAGTCACACATTGCCCCGTACATAGACATGATAATATACTAATTATTGTTGGCTAGGCAGGTAGCCAGCTAGGTCACGAAAGACAGGGGTTAAAAGCTACATTCAGGCAATGTTATATAAAAATTGGCTACTGCCATGCAACGCGGTTACAGATTACCAAGAAATACACAAAAATACACCACCCATTGTGGAAAACATTATTAATGTGTTAAACAGTTACCTACCCTTTGAACTATAACTGAATTATAACCAGCTAGAAAAAAAACTCTTCAGAATGAATTTATTCATTTTTAATAAACAACAGGTGCCCAGTTCATTAAGAACTGAAATGAGTGGAATCTCAATTGAACTAAACCATTTTGGGAGGTGTGTAGGGGAATTAGATAAGTTAGATAGATAAAAAGGTTAGATAGATAACCTTTTTCTATATAAGAAAATAACTTAAAATGTAATGCATTATAATTTTATTATTATAGAAATCCATGACTTTAACACAGATACCCTTTCCTGAAAAGGGAAAAAAACATCACTTCGACATTAAATTTAATAAAAATCTATCACGAAAGCTAATCCCTACCTTACTTAACTTGAATTAAAATGATACCCTTTTATCGAGTAAATTGTAGAAACTAGTAGATAGGCTCTACATCCTGGACAAAGCTTCACTAAACGTGTAAACTGTAAGTTACATAAAGGACAGAAAGTTAAGTACGCTCAGACAGTTAGGTAATTCTTACATCGTTTACTTAGTTGCTGACACCACTTGTTTAGATTAGCTAGCTTCTTATATACCTTCTACGATTTTGATTATAGGGGTCGGATGTTATACTCATCCTTACAGCGCTTCTACGAGAAAGTGACTCCCATGAGCCTCAGCTGCTGTTCTGTTTGACTAGAGGTAATTGCGATCTTTATGGTTGGTGAGAGTTCAATTTGGCAATGGCTGTTCATGTGTGTCGTTTTATATAGTTGTTTTTTTTTTCAAAATAGTATTTTTGTTTTTGGTATGTTTGAATGTAGGTGCCACCGTCTGTTCAGTTTATCAGTTATTCCCGTACTCGCTTCTCTGTCTAGAAGAGCAACACACATTTTGATAATAGATATGACTTGTCGATCTAGTGTTGGTAAAGTTCAGCATACTAAATTTAAAAATGACCAGCAAGTCTCTTTATAAATGAAGCAGAATGGTTATGAATGGGTAAAAGCTACTTATGTTTCAGATCCATTTATGTCACTTTAATTTGACCTATTATATGGCCAATAACTTAAACTGCATATAAAGCATATGACATCTACGGGAAAAACGCCCAAATGTGACAAAAAGTCACCGATCGCTCACACATATTAACTGTATAAAACTGTATCCTGTATTATTTGGAATACAGATGTCTGCACAGCATACAGCAACATAACCAAATATGTTATGCCTGCTTCCCAACCGCGTCTCAGTAACGGATTTCCTGGTTTTACAGCTAAGTATATACCCTTATCAACATTCACAACAGTAACGAGAAGCATTCGTTTTTAGTATAGACGTTTGTCAAAACGCCAGTGTTAAGCTAAAAGCAGCACTTTAACGTGTGCAAGGCTGAAATAATGTATATCTCAGAGCTTTTGTATATGTACACATTATGTTAAAACTTTAGACACGCTTGGGACGCGAAAGCAAATGCAAAATGGTTCCTTGTATACCATTTATTTGAAGAAATATACATAACAGACAGACAGGAAGACTTATATTATAAGCACACGCGTTAGAGCTATGAATAAGTATCCGTCCCCGGAGAGTAGCGTCCTGCTTAGACTTGCACCTGACTTGCCGCACCATGGCAAGTGACTCTAGACGTTTATCCGTCTGCACCAAATGATTCTCCGACACATGCAGAAACTGTCACACTCAACATAAATAAATGCATCAGGTGCATTTCCAGCTTAATGTATTATGTTAAAAACCCACCCCAAAGAAACAATTCTATAATGTTGGTTTCACAGAGACCTGTATTCCCCTCATTTGCATTTCGAAAATATGAATGACACAAGTTTCGTCCATTTATATTATGAGTTTGCCTCCAAAACTCATTTAAAGAGAGAGTTAAGTGGAAAGTTGAACACTGAAAGTCCATTATTAAAAGAATAGCTAAAAATATGATCAAATGTTTAATTTTAATATACGTACCATTGTAAGAATGCATTCAACGTAATAAATTTATATGAAAAAACGATTTCAGAAATGAAGTTCTCGTGTTTTCCTGTAAAGAAGTAAGCAAATATATAGTTACCTTGTTTCAGTTTAATTTCCATGCTATTTGTATTCAACAACTTCCCTCTGCTGGACAGCAATGTCTCACTGCTACGGTCCTATAAACAGATATCAATCCGCCATAAAACATAGTACCAGTAAGTCCCAGCTCCAGAAAAGAAAGAAAAAAGTGGCTGCAATACAAAAACGTTGTAGTTAATAGTTAAGTTAGTTTTCAGTAAAGTGGGACTACAGAAATATGAACTTATATTGAAGAGTAGGGATAAAATATTTGTCTATTTTTGTCTAAAATGAAAATGTGGATCCTTCCGCTTATACCTAAAATTAAGTAGAAGGAAGTTACATAAAATTTGCTTTTAAAGTCACGACTGAACGTTTATAAATTTAAATTTTCTTCATGAATTGTTGCCATTTCTGGAACTCATTTATATCTTACATTACGTTCACCCGCTTGTCTTACCTATGCATTACATTTTTCCTGCATTATAGATACGAGTTCACACCGGAGACTCACGTCCACTCCTTTCGATCTTGTTCTTTTTCTAAATACTTATTATACCTCTCATATTTATGATGCCTGCAAGAATTTTTTTTCCATACATCTTTGGCTTAAATTGTATTTAAAACTCCGTTCGTCAACATGATCACCCTTCTTTCCGGATGTGAGTGATTTGTCTTTTAACCATACCCATTAACAAGCGTTTCCTGCTGGGTATTGGCTTCATTCATGCACCTCCAAGTATCGGAAGCACTATCAGTTTCAAGGAATATTTTTTTTGTATGGTAATATGGGCAATAATTCATGTCCACAACTTATCGCTTGTCACAACGTTAATTCCTCTCGAACACAGCAGACGCAGTGACCTTTTTTTTCTCCACAAAAATGACCCCTACTACTTAAAAGCTTCTAAAACGTGGGTCATTAAAATGGGAAGTGAGTCGCCACATACTTTTCTCAATGCACACTCCAAAGCTGACATTATTCTTGACCTCGTATAACCTATTAATGAAACTGATCGAAGGATTGGGGAAGATGTAATACTGAAATACAATTCATTGGTTGGTGTGGTAAATATGTGCCGTGTAAACATGTGTAACGTGTACGGGGTTGTAATTATATTTAAATATTTAATGACAGTAGCCGTGTACATACATATACAGTATTGCGCAAGCATTAATCAGCCCAAATAAATTGCTTTATTGATTCATACGTTTACAGAACTGCAATGGGCTAGGGTGCAATCTACAGTGCGACAAGCCTACCCTGGAATCTTAGCACCCTTATTTATGGGCAAAAGCTGTCAAGGGTAAGCCGGAAGTTGCATTGGGTGTGCCATTTACCAGCGTGCGGGTCTTTCCGTATGGCTAAACGTGTCAACGCCTGGTGGGCGGACTCCATGGCAAGTTTAAGCGGAACGCAAGTCGCTTAACTTACGGTTGGTGGCAGTTTTACAAACGTTGCGAGTTAATATGAATTGTTTCGGGATCTGACCCCTATTTAACCAATTGACTGTCATAGGAGATGGTCAGATCTCTCAATTTACGTAGGTGTGAGTGTAGTACGTCTTCATGGCAAATGCCATTGGGATCAATAAACGCTTCTAATTTATTCAGTAATAGCCCACACTAATAATAATATTACTGAATGTTTCAGCAGTGATTTGCACCGTATTTTCCTTTATTTTGCACCTTTGTACATTGGCATTGGAATGGCTGGAAGGCTTTTGATGCACCGTTTGGGTACTGTTTGGGTATGATAAAATTTGAAAAGAATAATTTTCCAAAATAACTTGTGGTAAAACTAACTACCCCCCCCCGCAATTTAATGTGGAAATTCGGTGAATATTGTAAATTTACCTTGCGCTGCTTTTCGTCACGAAATACATCTGAAATAAATGGGAAATTATTGCAGTAGATGGGGCGGGAGGGGGGTGTAATCTGTATATTGTATAGTTTAACTGGCTAAAGCCCACAACATAAGTTCAATATTTATCCTTTATATATACAGTGGTACCTCGGTTCTCAAACTCACTAGAAGTCGAATTTCTTGAAAATCGAACAAACCAGTTTGACATAGAACTCGCTCTGTATATCAGAAGTCAAACCGTGAACGCTGACCTAATATAAATAGTAATAGTACTATCAGAGCATTTATGTAATTTATTTAAACTTTATTTTAAACAAGTTCTCACTGCTTTATGTGATATTCGGGAGAAGTAGCAGATTACTGCCTGGGATACAAACGTCATGAGTGTAACTATACTCTTCAGCCAATAAGGACAAAGGTGTATTACGGACGTTATCAGATTGTGCAGCCAGGTGAGAGGTCGCAATGCATCTAACCATAATGTATTGCGTCAGGATCAGAATGCGTTACTTTAACCCAGCGCTGTAAGCAAGTGGAATGCACTCAATGACCGGACTGGGGAAACAAACTGAAACGCGGACTTAATACAGAGGACTAATGACAACAACCAGAAACA
>JABFEA020000029.1:19423355-19477498 GCA_019775915.2 Cyphomyrus plagiostoma | reverse complement strand
GTCAGAAAATTGCACTAAATGTTGAAAAAGTGGCAAGTAAAAAAATGTGTTGTAACTTTACAAACGGCGCCCCATATACTTGAAGGTTCATTAACAGCATGCTACTAAAATAATAACTTCTCTTTGCAGTAAGATGTGGTGGAAATGTGAAGCACTTCAAAATTAAAGAAGTCAATGGATCATTTTTCCTCGTGTCAAGCAAGACATTCCCGACCATCTGTGCATTGGTTGAATCGTACTCCAAGGACCCCGGCGTACTTTGTCGAAAGCTTAACAAGCCTTGCCTGAAAGTAAGTGCGATATCGCCTGATAGTGATCGGCTGGCCATCGCATCTTAAGACTGATTTGTGTATATATATAAAAGTTGAGCTCATCCACTCCATATGCCGCAGTTGCATGTCATCATTTGTAATCTGCAGTATAAATCAGATACGTTTATGGTCAATGCTAAGGTGCGCCGTTACCCATTAGGTAAAGAAGCAGCCTTCTTCAGTGGGCCGTAAACATAAGGACTGGGAGGTGGACAGAGGATCGTTTGTGAAAGTGGAGAAACTCGGCAGTGGGGAGTTTGGAGAAGTGTGGCAAGGTGTCTTGAATGGAGTGGAGGTGGCTATAAAGGAGTTCAAAGGTAAGATGGACAACATCTCCAGCCTCCGCTTGGCGAATGCGACTTTGCGTCCGGTTCCCTTTCATGTGCCGGAGGTACGTCCTGAAGCCTTTCTCTGTGGTTCCCCTGCGTCGTTTCCTAGCAAAGAAGCCAGATATCCTGAACGAGATTGAGATCATGAAGCAGTTGCAACATGAACGACTCCTCAAGCTCTATGCCGTCTGCACCAGGGACGAGCCAGTCTGCTTAATCACTGAGTTCATGAGGAACGGCACCCTGCACCGATACCTCAGAGGTATTTATAAACATTTTATAGCAGGTTCTCCAAATATGAGTCACAATGTTAACACCTATTACCTGAGCTACCTTGATCAAACATGCTTAATACTATATATTATATTATATTTCTTTGTTACTTTCAGAGCATAATGAAATGAAAGACATAGAATTCCCCAGAATGGTGAACTTTGCTATTCAGGTATGGAACACCTTCCTACCATAATACTATACAACTGAGCCCTGTTTTTTACATTTATGAATCGTATACAGTAATTTGTAATTCCACAAAAAATAGGTGTGAAAGCTTATGCGAAAGGCTCTGTATGTGTGTGGATAACTGTGCTAATCTTCAAGGAATATGCTGCTTAAACAAGTTTAAAAGCATGCAGAATAAGAAGTAATGGCCTTTAATGTTTCTGGAACATCATACTTATCGTTTTTATTGGTTGACAGATTGCAGAAGGAATGGCTTTTCTAGAGGCTAAGAAAATTGTGCATCGAGACTTACGGGCAGAAAACGTCCTGCTGGATGATTCCGGGTGCTGTAAGATTGGAGATTTTGGCTTGGCACAGAGCACAAATTCAGGAGAACAGAAAATCTTAATGAGTAAGTGTTATGGGCAGAGCATTATTTTACTATAAATACCAAAAAGCTCTTTGAAATTATTTTTACTTAATGTGTACTAGCAAATGATGTCAGCTTGTTCTATTTTTAGAATGCAAAAAAATAACATGAAAAGAACAGACATTTTTTTTTGAATTTGTACTTTAGGTACAAAGCTTCCTGTGAAATGGATGGCCCCCGAAATTTTTAGAGGAAGCAAATACACAGTAAAGTGCGACGTGTGGTCATTTGGGATCCTATTACATGAAATTGTCACCTTTGGAGAGGAGCCATACTTAGGTATTTTAACGAGAGTTTTACAAAATATATACCTATGGATGTTTGTATATCTTTGCATTCAAGACAAAGGTTACATGTTAATGAGTTAAGCTTCATCCATCACCTTTTTTCCCATTTTTGTCAAGCAGATCAAAATAAGGCATTTTGTGTGAAGGCAGTACACAAAGGATACCGAATGCCCAAAGCACCCAACTGCTCTCAGTTCCTGTATGATGTCATGCTTCTTTGCTGGAGCTCGAACAGCGTGGAACGGCCAGGATTCGTTGAGCTACAGCACAAGCTAAAGGCTGCAGTTCAAGAACCTGCATTGGAGGAAAAAGAGAGAAATACAGAAGAGAAGGACTGCACAACTTCCCTATGAAGTCTGAGAATCTCTTAAATAGTTTGACAGGTGTGGAACTTAAAAATTTTCGCTACTAACCAACTAGGTTACTTCAGTTAAATATGTAGTCCGACAGGCCATGTTTTTACTAGCCAGCGAAAAACTTTATCTAAATTACTTGCTTCAAGCAAGTAGGTGACCTTAATTTCGAGCCCTGTGTGTTATCACTTTCATGCATTCTCTTGAATTTTTATAAATATAGGTGAAAAGGGACACAATAGTTGGGACTAGGGCAAGCCCTGTATTTAGATACCAAATTATATGCACAACTTTGCATGAAATAGAAGGACTTCTTTCATTTTTATATATGTACAAATGTAAATTGTTGCGCTTTTTTTATACGAGCTAAACCTACCAAACATATGTAGTACACTAATGTAATTTCCAGATCTTGGGGACAGATTACTTAAAGAATAGAATTGTATGCAACATCTGAACTATAAATGTTGTTTATGGAGAGAATTATTTTTTAAATTCTTTTCTTCCTTGTTAGCTGTGCCAAAGGCTGCATGGCACCTTAACTGGTAGAGACTGGTAGAGACTGGTAGAGACTGAGCCTAGAGGAGGAATTTCCATCTTGTTCCCTGCATACTAATAAGTGGAAGTAAAAAGCTGTGATTTTTTAAAATTTAATTTAATTATTTTTGTGAAGTAGCGATAGCTACCTTCATGCGTTTTTGTACTGCAGTTGTTTCGTTACACAATCGCCCAAAATCTCATATCCCACATGAACTCATAAGGGCCATAAAACAAAAGACATCTCAGCCACATTTTTGGTTGTCAATTTAATGTATTACCAGCCATGTGTTATAGCCGTTGACAGCATGGTGTCACCTCAGTCCTCTCAGGTTGGGAGCCTGAATCTCACGCCGGTTCTCTATGTGTCTTGGTGTGGGGTGGGATGTCTTCAGATGCTCCATTAACACTATGTGTTTAGGTAAATCGGTGTTTCTGAATCGGTCCTGAATGTGTGCATTGCGTGTGCACTTTCACAGACTAACATCCTCCTCAGGAGATCCCCTGTGTTGCCTGGGAGAGACTCCATGCTCTCTGATACCCACTGTCACAGATAGATGTATGATGGATACATGGATATATTCATTTGTCATATGAACTTTGTATTTGGACCTTTGTTATAGGAAGTATAATTATTCCAAGACAGTGGTTAAAAAAGTCTTTATACCTCCACTTCAGTAATTATTAGGTTCTTCACACAGCATGTGCCTCAGTGGGCTGAGCCTCTGTACAGAAGGTTGTTGGTTCAAGCCCAGCCCCAGGCCCTTAATCCCCAGCTCTATGGGTATCCCTGTCCCTGCATAAGCATCTGTGTATCATAGAGAGCAAGATGGGTAGGCGAAAAGAAAATCTCCCTACTGGGATCAACAAAGTATCATCATTTCATATCAGTGACGAAGTGGGTGTTGCCTGCCTGAGGGAGGATGTTGGTAATGACAGATTTTGCTGACCGTGGGGGCGAGCTGCCATTATGGCTGACGTTTATATACATTGATACCTTTGTATAGTACTAGAGGGGACTCTGCATACCACTGGTACCATAGTTTGAGAATCACTGTATTAAGATATACAAACTACATTACACCCATAAAAAAAGTCATATTATGCAATATAATGTATTATGGTGATTTATAAACCCTGTATGTTATTCATGCATCCCTGCATAACTTTCTACAGTAACCTGTTTTCTTCTAGTAACTTCCTGTGAGTTGTATTTTGCTTACATATGAGAAGGCTTTTTCACAAGTATATATATACTCACCCATGCAACCTGGATGTTACACAAGTTTTCATGGAACAATGAAACGACATCTGCCAAAGGAGCCCTGTATCATGTGTCATATACACTAACAAAGGCTTTGGTGTCTTGCTCAGCAGGTTAGACCTCTGTACCTGATAACAGAAGGATGCTGGTTCTGGCCTCAGTTGAATACTCACATCTCTGTTGCCCGCCCCACCTCACACTGACAAGTGTATATATCTGTGTGTATCTCAAAGAGGTGAAGAAGGGATATGAGTAACAAACCATTCCGATGTACTTGCGCAAATGGAAACTAAAGTTGCAGTTCAGCTACAGCATGCAAAACTATTCTTTCTCCAGATTTGGAAAGAAATCTTGCCCTGCCATAAAGACACGTAGAGAGAAGAGAGGAGAGCGTTTACTTGTGCATGGGTGTGCATATGCTTGTTCTATCACTTGTACGCTGAAAACTTACACTAAAGGAAAGGAATGCTTAGAGACTCCCCCTTCAAGCCTTGTGAGATGCCACACAAGCTTGGACACTGGGCAGTCCAAAGGCCAAAGAGAACAAGTGTAACATAAACGAATCGTTTTAAATTCACGTTAATGTACCTTTTATTATATCTTATCTACATGATACTGTACTGAAGGCAGAATTAAACTGTAAAACATTTACATTTCAATTTTTTATTAGTGTATGGGTCGTCGCCGACTTACGGGCTATGCAACTTACACCTGATTGACTTTATGATTGCGCCACGTCTGCCATCGTGAGTGTTGGGCAGCATGTGTGTATGTCAGTTTCTGCTCCAACTGCCAGCAGCAATGAACTAGGAAAATGGCGATAAGAAGGTAAAAAAAAAAAAAACACCAACAACATAACTTAAAGATGATATAATTTTATTATACAGTATACTCTACATATAATAATTTATGTATATGAAATACAGGTCTGACATATAACAGTCACAATACCTAATTATGCATTTTTTTCACTTCAGTTTCAAAACTATATTTTCCTTTGAAGAAACATCAGAAGAATCAGAACAAAATAATAATGATATTTGATTATAACACAAACTATATATAAATATATAAGAAATATATAGCTAGGATCGTAAGACATCTGGGACTTAACCCTAGTTTGGAAACTGTGAGTGTGGTTGTTAGAACATCTGAGCTATACAAATCACTCATTCAAAGTAATTCAGGGCATCAGCCATGTGACACCTAAGATTATGGCTCAAACTCATATTGTCTCTCGGTGGCAATGAAAAAGTCTTCCAGAGTATCCTGTAGGTATTCGAATGTAGGTCTCTCCTCTGGGGTGTTTCTCCAGCATTGTAGCATGATCTCATACAGCTCCAGGGGACACTTATCTGGACAAGGCATTCGGTAGTTTCTGCTCAAGTTCCTCACAACCTCTGGGTTTGTCATGCCTACAGAAAACAGAGTACCCAGCTAGCTTTGCACCTCAAGCGGCTGGATAAGATGGCATAGATACTGCAGACAGGACACTGAGAGGATTACCTGGATATGGTACTCTGCCATATGTTACAATTTCTGTGAGGAGAATGCCGAAAGACCAGACGTCTGATTTGATGCTGAACGTGCCATAGTTGATCGCTTCAGGCGCCGTCCATTTGATGGGAAACTTTGCCCCTAGGCGAAACAATTATGAAAGAGATGAGTGATGCATTATTTTCAGTAATGCAGCAGACCAGGAAGTTCACCTTAATGCCAGTTTGTATTCATGCACTGAAGTGTATCTGACTAAATGAGCCTAATTGGGTGATATACCTTCTTGCGCCGTATACTCATTGTCGATGATTCTAGCAAGACCAAAGTCTGCTATCTTACAGTGCAGTGTTTCAGAGACCAGAACGTTTGCTGCCCGGAGATCCCTGTGGATGTAGTTGTTTACTTCAATGTAGGCCATGCCTTCAGCAATCTGCGGGACACAAGTTCATGAAATACCAGAAATCACTCCTTAACCTCACTTAATTATTTGCATTTAAAAAGTTGGCATGAATGTCATTGTTGTGTTAGTTTTTGGGAGACGTAATGACAGCATTTTCATTAATCATTATCATAAATTTCACTACCTCTGGCCAGTATATTATATCTAAGTAATCTGGCATCATCTCTGACGTGTTAACAGAATGGTTACCGTCTGAGGAAATCAAACGTCTTTGAACTTACAGGCATGAAGAGTGGAATTATTTACATCACTTCCTGTCCCGATGGTTACAAGTGATAAATAGGGATGCTTGAGAACCTAAGTATAGCTAACCACAAAGTTTTACTGTTTTGAAAGTTTAAACGTGTCAAAGTGTAGAATTCTCCAGCAGAGGCCCAACACGACCTCAAGAGAAACTAAACATGCTGGATTAATCTAAAGCAGGGGTCACCAACTGCAGGTCTGGAGAGCTACTATCTAGTAAGTTTTCTATCCTACCAGTCTTCTGATGAGCCACACTAGTTCTCAGGTAAATACCAGGAACAGGTGTGGCTCATCAGAAGCCAGGTAGGATAGAAAACTTACTGGATAGTAGCTCTCCAGGACCGGAGTTGGTGACCCCTGATCTAATGTATAAATGAAGGTGCCTGTTTCTATATATGAGATGCTGCATATCTTTAAATTAAAAAACAATATTTTAAATGGATAGATAGATAGATAGACAGATAGATAGATAGATAAAAATCAACAAACATAAGTGATTTTACTTGACCAAAATATGCTGCATATCTTTACATTTAATTTTTTTTTTTTTAATGAATAGATTTTACTTAACTAAAATATATCATGGCATAAAATACTAATATTAAGCCAATTAAATGTAAGATAGATTACTGTTCACACCTGTGCAGTCATGTCTATCAGCGTGGCGAGTCCAAGTTCATTTCCCTCATCCGATTTTAAAAAGTCCAGTAAGCTTCCTTGAGCCGGAACGAGAAAGGGAGACAGCAATTCAGAATTATATTCTAACAAGGAAAGTTGCAGAGCTGCAGAGGAAATCAGTAAACACTTTTCCCCAATGTTTGCTGTAGGGGTCAAAAAGGTCACCAATCATTCCTACACAGCATCACAAAACGTTCTTTTCCACAACACAAAAGTTGCACGTTGTTTTGGATGAAACTTATAGCTGAATAACAAAGTAGCCATTTTAATTTATGCTTGACCCCATAGACATAGCTTTGTTAACTGATTTGAACATTTAAACTATGTGTAACACATAAACAAAGAAATTCACCAAAAAACAGCAGGACACACATTATCTGCACTTTTTCTGCAGCCTTGAAAACTGAGATATGATAATGGGATGATAAGCTGTGTTTTCAGTTACTAGCCCAGCTGCAGGCACAGAAGGAAGCTCACCTTTCTCCATATACTCCGTCACAATGAGGATGGGTGTCTTGGTGACAACAGCATAAAGACGCACCAGCTTGTCATGCTGCAGCTGCTTCATCAGGTTGGCTTCCTGCAGAAAAGCTTCAGGCTCCATACTGCCCTCCTTGAGAGTTTTAATGGCCACCTTCTGCTTGTTTTTGTAGAACCCTAAGTGAGGAGCAATTTTTTGACCTCGCTATGAAGCATGTTTCTTTTAAGCTTTGCAGTGCATATATTTATATATTAAACAATTCAAATTCAGTTACTGTTAGGTATCTGTCCTGAATAAACAAACGTTTTATGGTTTAACAACTAATTCAACTTAGCATTTAACTAATTCAACTTTAGCATTTTTGCATAAAGTAATTTATTGTTTACAGTGACATCTAGGGATTCAGTGCAGCTACTGCAATATTCAAATCTAAATCTAGAGTGTCTTCCTTCATTACTCAAAGTCAAACGCTAGTCAAGGTTTCCGGAATATACCAAAACCCACCCATCCCCCAATACATCTCATTGCTAATTATGCTAACTAAAAGTATGACGCAGCTGTGCGATCAGTCGTAGCGCCATTGAAGGAGACATGATCTGAGCGAGATGGAACAACCTCAGGATCAAAAACCTACGAATTAACACATCAGATTTTTAACACGTATTTTTTCCGACATGCTACCATGTTCAGTTTCTGTGTCTTAAGACGTACAAATTTGACAGGTTGATTCAGAGGGTTTGATGCCCATCTGCCCTATGGAAATAGAGACCCAGTTTCCTGTACCGTGGGTCAGGACCATGACCCACGCAACGACCCAGGCTTCCTAGCTTGGTGTCAGAGTAACTACGGTAATATATTGATTTTTGATTAGGTTTCCGATATCACTCCTCACCCATCCAGACTTCTCCGAACTGACCAGCGCCCAGCTTCTTCACCATCTTCAACGTTTCACGGGGGATCTCCCAGTTGTCTTGTCCCCAAGGGCACTGGGGCATGATGGATTTACATGGCACGGTCAGCTGCTGACAAAGGCCACCTGCTGTCTCTGGTAGTTTTGCAGAGAAATGTAATTCAGATGAAACATATTGTCATGATATAATGATACACAGTATTAATAGAAGACAAATAGGAGACATTTTTCCTCAGAGAAACAGATAGATAGATAGATAGATAGATAGATAGATAGATAGATAGATAGATAGATAGATAGATAAAATTATTACATGTATTATAACATATTTTTCATACATTTACTTCTTTAATTATCCTACATTGTCCATCTGCCCAGTGAACAGTTGGACATACAAATATTATTTGTCTTACTGGAATAATACTTCACTAGCTCCGACAATGATGGAAAGGTGGTTTTTGGAGAGATGTAGAATCCTCCATTGTCAAGTGAACGTATTTTGTAGTGTTTGACCACATGTCCTTGTCCAGGCATAATATCTTTGATGGAGAGGGAGAAAGCTCCTGGGGAGGGAAAACTCTTTGCAGTTGATATACACTTTTTAAGAAATATACATTAGTGGTTTAATCAACACAGCCAATTTTAAGTTTCATTATTTTCACTACAAGGTTATAGTTTCATCAAAAAAGTGTGAAAAAGGTGCTATATAAATTGATTTTTTTATTACTACAGTTAACAAAGCAACTAATATTAATCTTCAGTCTGTACATCTACACAAACACTTTTATGTACATTAGTACTGATGTCCAAAACACACACACACACCTACACACACAGACAAATTTTGTGGGGACTCCATAAGTACCCAAACTAAATATGAAACTTTTTCGCATTTTTAGTTTTGGTGATCATGGTTCTGCTGGCAGAAGTCTATGCTGAGCAGCAGGCTGCTTCCAGGTTCAGAACTAACACCACAGCACTACAGATGAACAAGGTGAAGCAGGAGACACTGGCAATGACCAGAAACCAGCAAGGTAACCGGCAGAAGCGACTTCCTAACACCAGAGATGGCCATGAATTTATCTGACAGTTTCACATGAATCGCAGGATGATATCAAGTGACCTTCATAAGGAATGAGAAACTTGAAGTGCAGGTGTGAAGTGCACTGCTAGGACAGTTCGTATTAGATTCCTAGAAGCAGGACTGAAGTCCCATAATGCAAGGAAAATACCCTTCATCAATTCACCTAACCACATGTTTTTGGACTGTGGGCTGGAAACCCTCACAAACACAGGGAGAACAAACTGTACTGCATAAACATACACAGTTATATTCTATATCTTTGTGCGGACTCTTTGTTCATTTATATGGGTATAGCCTTAATCCCAGCAATAACAACCTTAATCCCTACCCAGCCCTAACCTTAACCAAAACGTAACCAGAGTTTTGGCATTTTTCGTTTTTTGATTGCAGTCACACATTTTTTGTAAAATTGATGTTATCTTTGTGGGAACCGAAAAAAAAGGTAATGTTGCAAAATTGTTTATCATTGTGGGGAAATCTTGTCGCCACGATGTAATAATTACAGACAGGCAGACACACACACTCAGAGTCGGGCCTAGAATTTGATCCCCTAGCCACTAACATACATTTCTTGGCTGGATCACTTCTTGGCTAAATCCAAAGATCACATTTTGTTATTTGCTCTGCATATAAGGTTTCATGCAGTGTGGAGATTAGCATATCGTTATGATACTTATACATCATTGAGCCCAATAGAAATTATGTTTGTTTGATTAACATAACAAATCATTCTTCCTTTTTTAATATGGGCTAAAAATGTTCTTCCTAATTATGACAATTGGAATTTGTTGTTTTAATTAGACTGTAGTGGTATTATGGCTCAGATGTAGTATAGTCTAAGCTGCAGACTAGACTATTATCAAAAGTCATGCGACAACAAAAAGTCATACACACCTTTATTTGTCTCGCTTTCTCGAATTAAAAAGGCTCCGACTTTGTTTCCTGGGGCTAATAGCAAACGCTCGGTTTCTTTACGGCTCAAGTTTTTGAAGAACCACCTGTGGACGAATGGGAATCGCTTAGATATCGGGCCTCCTCAGCCATGGCGCAACGTGGCCCTCGCTTCTCACCTTTCCATTTCCAGAGACTCAAGTTTAGCCACATGAGTCCTGGGAATATATCCTTCCTCACCAGTGACCAAAGATTTAGCCAACCACCAGTCTCCTTTCCTGTAAAGAAATGATAATGATTTTGACACTGAAAAAGAAAAACTATAAACGCTTAAAACAGCCAAAGTCAACATTAAAATTTCTTGCTATTGCATCATGACATTAAAGGTTTATTATTATTGTGTTTTTAATGTATTTACGTATATTTATTTATTTGTTTCTTTGTTAGTTAAATTGCTAAAAGATGAGATGACTGATGGACAGAGTCTGCATGTTTGGGCATGAGTTTATATAAACTGTATTTCAATCTTGTATTTCATTCTCAATGAATTTCAGTCATGATTTGGTGTGATTATGCCATGACCATCAACTTCATTAAGTTTCTTGATGAATGGACATTCAAGCAGAATGCCTAAACGTAATAAATCCTTTTTAACCAAAGCTATGATCTGCTACAGGAAGTTGCTGTGTTGTTTTTTAACCTACCCCTTAAAAAGAAAAAATCATAGTTGACTTATTATCATAATAAAATTCATACTTACTCGTGTATAATCTTTAGTTTGTCTCCTTTTTTAAATGCCAGATCATGGTCGTTCATTGGATTAAAATCAAACTGAGCAATAGCAACATCTCTGTCTGAAGAAAAAAAACATACAAAGATACATATTAACATTGTTTCAAAAACTTTACAGGAATTATTAATGTCAGAATGTGTTTTTTATGATGCGTTTTGCATCTGTTGATATTGTGGCTAGTGATGGTGAATTCCTTCCTAAACCTGCACATCTTCGACTTTAACAGATTGTTGCATTGTTGGTTTTTGAGAGAAAAGTTGTGTCACTTGAATTGTAATTACCAGGATTTGGAGGTCCCAATGTGTTGGCTTCAAGTTCCTGAAAACAACAACAGACCATATACAAAATAGATCATTTAAATAACTGATTTTTATTAATCTGGAAGTAAATTGTAGTCCATTACCCTTAACTACCATTTGAGTTCAATAAAGACAAAATAAAAAAATCTTAAAAATATGCAATATAGTCAGATTATAATCTATATTTCCACTAAATGAACTCTGTTTATAAATTTGTACAGTGGGAAATTGAACATTTAGTCCTGAAATAGTCTTGTGATTTGGTTAGACTGGAAAACACTCACCGTGTCTGATCCAGGAGATAAGGAGTTGGCCTGCAGTCCATTTTCTCTGAAGGAGAGATCTTTGGAGATTCTAACATGTCTCAGGATGCTCTGAGTACAACCCATCTTTCAAGATGGCGTTTATGGTCTTCAGTAACAGTCCCGTAATGCTGTTTGTATGTGCTTAAATGGTGAGTATACCGTACATATCACACACAGGTCCTTTTAAAAGCACCTATACAAAGCAAAAAGCACTATTAACAGCCTATGAAGTGACTAATGTTTCAGGCAGGGCAAGAATGAATAGAATTGATGAGAATTAATTAGAGTTTAGCACTCAATCAGCACCTGCTTATCTGAGTCTACAGTCATTAATGTCTATAGGTATTATATAGGTATTATAGACATTAATGACATTAATGTTCATTGTATGATATTTTAATATGAACAATTTAACAAGAAAAAGACAATAGAACATTCTAACATAGACCTCTAAGATCGATAGTCACATTCACCAAAAACTATACGGAATTTATTCTGTATTCTGTCTTATTATGTACAAGTTATTGTGTATATAAATTAGATGAGTTGTATATTTTGTTATGTATATATTCTATATCGTGGGCTATTCATATCCTGCTCTGTTCATCTTCTATTTGTCACAGAATAGTCTATCAAAAATGTTCATATTTAACACAACGATTATAACGATGCAATATATATGTTGTAAATAAATCATGACGGATAATGCTTAAAATCATTATACAGCAACATTGCCCACTAAGGACACTCTATTACCTATGCAATGAATAATGCAATAAATTGTGCTTTGAATTTATGTTTGTGCAGTGTATTTTTATGTAAATTTTAATTTTAAATAATGTAATCTAAGTGATATAAAATATGATGCAATCACATATGTATGTTTTTGGTTGCCTGTTTCCTTAATGTCACTGGAACTAAGACGCATAAGGCACAGAATGGGATGGTAACATTACCACCATTATATATAAACCTGCTGTTTTATATAACATAGAAATTTATATTTAAAACAAATTAAATCAAAAAAGAAAATAAAGTTTTTATTAGCTTCATTCCTTGCAGTGATGCAAAAATATTAATTATTAATAATTAATATATTATATTATTATGAATATATTCAGGAACCAATAAGTTTTATCTGTATAATACATGTAATAATTTTATCTATCTATCTATCTATCTATCTATCTATCTATCTATCGACAGATATGTTTGTTTATCATGAAGAGAGATGTTATATGTACATGCATAATATATTTTACTATTTAAAACTCTAATAATTTAGCTTTGTACAAAATTGACAAGCAGAACTAAATCATTTGCAAGTAATTTAATAAAGCAAAATATGTAAATTTTTTAGATTTTCTATTTTTTCTATGATAATAGTATACCTTATAGTAATTCCAAATTTTAATAATATCAGGTTATAATGAGATATTACACACATTAATCCATATTATCAACTGAATATTATTTTAAATGGCAATTAGCCAATACTTGTATTTTTTGCATGTTTGAGATTTTTTTATGTTGAAATTTTGTTTGATTAATTGTGCTTAAGAATCGGCTTCAGTATCTTATCCTTAAAAATTCACTTCATGGCGGACATTTAATGGATACCTGACAGAATTCCTTCTGGTTTATTAAACCAGAATTACACATAGACATTAACCAACTTCTACTCTTTTAATAGTGTTTCAGCTATTAAAAACGTGTTTACCACGATTACGCAGCCAATGCTGCAAATAATATAAATAAAATATCAAAATAAATAATGTATAAATAAAATATCAAATATAATTATCAAATTAGAAAAATATATATTATATATATATTTTTTTATCATCCCAGATGTGCTCAGAATCTAATTCCAAATCATACCAGTCTAAGACCAATAAAAATGACGGTGATCACTAATGATAAGGCCTTATAAAACCATATATATAAATAAATACTTCTGATGCGGTATTACAATATTCACGCAGACATACCTTAATCTTGACTTTGGAGTTCAAGTGGCATGTAATAATGCAGGAAGTTTAACTAGCTTACAATTCGGAAAAACTGTGGCTGTGTAAGTCTGTGGTTGAGCGCAGTAAGCTCTCAGGGTCTCGTGCTTATTGCCTCAGCTTCACTCTATGGGACTCTCTCTCTTTCCCCAGCTATTACACATGTATGTCTAGTTATTAATCTAATTAATAATCTACTATTCCTGACCAAACTAGAGGTTCTACAGCAACTTTTTGTGGCTGGTTGAATCTCCTGTTACTGGCAAATAATAGGGTTTGATCAGGGTGTCTTCATTTTGCCAACTCACAGATGTAACGACCAGGGTACAGAGACATAAATGGCCTTATAGATATATTGGGCAAGTGCTGGTCTGGTATATTGGGAAAGGTGTTGTTTCCATGTGCTTCTCCAAGGTATTTAACAATTTAGCAATTTTGGAAAACGTTTCGCTTCATTTTAAATCGATGCATTCCTGCTGTTCATTTCCTTTCAGCTCACAGATAACATTTTCTAACCCACACAGATGCACATCCTGTTTGGCTAAGGTGGTTTTGAGTAAGCATAGCTCATTGACTTATCAGATGTGTTAAGACGTTTATAAAATTTGAAGAAGAAAAAAAAACATCAGTTGGGTTTACAAGTCTGCTTTGCAAAAGTATTTCATCTTTGCATCATTATTAAAGTGAATAAATATTGCAATGAATATTGCAACCTGTTTAACCAAACTTAAGTGGTTTACAGTTCTTATTTATTTACACATCTAAATATTTTAATGGACTGGTTTTCGCTTAACTACATTACTTAAAGGTCACTAAAAAAATATAGGGAAACATTAAGAATGACATGTGACCGAGATCCACCAGATATACTGTAGTTCATCTCAAGGTTTCATGTTGACTATTTATCATTAACTAGCATTTTCCTAGAACAATTGTTTAAAATTTCATTTCACGTCCTTCTCCCTTCTCTCAACCGCTTATAGATTGTAGCATTGGCAGGAAAACAGACTTCATCGCCCCCTGCTGGCTCCTACCAGAATATCTGCTACCAGTCTCTCTGCTAACAGTCTCTATCCTTCACATTTGATTTACATTATAGTGATGATATAAATTTAAACAATTACATATTTAAGTCACAGTTAAAGATAGGGTATTAAAAAGTTTATCCAAAATAAACTGCAGTGCATGTCAAAAAATTAAAAGACAAGCCATAATATTTTAGTGTATTCATTTTTTAGTAAGTTTACAGACAAATCAAATAATACAAGCATAATACAAGCAATATATATTTGCATTAATCTCACTCCTGATATGGTACAAAATGATGCTCATAATGGCAATAAAATCCAGGTCTTAAAATATTTACTCAACAAACACTTAGTCAAAATGCTTTATTTCATGAAGAATAGTATTACAATTATACATTATTTGAAACATTTATTTCTTTTTTTTTGCTCACTGGATTTCCTGGCTACCAGTCACGTATACATACAAAATTTCAGGAAACACAGGAAACATCAGAAACAAGTGCAAAAGGAATCTTCAAATATCAGTCGGGTTCCGTCAACGTCAATTAAGCTATACATAAAAATTATATGGTAAACACATGTTATATTAGCTTTATTAACTAAATGCTTCTTGGTATTAACACAAAACATGGTATTTCTGCTTCCGTCCTATACATCCTTATTAGATTGCATGTTGTATATTATATTGACAGGGCAGACTTTTTTAAATCTGCAATAAATACCCGAGTGATCTTCATTAATTACCAGCTACAAGCTTTTTGCATTGGTGTACTCATTGATGCCTCCTCATCAGTTATATGAAATACTTTATATTCACTGAACCATAAAAGATCAGAAAATGCCCAGCTCATTTTAAGAGAGCAGAATTGTGCCTTCAGTCATATTTCATGTAATAAGCAAGGTGTTGATTTTGCACTGAATGCAGGTGTGTGTACATAGGAAACAGTAATATTTTAAACACAAACATTTTCATCTTATCAACAACAATATTTTGCCAAATTAAATAAATAAAATGACTTTTGGAGTTGCGCAAATTTCTTGAAATCATTCAGTAATGTTATTAATTTATTAATTAAATTAGACCTTTTTGTTGATAGATTTAAAAATATTATTTGTATTCAATATGTACAAAATTATTACTACTTCCCTGAGGCTCATATGCATCACTTTCCTTAATATTTGTGAATAACTTTGATTTTAATTAATGTCACAAAACCTTTAATATTTCATTATATATGCAAACTACAGTATTTGATCCACCCTTCATGTTTCTTTCCATGACAACAACAGTTTGGCTAAGGCTTACAACTATAGAAATATCAGCATAAAATTTTACAAAGACATTTTAATTACAGCACATTTTGTGTTACGACCATGTAATTATACATACATATCCCTTTTCCAGATATGTCACCCTGTTTCAAAATGTACCAGAATGTTTTTATTCTACAGAATAAATCTGAAATTTTCAGATCCCATTAAAAAAAGACTGTTCACAGAAATGACAGTGGAATGATAAAGTGCTTAATGTAATATGATTGGCTGATTCAAGAACATTGTCCATCAGCTTTAGTGAATTTGTGGCTTTTCTAGAATCCCAACTCCTGACAGTCACTGGATGACTCAGTTTTCGATAATTATTGTTTGCTACTTGAGCTATCTTGACTCTCCTTGGAGGCACCTGAATCATCAGAAGACTCTGCAAACTTGATATTCCTGTCTTCATCCAAGGCTGCCTCTATGGAACCTGGTTGTGACTCAATGGATGACTTTGTTATCTGTTTAATCAGACAACCACTCTCCGGTACATTTTCCAGCTCAGTTTCACCAGGATCATTTTTCTGATATTCTTCAACAGTGAATCTTGCTACGACACATGTTTCTGAATTATCCTCTGCTATATCACTGTCATGTTGTTGTTCCTCGACATTGCCTTCTGTACTACGTGTTTCAGCAACATGTACTCTTACAGTTACATCAATATTCTCTGTTTCCTGTCTCTCTATAGCTGTGTTGACCTCTGCTTTTATCTGCACAGAAAATTCTTTCAGCTGATCACATCCGTCTTCTTTAACTGCATCACGATCCTCACTGGTTTCAGGATTTTTTCCTTCTGCGTTCTCAACTTTATCCGCAGAATGTTCTTCAGATGTTCTAACACAATGTGAATCATCATCCTCATGGGTTCTGTTTCCTTCGCCTGGATAATCTTCTGTGGTTTCAGCCACAGCTCTGCCGTATTCTTCATTGGCATCATATTTGTCAGCTTTCCCTTTATCAGCATCTGCAAGTCCCTCTGTCACTTCAGCAGATGCAATATTTTCTTCAGTTTTGGCATCCTGATTGGCCGAGCCTTCTGCTTTGTCTTCTTCTTTAATAGTCACGCCCTCCTCTGTTTCTTCACTGTCTTCAGCAGCATTTTCTTCAGCAATACCATCAATCATTGGCTCACCATCTCCTGCTTCTGTTTCTCCGTATACTTGACCACTCTCTTCATTCTCAGCTACATCAATCCCCCCACTGTCTTTGCCTGCCTCGCCGGCATCATCTTCTGCAGTACCTCCCTCCTTTTCCTCTGATTGATTTCCAGTGATTTGTTCTCTGCTAATACTTTCCATTCCTTCACCAGCTTCATTGTCCATTTCAGTTCTTTGCAATTCCTTAAGCTTCGCCTGTTCCCTGTTGCCCTCCTCCTCCTGCAAGACCTTAAGATTTTCATTTGTGTCTTGGTTTCCATTGCCACCAATGATTCCCACTTCATTTGGTTGTTCTTTTAAAATTGCAGGAGGGTCCCTTTTCAACTGGAGAATTTTTCTTAGATCAAAATCCATCATCACCGGAGCAGAACTTACATTTTTTTTCTGCTCTAGAAGTCTGGACGCCATTTTCTTTTTCATGCACGTTTCACACGGACAGTATCCATCTTCACTGCGCTGATCGCTAAAATCAGTACCGGTGACAGTATAATTTTCTTCACTTCCCTGAAGTGAATCCTTTATGGATTTGTTGTGCATAACCTTCAGACGTCGACGCCGTTGCTCAGTTTGCGCCGAAGACTCTCTGGAGATGCTTCGCATTGGAGGTCTTGGTTCCCTTCCAGCCCGACTGTGAATTTTTTGAAGCTCTCTACTGATGCTTGACTGTATCCTCTTGCTTACCTCTTCTCTCAGTTCGTTTATCATAGCATCCAGAATTACATTGTCATCCAAGTCCCATCGTACTTTAAACTCTGCCATTGCATTTACATAATGTGTCATAAACTGCTTTTCTAGTTTTTTTAACAAATTCAAAACCCAGACAGGATCCGGGTCTTTGGAAACTTTTTTATTTTGTATATTTTCTGAATATGGAAGTATCCTACAACTTGCAACATCCTTTATATCTCTTACAGTCTCACCTGCTAATTTTAACATATCACCTTCATTCCCTGAACTTCTATTTGATGTAGAAGGTGTTTCTATAATTTCCTTTGGATTTTCATCACTTCTGATTGTTTCATTTGAATCTGGACATTTGTGCTTCTCTTCTTGTCTCTTGGTATCAGTACCTTCTTCCTCACTAACAGGGCTATCCCTCACGCGCATGGCTATATCAGGAGTTGCTCGATCAGGCAGTGTAGCTGTTTCTTCTCCATCCAGAATTAGTCTGGATGAAGAGGCAGTAAATTCAATGTCTTCTTCCAATGGTTGTAATGGATTCTGGTCAACAAGTGCCATACCCATGTTTAGGGGAAATTCTGTTTTTTGTGCCTGATATAGGCCACCATTATCACTGCCCTTTCCAGAGCCTGCAGAACCACTACTAACATCTACACCAGATGAGGACTTTGGATCATCCGCTGATCGATGGTTTTTGAATGGAACACTTTTGTCGTCGTCCAAAGGATCACAGAGCCAAAGTGACTGGAGGATGTTCATCAGTTCATTATAACGTGCATCCCTAGCTGTGACATCAGCAGGATCTATGTCTATCAGCTGAAGCTTTGCAAGGCAATCCAATAGCCCTTTGGCTGAGTTGCTGAGTTTTCTTCCATATACAGGGGACACTTCTGGTAGGCTATTGCATCTATCAAATTTTGGATTTAACAGGATCTTCATCACCTGTACTGAAGACTGACAGCTTTTTGGCAAGGCTTCCCTGTTGCCACATTTACTGGGTGGCTTTTCATCGACATTCGGAAGCCGTGTCCTAGTTGATTCTTCAAAGGGCTGATTTTCATCATCAGCCTCTTTACCATCATATTCCTCTTTGTCTTCTTCTTCTGCCACAACTGGCCCATCATCAAATGCCATTAATTCCTTTTGTGCAGATTCCTCCTCCTTTTCAGCTGGATTTTTTTGTATGTTTGTTTCATATGCCTGTCCATAAAACTCCTCTCCAGCATCATATATGGGACTGTCTGTTGGTATTTTTTTCAACCAATCATGTACTACTTCTCTTGGGGATGTGTTAGGTAAACAGTAGGGCACTATCCCCAATACATCTGCTTCTTTTTTTGGCAGTGAGGAGCTACTTCTTTTCCCGTGTCTGCATCTGCCGCCTTTGTCATTTTTGTTATCATTTACATTTTTGTATGACTCTGTGACTTCAAGGACACAATTGTAAGTTTTCTCAATAATATTTGTCTTGGATTCGGCAGTATCTGGTCTAACATCTTCAGACCTATACTTCAATAAATCAGCTGCAGAGAGTGAGCAAGACAAATTGCCATCATGGGAATTCCCATTCTGTAATCCATGATTCTTATATTTTTCAGAAGCCCCCTTTGAAGGACTGGGACTAAGACAATTCCAAGAAACTATTGACATGGCAGCTGAATTTGTCCTTGAGGTTTTGCTAATTTCAGTGTCCTTTCTAGGTGACTTTTTTCCAGAATGAGCACTCTCATGACCACAGATACTAGTAAGTTCTTTATCGGCATCTCTCATTATAGCCATTCCTTTTTTGATTACAGTACCAGATTCACTGACATCTTGCTTCTCAGCATCTGAAACAGTAGAATCTCCACGGCGGAGCTGAAAGTCTCCTGAAGAAGATTTATTTCTGGCAGAGCCACTTGAAAAGGCAGAAGGTACTCTGTCATCATTTATATTCAAGTGGCTGCTTGGTTTGCATTTTGTGGGAGTTTTTCTGCAAACAGATCCCACACTTGTTACCTCCTGTTCATCACTTAAAAGTGTCTTTGTAGGAGTACTTATTGACTTAGATGAGCAGTGGCCACTTTCTCCAGACATTTCCGATCGCTCTGAAACGTTGCTCTTGAAAGATGCTGCGCTCTTTAGTCTCTCTTCTGCACTCTCTTCATTTTGTTCCAACCCATTTCCATTTGCGGTACCCAATGCTACTGATTTTGGTGGAGTTGGTGGAGAGTTAGTGATGCTATTAGATTTGGTGGATGTAGCAGAGGCCTGTGATCTTAACGATACCACACTTTCAACTCTTTCTTCACTTTGGTCTGTGTTATTCTTTGGTATTTCTACAGCTAAAGATGTTCCACTATTCTCCATGTCATTACTTTGACATATACTGGACTTCTTAGTGCCAGATGCTTTGGAATCGACAGAACTTCTCACTCTTGTCTCACTCTCCAGCTCGCTGTCGTTTTCACAGTTGCCAGATATCTTTGGTAAGGGTGTCATTGGGCTTGAGCCTCCGTCACATGCACCACAGGGGTTTGTGTCTGATGAATTTGATTTCCAAGGAATTTTTGTGCCAGCAGACACGGTGCTGATTGCTCTTCCCTCACTATCATTCAGAGCTGGCAAGCTGTGGTGATTAACAGATATTTCTGATCTTTCCAATTTCATACGTCTGTAGGACGTCTCCCTGCTTACCTTCTCCCCTCTTTCTACCCTCTTCAGTGATCTGTCTGTTGCGTTACTATCTGATGTATTTGATTTCCCCAGCCTATTAGAAGCATTTTCCGAGGCTGACAGCACGCTTCTTGCCATGTCCATCCTCTCTTCTTGTTCTGCCTCAGCTTCTTGGTTGCAAAGATCATCTGCTGCTACTGACTCTGCTGTTTCTGAGGCACGATGCTGAAACTTGTTAGACTGTCTTGATTTTGATGACTCATCAGGCTTGACAGACGTAGTGCTGACTGCACATTTCTCTGTATCCTCATCTTCTCTCCCTTGCTTCTCTTTAACTGGACATTCAGATGTGTTTGACTTTTGACTTGACTTTATAGATGCATTACAATTTGGTATCTTGGACGTCCTGAATTGTGTCGAAAAGCTGATTTTGGCCGATGTTGTATGTAATGCTATTTCCTCTGTCTCCACTATCTCTTGTTGTTCTGCACCATGAACAATTTCTGACTTAATAAAACTATTCATTTTTTCAGAATCATTTGTTTCAGCAGACACAGACGTTTCTTGTCTTTTTAGAATCACCTCTTCGTCTTTTCTCAATTGACTATTGGTTACATTTTCTGATATATTGAAAATTGGGGTGATATTTTTATAATTCTCAGATTTCATAGACATTTCTGATATATTTGTTCTGTCTGATACAGAACTAATTGATCTGGAACTATGGTCTTCAACATTCATATCAAAAAGATTCTCAGATACTTTTAATGCGGATCTTTCAGAACCATCACACTGTGGATAAGAATTAGACTTCCTGGATCTTCGTGAAATGCTAATAGTTCTTTCATGTCCATCGTATCCATGTGGACCTATGTCGGTAATCAATGATTCAGGAATATCAGTCTTTAAAGAGGTTATATTATATGATTTCTTTGACAGCCTTGATGCATTGCTGCATTTCAATCTAGTGCCGGCTTTTCTGGAATCGGTCTCAGCAATAGCTACCTTAACACTCCCTGGTACAGCTGAAACTATACCAGAGTTGTGAGATTTTCTGTGTTTAGATGATCGTTTTGAATCAGCCGACATAGCACTACATACACCCTCAATGTTTTCATTTTCAGCCTGGTTTACTAGTAGCTCTATTGTGGGAGATACAGATGTGCTGCAATGTCTAGACTTTGCTGACTGAGTACAGCAGAATGGTCCTTTGTTTGGACACTTGGGTGGCAAATGGTTCATAGAGTAAACTGATTTGTGTGCAGTGATGGAGGAATTAGATGCAACACTTCCCATTTTCCCCCTACCTTCAGGATTGTCACCATGAGGCCACAAGGATGCTTTTGATATGCTTGGTGGGAGTTCATCATCATCAGTATCTTCAAGATCCTGATACCCCTTGAGTTCCTCCAAGATCTTCGAGTTACTGCTCATTCCGGATACAGGTCTATCCTTTGAGATCTGTGCCATTTTAACACGCTCTTTCTGTGAACTTCTAATGCCTACAGAGGCTAAACTGTTAGACCTGGTTTCATCATTCTCAGGACTCTTACACTTTTCGTCCATGGAACCCCTGCTGTCAGACTTTGCACAGACTTCATTGCAGCTACAGCTGTGACTGATAGCACAATATTCCACTTTGGTATCCCCAGCCACAGTCTGCTGCGTTGCTTTTTGTATGACATGCTCTGCGTACTCTTCACTGGATCGAGAAATTGTAGGCATGCTTTCCACAGATTCCTTTTTGCATACAATTTTATAGGAAGATGCACTTGAACTTGAAGATCTAAAATGCCTCATGCTCCCCTGGTCCCCATGCATAGGATTCTTCCAGATGTTGTACTCTTTGCAATGATTGCAGCCGTTTTGGCACTGCTGGGACTCATCTAGATGCCTCTGGTCGCATTCTGATACATACTGTTCTTCAGGTTCACATTGTACACTGGACTCTAGATCTGAACAGCTCTCAGATTTGCCTGGCTGTAGATAATGAGACTTTTCGTTTCCGAAAGCAGAGTCATTAACAGCCCCCACCGACTTCTTAATTTCAGTAGACCACTGGAGGGTCTCGTCATTAAGGAGACGGAACCGCACTTTCATCTCCACTGACAGACTCCCATCTTTATTAACAAGAACTCTTTTCTCAATGTCATCATTTATCAGTGTGTCCTGCGCATGTTGGCAAGTACCAACATGACTGGTGTGGTCATGAATCATGTGCGGTCCATCGGGACAAGATTTTTCTGATGACAAGGAAAATCGGGTTGACCTGTTGCTTGAATCTGATCTTGGGTGAATGATACTTTTCTTTGTCTCAAGTCCAAAATTGACTGCTGTTACACCAGGCAAAGAAAGAAGAACAGAAACTTGAAGAAGAATATAGAAAATAAAACGTATATGGGCACTACAATTATGATGGCTCTCAAGTATCTGCATTACTATTCTGATACACTTATAACTATCATGAACTTATAATAACAAAACTGATTCTAATTACGTAGGACTCTACTTTTAATGGATCATCAATGAAATGTTCTTGAATTAAATTGGTTTTAAACAACTTACAGCTACCAACAGAGTCTGAGACAATAGCAACAAACACTGGGCAATTTCTTCTTAATTTCTGGACGTGAAAGTTTTGGTGACCTACCATTTTTCTTGCTTTCGTGGTTTTCACTGCAAATGGAAGACCGTGATGTTGAAGCCAGTCCTGGAAGTTTCTCATCTGAGCTCTTCCTCAGGTTCTCCACCAAAAGCGGATGGAAAGGCTCACGCCCAACGCAGACTAACACACTGGGGCACTGCATAAGGCTGTGGATGCTGTCGATCTGAAATGAACGGATACAGTCTATCATTCTGGGCTCACATTCTTCAGATGTATCGGCCAGCACAGTGTTCCTGCTATATACCTTCTGAAGTGACGGCCTGACGTGGACAAATTATAGCTGTCGCTGCTTCAGATTTTTATGAAGTGTCATGAAGTCACAATTACATGATTCTGCAGGGGAATCGAAATTTAAATGATGGATACAGGAAGTGGAGACACATGAGGACATCCATGCATCCACCCGATCCGGCAGGATACCTGTGGTCTATACGGCCAACGAGACAGGTGGAGGAAAAGGAGAAAATGGCAGAGAGGAGAGGAGCGAGAGAAAGGTAGACTTAACTAGATAACGTTAAGTTAGATAGATTTTACAGTTTAAAAGAACATTCCGATGTGACATATTTCTGTTGATTTTCATGGCCAGGTATTTATCAATATTAGTATATTGTGAGGCGCAGTGGTTAGCATTGTTGTCTCACACCTCTAGGATCAGAGTTCCGCCAGGGATTGTTGTGTGTGGAGTTTGCATGATCTCCCCATGTCGTCGTGGGGTTTCCTCTAGGTCCCCTGGTTTCCCCTTACATCCAAAAACATGTCCCCTCATGTGTTACTGTACAGTGTGCCAATCGAAATGTACTACTGCACCATCTGATATCCAATGTATTGCTGCATGTTGCACTGACCGTATAAGCACAACTACGCACTTCAAGAAAGGGTACGATATTCACTGAGTGTTCACCATATACGTATAACTACGCACTTCAGAAAGTAGACGGGCAATATAAAACTGAGTCCCAAGTATGGCAGAAACCTGTGTAACCTTTAACTACATAAAAATAGAATCGATACACTTAAGCCACCGATAAGTTCGAAAGAGGCTGGACAAATTGCAATTACGGGCAAAAGCTGCCACCGTTAGTTTCAAAGGAAGCTGGAAAGAAAGTGAGTCAGCTGGGGCAGCGAAAGCTAGGAGGGAGTCAAAGTCATGGAGATAATGGCGGTGAGCCGACGAGGATGGAAGGCATAAAGATTGACCACGCATGCCGGTCCTAGAAGGGAAAAGGAATGTCGGTCCTGAAAGGGAAAACCATGACATTAACCTTAGCAAACTCAGTGAATCATAAAACCGGTCACTTCAATAAACATCAGTAAAATAACTGCCAATGATTTTGTACAATATCTGTATTAAAATATTCTTCATTGCATTTTCAGATGAGTTTGTTAAAATATTTCCCCAAGAAGAGAAAGGTGCCTGGTGTTGATGAAGAAAAGAGTCAGATAATGTTTCTTTAGCTATGGAGGGGCTCAAAGTTCATAGCTATGCCTTGAAGTTTTGGAGGGAAAGAACTAATTCCTGCTTTTATAATATGTAACATTACAGGCGGCTACTATAATATTCTAATGTTCTTACTGGTTGTGTGATCAAGTATTTGTGATGTGAGAAAATTATTCAGTGTTACTCATTCTGAAATGAACTACACACGCGCACCACCTAGGTACAGCAAAGCCCCTTTGAGGGGGTGGGGGGTTCGGTGGGGGTGGAGTTAAAAAATCCTAGAGGAAACATGGCAGAATGTCTATAATTCCATTTTTAAACAGGTTCTTTTATACGACGTGGGCAGTCGCCCAGGACAGCATCTTGCTGGGAACAGCATGTGGCACCCACACAAAAAAACACCAGAACAGTGACATTTGCAATCGGCTTAGTATCACTCATTTTCATGTCACATCAGTGATGCAATGTCACTGTGTGGGTCAATTTACCTTGTTGGAGTGGGCGCCCTGATTCTAATTTGTGAGCCAGGCAGCTCAGGTCGCCCAACTGGAACTCCAAGGTAGGGGGAGCGGGGGAATATAGCAAACAGCACACCGCTAACTTTGGACAATACCAGCGCAATTAGTCAAATCAGTCATAAATGTGTCCTTATTTATTTGTATCTTTCCAAATTTCTTAATAAAAATTTGTGCCAAAGGTTATTTTTTCTTTTAGCAGATGAGAGAGGGTTCACCCGGGGTGCCATACAAGCTAAAACCACCATTGCATATATATTCCTGTAGCATTTTAAAGTGCAAAAGCCACTTAAATAGATGTTTTCATTATCACGAAAAGACAAATTCACCTGTGATCACATGATTATGACATAAAAGTACCGATACTCTCACATCACAGATTTTTTGGGATATCCTCGGTGTTTCAATACAAGTCCCTGAGGATTGAGACCTGATTAAGCACTGGACATTTCAAAGGGTTAAATGCCTGAAAGCTTAGGTCATTTATAACAACTTTATTGAGAATCAAGCTCACCTTGTGCCCTTCCAACGTGTAAAGCTTTCTGATGTGGCACCTCATGAGCTGGGAGATCTCATCCATGAAGACCCTGAGGTTGCGTGTGGTCCTTCTGCTGAGAACGATGCATCTCCGCACCCCTGGGTCGTTATTCTTTACCAGGACAATCGTCTTGGGATGCCAGTGGTACCGCTGACTCGAGTGGGCGGTGGGTGCATCCTCTGGCCGGGAGGGCGTCCTATGGATGCCGTGGGGGTGACCCGGATGCCAAACGTTAGACCTCCGTCTGAACGCCTCCATGCAGATGGGCTTGACGTGCCGACGGTCCGAGCAGAGGTAGCACCCGCCGTCCTCCAGCTGCTCCAAGCAGTTTATGCTGTGGGTGCCCCTGGGCGTCGTGATGGTCCGCACCCCGAAAGGCAGCGGCACCCGTTGGGAGAGGTCGTCCAGGAGGGCGTCGAAGCACTTGAACCTGCGCCCGTGAACGGCCATTCTCACGCCGCCGAACTGGGCATCGCCGCTCTTGAAGAAGGTGACCCTCTTGGCTGGGTGGGCTGCTGTCACGTGGGAGGAGTGAACGACCGATGACAGTGCCTGCCGCGTCTCATTGTTAAAATGTGTGTGGGGGTCCGCCTGGTCCCCAGGAGCAGTGAACATTCTTCCAGCTCACTCTATGCCACTGGTAAACAAACAACATTACATTAACTTCTCATCAGCTGCCTGTCGGGGCCAACAAAACGATTAATTTCGACAATAAACACAGCTATTCCAATCATCTGAGCAGAAAGTAAAGCGAGTAAGACTCGTCATTAAATCACGGAGGATGAGTATCTCTGCAGCGGAGGAGACTTAATCGCGACTCAGCATTTAAAGCTGGTTTTTCTCCTGTGTAAAAAAAAAAAAAAACAGTGGGAAAAAAAACTTGTCATTTGTTTGAGATTATCTTTCTGAGAAACAAGACAAAAGCAACATTCACCCCCACCCACTTCTATCTCTCCGTGATGAATAGCTGTTGCTAAGCCCGTTACTAGGGACATGAAGAAGGCACTATACCAGGATATTGCATGCCACTATTCAGGTTGTGCTTCCTCGAGAAAACTGTGTCCCGCAAAAGCTTCATGCGCATTTCCTATTTCATTTAAACAAAATGCTTTAGACGGTTCTTGCTGTACTAATGTTAAATTTACACTTGTGTATTTTCTCAACCTAGCTGTACATGTTTTCATATAGGCTATTATACCTAATTTAACAATGACGTCTGATTCTGTCAGCCTCCGTGAAGTATTTATTGATGTTCACCCTTGTTTTAAACAAACTTTAAATAGCAAGTTTATTTATAATTGATCTGTATTGGGTTACACAATACATAGTATAGAAGAAACTCAAATTAAACCTGATTTCCTAAACAAGTACTGTACCTATAAAAAGAAAACGGGATTTTGAAAAGTATAAAGGGAGACTACCAAGGACAAATGAAACTTCCACTGTATGCTGCGTTGATGTTTTCCTAAAGCTTCGAAAAAGTGTTGCCATGGAGAGAACAAAGCAGGAGCATTGAAGTCACAATGTACCAACATTGTGCAAACAGAATGTCATAGGTTCATAAAGTGTCATAGAGATTTCAGTGTCACGGGTTTTGATTAATTACTATGTCATAATAGGAATTAACCTGAACAAATCTTGGGAAGAGATTACATGTACATATGCATTAGACACATCTGAACTATTTATCAAAGCAAATTTTACTTGTACTAAGCAACACCTGCCCATTTGGGAAACAGGTTTCCAAGTGTTTTAGGATGATTAATATAAGTCTTACATTTGAATACATCTCTCACGTGTATGGCTTATTCACTGAATTTCATCTGAAATTGTCTGATTGCACGCTGATTGCACTTGGTTTATATTAAAATATTTTATTTACTCAAATGTGACAGGTAGGCGAGCTTTTGAAACAGAGCAAACCAAATTGTTTGCAACGGACGCCATTTATATAATTGTATAAGAAAGCCTGCCTGAATGTTTCACCCTTTAGTTCTGCGATGAATCACTCATTTTTCACTTCACACCATCATGATAAATTGGCCTCTCTTTCTGGAACATTGTTGCAAAGATTCTTTGGAGCTACTAACACCAAATGCACTAAAAAAAAAAACATTTTATCAAAAGATCTAAATCATTGTCTCTTAACTGCATGGTGAGATGTGACCCAAAAGTAGGTCACAGGACCATTTCAACGGGTCACATAGTGAGCGGTCAAAAAAAAAAATTATGGACTGTATGGAAATCATTTTATAGGTTTTGTTTACTATTACTGTACAATTTTAGTAAAATAAGTTTAGTTCAAAACTTTCAAAATTTGGGCCATAACATAATGACCTAGGGAAAATGTGGGCCCAGAGATTAAGCCATCTGAAAACCACTGATCTGGAAAGCAGTTATATGGAAGAATAACATTCGTTATTGCTGCGAATGTGCCACCCACCATACTTTCAAAACAGCTTGGAAAAAAATGTTAGTACAGCCAGACAAGGAATAAATAAATCCAATTACAGAGGGGGAATGGGCTTATTTAGCCTCTCACACATAGGAAGAAACCTTCATATATTTAAATTAAGTCTATTGAGAAAAAAAATCCTACACAGAGCAGATAAAAAAAGCATAAAATAAAAGATTTTGTATTGTAAATGATTGTGTGCATTCATATATTATAATGAACTGTTTTCCTGTTACTTCAGACTGCGTAGCGATATCGTCTGACTAAAACCACCCACTAATTAACCAAAGCAACTTTTTTCCAACCTAAATGAGTTTCCCTTTGTCTTCAACCTATATCTATAATTCATGACATAACAAAACACAAAATACTCACTTTGTTAGAAAACATGACCTAGTTCAGTGGGAACACAAGAAAAACAGGCAAAGGTTCTTAAAGCGAGGCAGTGACTGAACTATGGTGACTAAAAACCAACGGGTCCAAGGGCAGGTGCTGTGAGAACAAAACCGGGTTTAATTAATGAGAACTGAACAGGGGCTGAAAAACAAACGGGACCATAAGCAGTCAAAACGAGATGGCTGGTACGGGGAAGGACATGGACAGAGAGTGACGTCAATGACCGGACTGGGGCTGACAAGACACAAAGGTACTTAAATACAAAGGCTAACGAAGGGCAACAAGAAACAGGTGTGGCTGATCAGGGCCACATAAGGGAGGAGTCAGGAGGGTTAGGTCTGTAGGACAGGCAGGACTTTACAGAAACAAAATAATACAGCAGTATATGCCTCAAGTACGTCCACAGTCTTCAAAGACCAAGTACAGCTAACTGTAAGTTCAAAAGCTCTCTTCCTATTCGTTAGTCTTTTCCAACCTGGTCCTTGGGGACCCACAGAGAGTCCATGTTTTTGCTCCCTCCCAGCTCCCTGTCAGACAGTCCACGTTTTTGCTCCCTCCCAGCTTCCTGTCAGACAGTCCACGTTTTTTGCTCCCTCCCAGCTCCCTGTCAAGACAGTCCATGTTTTTGCTCCCTCCCAGCTTCCTGTCAGACAGTCCACGTTGTTGTTCCCTCTCAGCTCCCTGACATGCAGTCCATGTTTTTGCTCCCTCTCAGCTCCCTGCCAGGCAGTCCACGTTTTTACCGGAAACTGGGAGGAAGCAAAAATGTGAACTGTCTGCTGGTCCCCAAGGACCAGACTGGGAAACACTGCTATAGGTATATCCACTAATCATGTCCTTTGGAGTCTAAGGATAGAAAAGAAAGCCTCTTTAATCACTATTAGATTTCAGTGAAATCCAGGGGGGGAGCTTAGATGGAGGATTTAATGCTAAAGAGTGACCAATACTTGCGATATCATCCAAAGGTCAACAATGCTGCTTCTTCAAACAGAAAAATATCATTTAAAGATAGTAATAAAATAATCAGATATAATGCATCTGGAACAGACTCAGCCTGTTATTGTGCAACAAGGCTACAGATTACAGGCAGTAATAGAATCGACTTCGTAATGAACTTTAATCATTCTAACCAATTGTAACCATTAAATAATTTTATCACTTGTACCAAAAAAGCAAGATATACTCAGAACCAGTGGGGCAAACTGAAGAAATTATTCAAAAGATTTAAAATAATGATTTAAAATGATTCATTATGATAATATGTGATTGGTACTAAATTTATATTGATTTTTATTAAAAAGTGATATTCATCCTAACAGACCTACATGTCTTTGGACTTTGGAAGGAAACTCATATAATACAGGAAGAACATGCTCGAACCAGATATGTAACATATATTTATATAATGCATTAATAAACATAATACCAAATGGCAGTCAAAGATTTTATAGACACATCTAAATCCTACTAAATAAATTACAAATTCACATCCATGAACACAAAATTTCCATGATAATAATGGCTTACATTGTCATGAAGAAGTTTAGCTACATGCTATCATTACAAGACATCGTAAGACATTACATTATAACTGTACACATAATCAGCAGTTTACGAATGATTAGCCTATCCCTATGGTTCTGACTAAAAACAAAATGCTTACTCATCAACTCAGTCCCCACTTCGTCTATGGCAGTACTAATCCGGTTGCCTGTTATGAGCAGATTGAGGGGCGGGGGCAAGAAGACTTTCCTATGATTCATTTACTGCAAGGTTTACGGTCTGCTGATTGTAAAATAGAAACCGCAAAATCATCACTGCACGAGGTGGGAGTAAATGAGAAATGGCAAGTTTGTTCCTCACTTTCCATATGACATTTTTGCCAGCTTTCCTCTGATGGATGAATGAGAACACATTATTTAAACTAAACTAATTAGCATACTTTTTTTTTGGGTGGGGGGGGGTCTAAGGAGAATTTTAGCGGGGGTAAGGCTGTTAAAATCAGTCCTATTGGTGCCCCTGCTATTAAGAGCTGAAATTAACGAACCCAAACAGTACCTATTAAATTTTGGATGACATACTGTCCTACTTTCCCAGAACATCGACAGAATCATAACACGACGTGTTACATGTCACCGAATGTTTCCAGGCTGAGACGGTAACAGAGGTGAAGCGGGGGTAGTTCAGTCAAAATATAACAGATATGTGTCATTCTCATGCTATTATGCATGACTGTTTTAATTCCATCTATTTCACTGAGTGTGAAATTAATCTAAAAGTAGCTAAGCTAAGACAGTCATTTGCATACTACCAAAATATGTAAAAATCTTCCCTTACAAAACGTTTTTTCATTATTTTATTCTATTATCTGGGATTTTATAGTTCACATGTATACATGTATAGTTTATTTGTACACATGGATATTAATTGAGTCCTTAAAAAGAACTGCAACAAGACAAAACGATCTAAAGAGAATTTCATACCGCTCCTGCACCTCATTTATAGCATAAAATAACAGCATGACTCTTTTTTAGCAGATGCCCGGCTTACCGTGATGCATGCGGACGCTTTTCAACAAGAGCACAATGGATACTTGTTCCCCTGACACCTCCCCCTGTGTAAGACTGACGAGCGGAAATTCAGGCCAAGCTCAGATTTGACTTGCAGACCTCCTCCAGGAGTCAGCGCCAAGCAATATTTAGCTAGTGATGGCGACAGGCAGCTCAGCTATAAAGGGAGGTGAGGCCCACTGCATCCTGGAGCCTCCATGCGCCCTGGGGGCATCTAAACCCTCTGACGCCCCACAGATCGTGTCAATGTCCGTCATTTAACAGGTCTGAATTACTGATACACAGGAGATGAATTGGACTGATGCGAAAGAGGATTAGCCTTGTCCGCACCATCTGTAGATGCAGGTCTTAAACCTTAAGAGGAACACAGCAAATAATGGCTAGATGAAAGCAAAAAATAAGAAACATGACAATATGCATTTCAAGATGTGACTATTTACATTTGGTGTAACAAAACCAGTTGCTTGCTTGCTTGCTATCTATCTATCTGCCTGTCTGTCTGTCCGTTCGTCCATCCGTCCATCAATCCATCCATCCATCCATCCATCCATCCATCCATTAATTCATCTTATAATTGTTGATCCTGACCCAGACTGCGGCAAGCCCTGGAGCCTATTCCAGGCAGCATACGGCACAAGATACCTGGATTGAAATTTAAAAAATTTACATCTATAGCAAAAGAAGAATTGGACTCGTTGTGGGATTCAAACTCACAGTCATTCCGTGTATATCACACGCAAAGACACTACAACTTTCCAAGTTCAGGTGGAGATTTTTTTTTAAATAACTGTTAGAAGTCAGATTTTGAACAGGCAAGTGTTAGAATGTAGAAAAACATACATGACACAGACTGAATCTCCTCACCTGACTCATAAAAAAATCTATTAAAATCGGATAATATACAATACATAAGCAATATACCGAAACAAATCAGAATGAAACTATTTACTGGGCTGTTGCATGCACGTCATAATACTTAGCAAAGTACATTTAAACTTATAATTAATCACAAAAGTATTCAAAATATAAACTCTCCTGTTGCTTAACATTCACTGTCTTTTTTTGTCATATACAGCTGGACAAAACCACAAAACTGAAAGATGTAACAATATGGCTGAATACAAATCTGAATATAAATTCATATTAATGAAAACCCATTCCCTGTAGAGTCTGAAGTAATTGAATACTCCAATTATTAGGGCTAAAAGCCATAATTAAGAACAGCACGGTTCTAAGTTCAACTTGATCTTCAAGGAACCTGCTGGGGATTGTTAGAAAAAAATGCTAAATATTATTGTAATTTTATAAAACCTATATACAAAACGATGTGAAACAAATCATTGCATACAGGGGGACCCATTTAAAAAGTACCCCACATGTGAATGATGGCTAGGAAGAAAATTGAAATGTCAGTGGAGCTTATGAAGCAACGGACTACATGCAAATGAGTTCTCCAGGCAACGCTGTTCAGTGCAATGCCACCCCATCTATCCTTTGACCAAAATCATAAATTCAAACAATTGAGACCCTTGAATGGTTTCGTATAAATTAAAAGGAGGACAGACAGGATGGCGTTCCATTGCCACGCCACACAGACCAGACTGCCTGAGAAATCCAGTCAGTACAATCCCTGCTGATGATTTAAGTATGAGACTTACATTTACAAGACAATGATACAACCAGTCATAATGCATGTCGTTTTTGAAATGGAAAATTATTCCACCAGCTACAATCTTTTTGAAGATATTGTATTTATTTGCACAGAAATAGGGATCAAACTGATTTAACCACTGAAATCAACAGAACAGGAAAAGTAGGCCATGACTTCCCTCACTGACATTTTAAGAAGTTATATATTAATTAGTATCTCTTTAAATAATTAGCATATGAGTTAAGAATAACTTGGTGATGTCGAAGAATCAACCCTGTATGATATTTTGGTATCACTGTAAATGAACTGTAAACACTGTTTACAAAAATTCTGATATTCTATTCGTAATGACGTATTTAGACATTATCGTATATAGACAATCATTAAACTGATACTTTCAGTTTTAAAACCTAGAACACACACCACTCTACAATCCAGAATACGAAACTTACACCAAGCGTTTTTTTTTTATTATCGTAATGAATACGGGTAATATTAACCGTAAAATTTTTAGTGACGCAATAAAATGCATTGCTGTCAGAAGTGGGATTCGAACCCACGCCTCCAGGGGAGACTGCGACCTGAACGCAGCGCCTTAGACCGCTCGGCCATCCTGACTGCACAATATAAATTTGATGTTTACTTTTATAAACCATATTAAGGTAAATGCAAGTTCTATAATTAATCTATCTGTTTTTATTATTATTTGTTAAATATATTTTAATAACCGCGATGAAAGGGTTGAAACATTTACCTTTACACCAACAAATACCAACATATAACGTTAAACTACTTCATTCATTATCATGGGCGATGGGACCAAGACTTGTATTACAGCATAAAATAATGGCCTCCTTGACAGCAAGATAAATACGGATAAAAGATGTTAAATAATTTTACATTACAAGGCACCAGTTTTCCGCTGGACAGAATTACAGTCGAAATATTAAGTATATTTTGATGGTTTTTGCTTATATCAACTACCTACCTAAAAATTTCGGCATTAGCTAGATGGCTAACTTCTCGCTAGCTAGTTGGTAAGCACATTACAACTCATACTGACCCATACAGCTGGGTGCGTTGGCTAGGTATATATTAAATGTCAGCAACGGCGCGACTACGTATATATCGGGCAAATCTGTTCCTATTTTCGACCATCGCACTCGAACGAAGCGCAGTTGCGATCAAATTACAGATTAGGTTTGGCAAAAAAACGCAACAAGTTCCCATTTTGTTTTTCTTTTTTTCTCTTTCCAACAGCAGACAGCAAACAACCATCCTATTACACCCATATAAATACCTGCTATGAGGCTCGCGGTCGTGCAGCAGACTAGCTAACTGTAACATTTGCAATTATATACGAGGGGGAAAGATAAACTCACATTAGTTGACTTACACGTGATAAATGCAACACGCCACGCCGTTTTTCTTTTCATCAACCATTCCTACAGTACAGCAATTCCATTAGCTGCTCCATTGCTATCCTCTTATTTCAGCTGAATGAAACCAGTACAACGAAAGGAAAATGGTTATTTCCAGATAACAAAAAACGAATAACATACTGTGAAAATAATGCACATCGATATTAAGTGCGTGCGTTTAAGGTTGCAGTATTTTAAGGAATCGTTTCGTTTTCTTTTTTGGGGGGGATAAAGAGCTAGATGAAGATGTGCAGCATATAGGCGATGGAGAGGTTTTGAAGGAGATGACATAAGACATCATTTTAATGTTGAATTTGTGTATGACACCATGCTTCCTGTGAGAGTAGGCATACAGTGCCAGCTGTTGTGTGTGTTTCCAGACTCAACAAACAACAGAATTCTATATTAAATGTGCGAAAGATTTCGCTCTCGATATATTTTGCACAATGAACCATCTTGCTAAAACTTCAAGATAACATTTCTGATAAAACGTTTTATGCCCTTTCAAAAAATTTCGTGATATATATCCACTCAGAAGTTTAACACTTATAAGTGACAATCAAGAAAAATGACAGCATCCAAACTTGATCAGTTAAGTCCCAGATATTTAATTATATATGCTATATCTGACAAAGTTATTTTCCAGCAGCATATTACCTATTGATTATGGGACATTTGGCCTAGAAGAGACCCTTTTCTGCAGGGAAGTATAACTGTATCATGAGAGGTTTTTTGCAGCATAGTAATGTACGCATTGTATTAACTCGTGCCTTTCTGTAGGTCTAGCTCATGCCAGCAAAATGTAGGTGCATAATTATGGAACAATTGGTGACTGTTAAAGGTCTTCGGGGTTTGTTGGGAACGTACTGTAAAAAAAAAAAGTTGTTTAATGCTCCTTCAGTACTCTGCCATATTTCTTATACCACTTGAAAATGATTTACGATCAATTCAGTCAACTGATTAAAGCTGATGATTACATAGATGTCCAGACTATCCAGTAACAAAATAAAATGTACTTTGAGGTATGAAAATGTGGGCCTTTATTACACTGTATGAAGGTAATGAAAGAAAAAACATGCATATTTCATTAGGTGGTTCAGTGAGTAAGTATCGTCTCGCTCCTTTAGTGATGAGAGTTAATACTGCCTTTGCTCTGCAAGGGGTCATTTCCCAGATTGTCAGCTCAGGTGAGGTTAAGGGGCTTACACTGGTACAGCGTGGTTTCGCACCCACCAGCGACGAAACACCTCGGGATCCCAGCTACCGTCCCCCCAAACTGACAATCGGCCCAGTTCCAGCCTTCGGAAATGGCTGCTTCTTTGCCACAGCCAGGTTTTACAGCCGTGGGTGTTGACTTGGCCTGGGCCAGCCGCTCTGGTCTCAGCTGTGAGGATACTGTGAGCCGGGTCACCCTCAGAGAAAAGCGCTGCATGGCCAAAGTGCCATAACTGAAGCTCCCTCACAATGCAGGTAATAAGCCTCATTCCGGACTCCTGTAGTAACCGCTCGTTCAAAACAAAGTCAAACCAGCGGTAAAAGAGCCACAGTACCAAAGGAGTCCAGTCTTCATCTCCGCTCACTGGATAGTGTCCATGTCTCATAGTCATATAGCAAAACAGGGAGCACCAGGACTCTATAGGCTCCAAAGACTTAGACCTTCGTCCTTCTACATAACGGGAGCTCCACACACCCGTTTCCAGTGACCTCATGACCCCCCATGCTCTCCCAATCCGTTTACTGACTTCACAGGAAGAGTCACCAAAGACATCACTGCCACTGTCGAGGTGAGTGAATCTCTCAGCGAGGTCGACATCTCAGTTTTGACCCAGGATGCTCACAAATCCAGACACTAGGACTCCTCGCTGAGTCTCTCGATGGTCCCGATCAGAGACTCCATAGACTCCGAAGATCACAGTATCGTCAGCAAAGTCAACATCAGTGAATCTTTCCACACCAACAGATGCTGCACAGCTGCCGGATCCCACGACCCTGCTCAACACCCAGTCTATGCTAGCACTGAGTAGAGTAGGAGCAAGAATACACCCTTGAGGAAGCACAGTGTTACATGGATTTTATTCTGTCTTTCTGGATATTTAATTTGTTTACTGTGTACAATTTACAATCAGTCTGCATTATATGGACTGCCTTTGCACCTTGTCTGTTTGGCACTATGTGTATGTTCATCTCTGTTCTTGCTGCTGTATGCAACAGAATTTCCCCCTTGGCATCAATAAAATCAATCTTAATCTTAATCCAGGTACTCCGGATTCTCTCTACATTCAGTTAGCGCCATTCATACACGTTCATAAGAATGTAATTCTTATGGGGATACTTCCTTTTCAGTATGCCAGTTATATCCCAACCCAATTATATCCCAACCAACATGTCATTTCCTGAATTACATCACACATTTTCTGACTGGGTAACTACAGTTTTTAATGCTGTCTGATTGGTTAAATCTTGGGATTGGTGGTGTGATCTGTTTTCAAGATGGGATGGTGTAGCATTGTCTTCCCCCAAGAGGGATACAAAATTCTTGTAAAAAGTCACAAATGAAATAATCTGAAAAGATTATATATATATGTGTGTGTGTGTGTGTGTGTGTGTGTGTGTGTGTGTGTATGTGTGTGTATATATATATATATATATATAAAATGTAGTTCATATTTCTAATAATAGCCACCTGGGAAAAATTTATACAAGGAAGTATGTAACTGCAATTGTTGGAGTTCCCTCTTCTTATCGACTGATCTGTTGTTTGGGCAAATTATTAGTTCTAAAGTCATCTGCACGAAACTATTATTGGTGTACACACCCTCATCCCAGTTTTGGACTCCAATCAAGTGCGTGCAACATTATACTCTCTCATTTCCAAGAGATGAGCCACTAAGGGTGACCCTACCTAACCTTAGGATACATGCACCGCTAATTTTTTGTGCAGCTGTGCTGATGCCAAAGATACATGCGGCCGGTGTTGTTTTCAATGACTTAACGGCCTTAGAGATTGGTGCTTCTCGTTTTCAGACGTAGCGCCTTCGTCAGGAGGAAGTTGGAAACTGCGCGCCTGACCCTCCGGAACTGTTTGCTGAGCTGTGTTTGAAACAGATCCAGCTTTTGGAAGAAAACAACAGCAACATCCAACTAAGACACTAAACCGTTTGTCAGGGTTTACAAAGCATAGCTTCAACTTCCCTATAAATAATTTTGTTAACTAAATTGAATGTAGTAAATATATACGAATATTTTAGTCCTGTTGTCTTCAGTTTAGCATATTTTTTTTTATCATTATTATTCATTTATCTGATTACACCTTCATGACTGTAAGCCCAGACCCTATTTGGAATTCCATTTGGAAATCCTTTATGTTTCTCAATACCTAAAAATGTCAGCAGCTAACTAAGGTTAGTAGCAATCCACTGAAAATATGGAGCAGAATGCTTAAGACAAAAGATGGTTAGCTATGGCTGTCTAATACTGTAAAGGCAGCCTTCTGTATGGGAACTAATATTTTAACGGAGCTTCAGGTTTGGCATTCTTGCTTTGCTGTGTTCCTACCTTGAGGCAATGGAAAGAACAGCACATGGCTTTCTGTGGCCTGGGGGGGAGCACAAAAGACAGAGAATCTCCAAGAAGATACCCAGGTTGACCCTAGAAAACATGGAACCGAGTAGGGGAATAGAAGACACTGCCTCAGGCTTGCTGTCGTCCAAGTCTTCACACTAAAGGAATCTCTCCCACAAACAAGATCTCCCATGCCCCTTTGCCGCAAGGCAGGAGAGAAATGCATGTCAAAATGGTGCAGGCTTAACTCTTTTTCCTCTTCTTCCACTGTAAATGTGATCTATCAAAATGGAACTCATTGGTCTTATGCCTGCAGTGATGCTATTGATTTAGGCATGAATTTCCAGTAGAACTGTGCATTCATGAATAGTGTCAGTGGTGTTTCACTGGTTTGAAAATAAGCACAAATTAATTATGATCACACGCCAGGACACCAGTTTGTGTAGTAGTTAAGGACATGGATTAATTCCAAGGTTGTTAGTTTGTGTCCTAAGAGGAGCCATTTGTAAGTACCTCCTTGAACCGAATTACTAAGGAAAAGAAAGTCGACCAAAGAAACATACCCACTGCTCGAGACGATTTTTAAACCTCCTGTTACAGGGAGATTCAGAAACAACGTGAAGAAAATGAATAAAGAAAATGAATAAAGAAAAACTGAAATAAAATAAACATCTATAGGAATTTGGGGGGGGGGGGGTTAATTCCCAAGCTACATGAACACCTTTCTCTAGATTTTTTTTATCTGTGTACGTAAGTGGAACAGCTAAAACCAAACATCCTGGTGGGGAGGCTGCCCTTATCAGACGGGAAACACTCCTTCGCAGACACATCCTCTTTGCAGGAATCACGACTAAACCATTCTCTGGAAAAATGCAGGAAGAGTCTGTCAGGGACCAGGATTTGTCAACGGCCCAGAATTCTATTTAATCGTAACCAGCTAACAACCATGATTTAACATCTTTTTTTTTTTCTAGCAAAAGATTATAACAGCCTGTGTTGGCAAGATAGGGTGGAGGCCTAAGAGAGCTTCTGGAAAATACCTAAAGATTTAGCGGAGATGGCGTATGGAAGGTGCGGGAGTGGCATAGGCTAGCGGGGCAAAGCTGGATGGAAATATAGTAAGGACTGGGGAGTGGCAAGAAATCTGGAGGGCTAAGATAGCCTCCTGCTTTTGCAAGAAGGACCAGTCCCGAAGAATTCAAACTGATGTAAGTCTGGTGACTGAAGCACAAAAGATGACAGTACTGTGTAGGCGAGGACCCATAGTAATGCCGCGACTGATCGTTTCCTGCGTCCAAATAAGCATCATACAAGTATCTCATCCTGTACATACTATGACTACATGACTATACTATTACATTATGACATTTTTTTGATAGGTCATAGTAAAGGGACACTTTAACGCTAATCTGTCATTTAACAAAAATAATTGTAATGGAATGCATACATGCTACCTTCAGCTAGCTCTGCTAACTTCGTTTTTAATTATTTTATGTCACCAAATCACTCTCAGTAGATCACATTAAAGCCCATCTTACATATTTCTGAGCGCAGTAAAAAAATTCAAGATATGCTTCATTCATTTCGATTGCTTTTCTTATTAAAACAGGTACTTTGATTTATTCCAAAAAAAAATGTGACTTTCTTAATCCTTTTTCATTTGATACTTAAAATTTCTTGGATGAAATTACATGACTTTGCATCACCAGTTTATATAATAATTTATATCATGTTACAAACTCTACCAACAAAAAAAAAAAACAACATAAAAAAATCAATACTGTTAATATTTTCTTGAGAATATACTTAAACTTAAATCAAAAACAAACTGCAATAATTGTTTTCTTGTTTCAATTCCTATAAAATATTTTATTCATCTTTATAGCTGTTGAGGTAAAATATTTCAAAAACAGAATATGGGAATGGTGATTTAACTTATGAAATAAAAAATTAACATAAACGGTAAAAACAATTAAGTAGCACACGTTCGACGACACTGTCCTGTTATATCTCTGCAAAAGATTGTTTTTATCGGAAATCATATAAAATCACTCTGAGTGTGGATAATACGTAAAAGCACTGGATTTAGGAAATGCTGTAGTTGTTGTAATAGGCTGCTGTGGCATCTGCTAGAACAGATACGATGCTGGTCTCTGAGATACTGCTGCTGCAGGAAGGAGATGGCGTCTGAATGTGTCCAGTCACAGTCACCGCACCTTGACTGTGGGACTCCACAGAGGTTAGGTACTGGTCAAACTCATCCCTGTCCACTTCAGCCAGAAACTCCACCTGGCTGAGCTGATCCAGGGTCTCTAGGCTGTTGGGTTCTGGAGGTGGTGACGCCTGGCCCAAATGCCGGTGAAGACTGTGACTCATCGGCGCGTATGAGAGGCTGTAGTAGGGAAAAGCAAGCTGGCTGGTATTTTGGGTGGAGATCAGTGTTGAACTGGTTGATATTTGTTCAGGATGTGGCCCAGTATATTGAGGAGAATTCTGGGAATAAGGTGTCATAGGGTGTGGATCCTCGGGGCAGTTGGAAGAGGTTGAGTAGAGGGAGGAAGAGTCCTCATCAAGGCTGGCCAGTTGGAAGACTTCTGGAGGAGGGGGCAGACTACAGGGGGAGGCTTTGAAGGTGCCGCTGGCTGTGGATGGATCTCTGAAACTGCCTATAGCTTGTGGGATGGGATTTGGAGAGAAGGAAGCCTGCTCTTCCTTATCCAAGGCAGGATGGCGGCCGCAAGCTGCTTGGAGAGCGTTCTTATCTGGGGACAGGCCGCTGAGGAGGTAGCCAGGCTCCACGCGCTTGCAGACACGCCTCAGCTGCTTCTTCCGCCGAGGACGGTACTTATAGTTGGGGTAGTCCTGCATGTGCTGCAAGCGTAGCCTCTCCGCCTCCTCCACGTACGGCCTTTTCTGAAGGGGTGTGAGGGCCTTCCAAGACTTCCCTGAGGGAATTTAGTCAAATTCATTCACAGCATTTCAATATGTCCCTTATTCCCTAGTTATGTATCCAGTGTGGCCCATTTCTGGTCCGGAAGCTGCAAATCCAGACCACGATTTTGTTTCTACCAACCAGTTGAGCATAAACAGTCACAGTCATGGAGTACGCAACTGGCTGGTTGAAACAAAACCTTGGTCTGGATTTGTAAGTTCTGGACATGAAATATCCTTTATTGTATTTAACTATGTCCCCATATGCTTCTTTAATGATTGAGACTGGATCATCAGTGACAAGTAATATCTGTCATTACTATTCTTATATTATTTTATAAATGTTTGCATTATTATTAAGTCATAGACGATAAACCAACTAACTCCATACTGCTGTATCTCATGTGAAACAGCATAATGTCAGCAGTATATTAGTTAACCCAGTTTTGGTGAGACAATAAATATGTACATTATGTCTGTGAACTGTAAACATTACAGCAAAGAGTGCTGGAAATGCATGCATCCATCCAGGACAGGTGGGGGTGGAGCCTTATCCCATCCCAGTTAACATAAGGCGGGGGACCACCATGGATGGCACACCAGTGCCCCACAAGGGCACGTGCAGACACACACACACACACACACACACACAGGCACACTATGGGCAGTTTACAGATACCAATTAGCCGGACTTAAGACTACAAGAGGTTACCTACATGAATAGGAAAATCCTGCAACAAGTGGATGAATAAAAACAGATAGATAGATAGATAGATAGATAGATAGATAGATAGATAGATAGATAGATAGATAGATGTATTTGCTATCACAGTAATGTTGGGAATATGGTGAAAATGGAAAGGACATAACTTCATTCTGTTTTGCAGGAAAAGACCATTGTTTTTCATATTTATTAATTACCAAGTTCATGATAAATATTTGCATCTTATTGGTTTATTTAAAATGAAATTTAAATGAAAGTTGTATTACGATACCTGAAAATAATGAAATCATTATGGTCCATTCTCCACAGTAAAATGACAGTTCTGCTAATGTTTTTTGAATAAACACAATATATTTTGAGTTAATTAGTTAAAATGCAAAACGTAAAATATATATCAGGACCAGGTCTTTTAATGCAATACGTATTACACGTGATGTAAAACCCATCACCACTTTTCATTTATGGTGATGATAAATGATTTATAACGTTGTGTCATTTTTTCACATTTTAGGATTTTTATTTGTAACACAAAATATAATTGTAATACAAAGGATAAAACCTAAGGAAGATGTACTTAAAGCGAGATTATCGATAATACTAAAAAAATGACATTGACAGTGTTGTTACTCTCACCTAACATTTTGCTCAGCTCCGCATTGTGAAGATCGGGGTTCTGAACAGCCAGCCTTTTTCGCTCGTCTTTAGCCCAAACCATAAACGCGTTCATGGGTCTCCTGATGCGCGGCTCCGATCTCTTGTCGGCCGGGGCTCTGCGCGCTGCCTGCCCTTCAGACGGATCCCCATCTCCCGCGGAGCGATCAAAGTTTTCGGGCCACGGCGTGTAAACGCTAACCAGGGCAGCCATGTAATCGTCCTATTAGGAAATAAAACTTCAGCTATCTATCCTTTATCGATAGTTGATCGATTTGTTCCAGTGTATCTATGTAACAAAGAAAGTTAGACACAGTGAGTGGTTTTAGATGGAAAAAGTCATAATATTTGATTCCGGGGATTTTTGTAAGTCCATTTTCTCCCTTAGAAGCTGAATTTCATTGGCATAATGAATAAATGGTCCCGTGCCCGTGCGCAACACACTGCCACTAGTTCAGTCCTTCATTGGAAATTGGAAAGCGCTTTATATTAGAGTCTCACTGAACCCCCTGAGGCGATTCAGCTCCTCCTCGTTACATTTGGCTACGCTCAATCTACTCCGAATACTCGGTGACGTTAGGAGCAAAACAAACGCATGCAATCTACACCATCATTTCTTAGAAAACAGCCTAGTGTTTCATTTTCGCATTTACCAACGCTTCTCCCACGGTACGATTTTGCCCTAAAACGATTTAAATGGAAAACTGATTCAGATATTAGCATAAGTTCTAGGACAAACTTTATGACGAAGGCGTACTTTTAATTTGCGCTTAGGGAGGTGAATATGTTACAGTACTGATAGAACTACTGGAAGTTATACTTTTTAAAGTAAGCCTGTTATAAAGTCAAAATAGTAACTATACATAATTAAATAAAATAAATTATATGTACTAAGAATGCATAATGATATAAATTTCAATTTACAATGCCAATAGGAAGGTAAGTGTAAAATAAAATATTACATATAATATACGTTTAATACATCCAATATAATTTAATCACAGTTTTTTATTCTTCTGATTTGTAACTTACCTGTCCCCTGATCTACCTCCAGGGGGTGCTAAAAGGGCTTTTTGGCTTGCTGTTGAAGTTCCACCCAACAATCGTCTAACTATTTAAGGCAACCCCAAGAATGACATCATGTTCCCATACTCACTTGCATTCACCCTGTTTATCACCGTGATCTAACACACTCGCCAAATGCCCCACGCCCGCAGCACCGCCACTGAAAACATCCTGGTGCCTCCACAGCTGACCGGGCCAAAATGCAACACCACAAATCCACCAGCATGCGGGGTGGTCTCTGCATTCTGAGAAAACTTTCTCTTAGATCATCTATAAGGAATTCCTCAGATAGTCAGCAAAGGTGTTGCAGGAAGGACAGGAAATCCTAGCATCAGGCAGGAAAAACTGGCCCTTGCCTCATCAATGTCTTCCTTCTCCTGAGTTCTTCAGGCCTCAGATAAACTTCATGAAGATTCTTCACTGTCATTCCCATCATTCCCTTGGAAATGTTAAAAGAGATTTGTGGTGTTTGTGTACAGGCCTGTCACTTAAAAACAAACAAATATGCACTATGGCAGTGGTTGAAGGTGCTACGGGTGCTCACACCTCCAGGGTTTGGGGTTCAAATCCCACCCGTGCTCTGTGTGTGTAGAGTTTGAGTTCTCTCCCCACCCTCCAGGTGCTGTGGCTTCCTCCTGCAGTCCAAAGACATGTAGGTTGGCAAATTGTCATTTCCGAATGGCCCAAATTGTGTGTGTGTGTGTGTGTGTGTGTGTGTGTGTGTGTGTGTGAGAGAGAGAGAGAGAGAGAAAGAGAGAGAGAATGATTCCTGCAACGCACTGGGTGTTCCCCTGAGCATCTTGGAATAAGCACCAGGCTCCCTCATGGCCCAGTATAGGATAAATGGTTGGAACACAATGCATAAGTAGTTTATTCATCTTGTATCACAAGGTAGCATAATTTTTGGAAAAAAAAAAAACAGTAATATTTGAAACATAAAAGCCCTCAGAACAATACCACAGCTAAAGGTCATTTTAATTAGAAATTTGTTGAGAAGAGAATATAACAAGATTTCAAGACTTCCCCCTGTGTCTGTCGTTTGTTTCCTGCAGCAAATGTGATGAGAAACACTGTTATTGAACAGAGTTTTATTCACAGATTAACTGTAGTTAAAGCCAAATATTCAAAGTTCAGCACAAACTATCCTTTTTTTTCTGAAATCCCACAATAATGCTACCAAATGTTATTACAGAAAAGCTAATTATGTATTATTCTTTCAAGTTGTACTGATCATGCATTTTAGTGCAAAGCATTTGGAATGCATACCAGACATTTTTAATATCTAATATATGAACCAAAATTGTCCCATTTTTTCTTTGTTGAAGGAAAAAGCCTTTAAAATCATTCGATGCAAATATAGATCCAAGCAGTAATTTTTGTAAAACAAACACGCAAATTGACATTTCTGTGACAAGAAAAGAAAAGTCAGGCCTCCATGATAACCTCAGGGCGCCCTGAGTGTCTATTTTCAACCCCCCCGCCCCACAACATCTGAAGAGTGATTGCGCCCCTCCCATAGCCCCTAAGCCTTGCACAAACACACGTACACGTACCTCACCCTCCAAACGGCTGAATGTGAGAGATCTCTCCCTATGAAAATGAGCCGTTTGTAACCTCTCGTGAGCAGTGCTGGCCGCTGTTCACACTTACGCCGCCCCCCCCCCCCAAACCCTCCACATTCCTCCCAGCGTAGAGCTGCAGGAAGGGGATATACTCTCAGCACCGCGTGTTACCCTCAGATAAGACTCCTTCAGAGAGGCAGACTTGTGGTTATCTTCTTCCTGTTTGGCCTGTTTTTTTTTTTCCTGGCATGAGCTCGTGAGGTAGCCAACAGGCATCATCCCAGGGGATTTTAGTGCAGAGGAGGATCTTAGGTTCTATACAAGAAAAACACAACACAACAAGGAGCAAGAGTATCAGATACTACTCTAGACATTCACTAAGCACAATTACTGAAGGGTGTACCTGCATGACGTCCAAGCATCTTAACTTCAGTATATCGTGTAACCTAATGTATAACTAAGTCAGAACCACAAGAGTGTATGCATAGTCAAAACAAAATTTAACAAATATATCGATAAATACAAAATAGCTATGTAACACAGGTGTCAAGAAGGTTATTGCATCGACTTCCATTGTTACTTTTGTAACACATCTTACATGTAGTAAACCGGTGAAATCCCTCCAGGATATTTTTATATCTGTACTACATGATCTTTTGTTAAAAGCACTGAATAGTAATTGGAATTTTTGTTATTCCTCAAGCCCCTTTTTCTATGACATAGAAAAATCGTTATATAGTCCATCTGTTTTCCACACCTGCTTATCCAGGTTAGAGTTATGGTGACCCTGGAAGAGGACCTACAAGCTCACGGACGAGGCTGAAAATGAAAGCATAGACTTAGAGGCGTGTGGCTGCAGTGCAAGTCACTGTGTGGATTCAACAAGGTGAAATCGCAAATAGGGTGTGTTTCTATTAAAGGATGCCTTACTTGGTGTTTCTCACCTCACGTGGTTAAGATCCATGTCTTGTTTTTCAACATGGCTTTCCAAAAGTTAGTAGCTCTAGAATATGGGTTCCCAAACCCTGGTCTGTGGTTGGTTAATTTCCAAAAATAAATTAGATATTTTCAGTCTGAAGAAAATGTGAACTATAAAACTTACACATCTGCAATTGATCCGCTAGCACCCCACCACCCTGTGAAAAATTTGTCTGACGTAAATCAGTCAGAAGAAATAAAAAGGTTTGGAACCCCTAATATAGAAGACCTGATTACCATATCTGATCTGATATATCTGCTAACTTGTAGATTCTGTTTCCGTTGCAGTTTTGCAAATTCTTTTTTGACCTGCCACAAAATCCACATTAAGCAGATGTAAAAAAAAATATTGCAAATTTGAGTCTTCCCATTAACCTATTTTTCATTTTGCATCTTCAAATTATGCATAGTGTAGGTCAATCGAAATACCTCTAGTTATAATTAGTTTCTTTGTGTATGATTTAAAGAAACTTATATAGCAGATAATTTCTCTAAATGAAATCTTCTATCCATCCAAAGCACTTATGCATTACAAGGTCATCTTGAATTATTCTCTGCTTTAGAACTGACTTTGAATTCTAGAACTGGAGCAACTACAGAGGAAAAGGAGTATGTATAGAAACTGTCAATTCCTACAATGCTCTGAATTTGTGTCATTGTGGTGGGATTTATGCACTCGATAATTGCCCATAACCTTAGCACTATTAATGTACAGTATATATTTGCAAGGGAGATATGTTCACCTAAAAATGAGATCTGACACTTGAAGCTCTTTATATAGAGATTGTTTGGTAGCAAGCATTCCAAAGCAGCTCAGAACATCATTCATCAATGCTTGCAAGATGGCTGGACTCTTTGACATGAGCAATGACATCATCAGCTGTCCCAGGCTGTCCCAGGTTATACCGGGCTAATCCAGGCTGTCCCAGGCTATCCCAGGCAGAAAAGAGCTGTGAGACATCCATTATCACACCACTATGCATAACTGCATAGTTCTGAATTGCAGGGACAAACCCTTGTCACAGAGATAAAACATAAAGACTTCATAAACACAGACCTGGCAGAGGGGAGACTCAAATCCCAGGAACCTGTGGCAGTAGGGTGACCTGATAAGCAACCCAGAAGTTTGAGTTACAGAAATGTTTGATATTATATATGTCATATTGCTACATATAGGTCTAGAAAATACAAATTATGCTATTTTAAATTCACTTGTGAATCATTTTCCTAATCTGTATTGGGACCAAAGTTCCCACAACAAATTTTTCCAAAACCATCAGTCAAACTGAATTAATTAATAATAGAATGCATTCTTTTAAAATCACTCACTCCAGCTTTCAAATTTGTTTGGATCATACAAACTTGCGATGGAAAGTGTGATATCTTCCTGTCCATCAAGCAAAAATTAAACCATTGTGATTCATTACATTTCATATTCATTTGGGCAAATAACGTATCCAAGGTGTTAAAAATGTATAACAGCAAATTCCTCCCTTGTTGAGACTGAAACCTTTCTGCTATTGTCCTTTTCCTTAGTTACTCCACCACCCACTGCACCCACCTTTTATAGTATATCACAAGGATGTATTTATGCAGCAGCAGTGGGGAAGTGAGAACACGGAAGCTGAGATCCTGTCGAGACACTCACACCCTGAACAGTAAAACTGTCTGGAGTTTCACATGGACATTATTTAATGGCTGTATATCATGCAAGATAACTGTATCCACAATTGTGGATATACTAGATATGCTTTTCTTTATTCAGCTGACATTTGTCCATCCATCTTCTAACTGCCTATCTTGGTCAAGGTTGTGGAGAGATTAAAGCCTATCCCAGACCACACGGGGAAAAAGGTTGTGGTACAGCCTGGATGGGATGCCTGTCGATAGCAGGGCACAAAAACCCACAAATTCACACAAGCATACATCTATGGACAAGAGATTTCATCTGGCGTAAGTCAGGGTTAGCCTATCTCATCCGCAAAGGGCCAGTGTGCATGCAGGTTTTTGGGGTAACCTTTAAGTCAGCTGTTCAAACCCTGGTGCGAGGACTCTTCAGCCAATCAGTCCTCTAATACGTAATATAATTAGGGAGTAAAAACCTGCATACATAACGGCCCTTTGTGGATAAGATTGCCCACCCCTGGTGTTTGTGCATGTCTTTGGACTGTTGAAGGAAACAAGAGTATCCAGTGGAAACCCTCACTATTCAGTTACTATTCTGCTCTCTATCTATCTATCTATCTATTACATTCCAGGATTACATGAATAAATTTGTTTGCTAAAGGATTACATTCCATTAACAAGACTATTGTGCTAAGAAGTTGCCTTAGAGAAACAGCTACACTGGAGTAACTATGCAAGACGAAGGCAGGATATAGTCACACGTACAGCTCTCCACTGTATTAGAAAATGGATGTGAAAACATATCAGTCTTAGTAACACATGGAAGTTAAAAAAAGAGTGAAATTGAACCTGAGAAAAACAGGGCCTACCAGGCTAAATGAGAGTATTTCGTTTAGAAAATGTGAACTATAAGACGTACACATCTGAAATTGATCTGCTAGCACCCCACCACCCTCAGCTGTGAAAAATTTGTCTGATGTAAATCAGTCTGAAGAAATAAAAAGGTTTGTAACCCCTAATATAGAAGACCTGATTATCATATCTGATCTGATAGATCTACTAATTTGTAGATTCTGTTTCTGTTGCAGTTTTGCAAAAATGAGGTCTAACACATTTCTCAAATTCTCAAACTTGGAAAAAATATGATATTGAAGGTAAACACATACAAATCATTCAACTATATCTCAGAGAATGTCTTTCGGCAGTGTTTGCAAGATGACTGGACTGTTCGACAGGCCAAACGGCATCACTGGGTATTCATAATACCCATTTGAAGTGTTAAAGGCCACCTTCCACATAGACAAAATTTTGTGCATTACTTAAGCTAAGATTTTGAAGGCACTTTGGCCTTCCCTCATTCTTTCAAAAACCATGGACTTCAACTCTGCACATAGAGCATGAAGATATCCAGCACCCCGTCAACTTAGACACCTTCACACGTGCCTTTGTCTCTCTCCTCTCAAATCAATCAGGGACCAGGTTGCATCGACTGCAATGAATCTATGTGAGTAGATCCTGAGTGTGATGTACCACAGAGAGAAAGGGAGAGGTAGGAAAAGGCTATTGCAAAATCCTTTCCCTCTGACTTTCCAAATGCAAAGTTCCAGACAAGTGGTCAAAATAAGATCCATTGTGGTTCTACTCAATACGGTTTGCCAACTATACTTTAAAACACATCTGAGAGGTCACGACAGGATATGGTCATTAGAAATTTATTCTAACGTCAGCTTTCACCCGTCGGGGTTCATTAGTATGTCCTTTCCTACCCCAAAAGCTTCAGATATGTCTGCCTTCTATGAACAGTTAGTGACCTGGATACTGTCCTGAATGACTTTATACTTTTACTCCCATGTAGCAGATGGGCCACGACAGGGTCTCCCTCTTAAATTGCATTCAACGTGTCTTACAGTCTAAAACAGTGTTCAGTATAAAATTCAACAAGGAGTATATTGTTCATTCTCATCTTAAATTGCTGAAAGGACAGAGTGAAAACAAAAGAATATGCAACACCCCCCCCCCCCAAAAAAAAGAAAAAAAATCTCTCCCCATGATTCAAAAAAGGGACAGACTGGGATAGTGTTCAATCCTGATAGCAGGGAATATAAATGCAGCCAAGATCTTTAATTTGAAATCCCTGGCTTTTGCATTTTGAGATCCTTCTCATTTATCAGACACTAACTGTGTGGCAGGGGAAAATATTCTTGTAGATCTGGGTGTCCACAGACAGATAATTGTTTGGCAGGATCTTTAAAAAGGAACAGGCAGATAATAAGATCAAACAAAGTAATAAAAGAAAACTGATCACAAACCTCACGCTACTCATATCAGTTCTTTTCAGATTTTTCTTTCTTTTGATATTAACTAAATAGCTTTTCTGATGCCCTTTAATCCTTTCAATACCCAAAACAACACTCTTTTTGAAAGCTATTTTTCTGTTTACTTGCTACAAAATCAAGCGGTAGTTCAAACAAATGGTTTTGTGTCTGATTTCTCTAGACACAAAGGTGTTTCCCCAGCTTGATTAATGCCAAAGAAATTGACAAAAAAAATCCCGGCTACATATTCCAGTCCAGCCCCTTTTATGATATGTGGATTTTAGTATTATTTGTAAACTGGGTCATGTGATACAACTGAGGAAGGAAGCTGATGGAGGGACACCAGGAAGTAGTTTGGGCAGGCAGGGGTAAAGCAAAGCAAGAGTACGTAACGGTTAAAGGACCATAGGTGTAACCCTGGGCATAGGCCCTGATGCTGTTTTCCTTGAACAAATAACTTGAACCTAAATTACTTCAGCTAAACATCCAGCTACCATGGTTAATGAAACTCTCTATGTGATTCATGAGGCCAAGCGAGGAGGCAGGGAATGCAGTTCCCTTCCAGTACCTTGAATCATTACCGAAGCTTTGCATGAACACTTAATTTCATATTAATGGCATTTAAGCTTTTTGATCTGAAAGATATCTTTTTAAAGGCTGTTGAATTTTTGCCATTTTAGCTAACAGCCTAAGGTGTAATATAAAGGTTTCCTAAATTTAAACTGCAATATTGTGATGACCGGTGTGCAGGGAAGCAGGCGAGAGAATCTTAAATATGATAAATACAGGGTTTATTTCGGACAGAACAGCAAACAGGGGAGCACAAGGCAAACCACGCCAATGACAGACCTGGGGAAAATGGACTCAGACGCGGACTAAATACACAGGACAAGCCGAAAATAACAGGCAATAATAGGTGATGACCATCCAGAAGTTACACGAGGTAACGAGGGGGGCGTGGCACACAGGAGGATCGGATGAGCAGGTCATGACAAATACGTTCATACATGAGGCATCAATATAGGAACTCAATACTTTGTCCAAACTTGGTACTAATATGTATGTTAGATTTATGGAATCATTCTAATCTAAATTATACCAATAGCACCACCCACTGCTTAAAACTTGAATTGAAAAAAATAAGGTTCCCCATTGCCTTTGCCATATACTGCACTATGATATTATCCCTGTATTTTTATGATTATTTATTGTTGTTGTTGTTGTGGTTGTTGATGATGACACATTGTTGTCTCACACCTCCAGGTTTAATGGAATGAATCCTCTCTCCTAGCTATCTGTGTCCCCTTGAAATATTATTGCTATTATTTCTGACTACTCTTTGAGTGCAGCCTATACTCTTATTGCAAAAAAAAAGAAAGAGAGAGTAGGAGTATAAGAGAGGGGGGATTTGAGAGATGGGGAAAGGAGGGGAGGATGGAATAGAAAGCTCGTCCTGCATAATAGAATTAAAGGAGAAAAAAGAAATGGTGGAATCAAACTACTAGGAGAGGGAAACAAGCGAGGGAAATAAGACTCTACACCAAATTCTCAAGGCTTACGAAAGACTCGTGTCTAGAGTCAATTTGTGCAGGTTTTGGGGAAAAGCCAGGTGGACCAGATTGACACATGCTGGGTCACAGCTCTGGAGAAAAAAAAAACCTCTGTGCCTTTAATTCAGTTTCATCTGCCATGGGAGATAAAGCCTGCGCTCTGCCCTAGTCAATCCCACGCTACAGAAAGGAAAAATTAAGCCCTTCAGAAAACTCTTTAGCAAGGCAATGATTCCCTTAGACACAATGCCTTTTCCAGGAGACAGCTAAACTCCAGAGTACTCATTCAGCTCTCCATTGAATTATATCATAGCATAATAGGATATCTCTTTGGAAAAGAAAGGACTGCGACTGCTCTACATATTTTTAGTGATGGTCCAAGCATATCGCAGAACCTCACAAAACCTTGATATCGTACGTTCGACGTTTTTTTTTTTTTACTTTTCTGTCATTCTGTATTGGAAACTGTTGAAATAACCATCTGTGCATAACAGTGTTGCATCAGTCATAATAATAGTGCATAATAATAAAAGAAAAACAAAACACTCATCACCATTGGTTATTGAGTGAAGATCGTAAATATGAATTTAATGAGTAACTGAACTAACCACGTGTTACTGATTAATTTGCTTGAGTATACTACACATTGCCCAGAATGTGTGCGTTTGTGTCTGTGTGTGTGTGTGTCTGCGTGTGTCTGTGTGCCCTATGACAGTATAGATTTCCTTTCAGGGTTTATTCCTGCCTTACGCTGCCACACACCCCCTTCCCTACATGGCCCAGTTCAGGATAAACATTTTGAAGACAAAATGATTATAATGCATTAAAACTGCACGTTCAAGGATTGTTATGCATACACAATATTCACCTGAAAAATAAGGTAAACATGAATAAATGAATGAATGAATGAATGAATGAATGAAGTTAGAAATGCCAGTAATCTCAATTTGGGGACAAAAAGTTTTTTTCTTTTTATCAGTAATATAAAGGGCTTCTATGTCACAAAATTAACACATGCTGCTTATCAAGGCCTTGACAACAGTAGTCATGACAACAGTCTGGGTGATTCTATGCAAATGATGAGATAGAGGGACTGTATTTTAACTGGTTCACTCGCTCATTTACTATTCCTTATGTAGTTAAACCATATTGGAAATTAGTCAGTGAAAAAAGGTAGTGGTTTCAGACATTACATTCTGTGATACACAGTGTCGGTATCTTAGCAATCTTTGACAGATGACAATGGCAGATAGCAAGATACAGCAACAACATATGCAGAATAAAGAACGGTTGATATGCATGCCTCAACCTGCAATTAATTTTAAACAATTAAAATTATGATTCATTTATAGTATCATTGCTAGTACTGTAAATATCTTTTAAAATGTCAGCTTCAGACTTTGCAGAGATTGCTATTATCATTGAGTTACTTCGAAAAATGAAAATGCTTATATTTCTATACAAAGTTGCACTCTTGCACTCTTTGTATCATGAATGGTCAGAGTAGGTCAGCATTGTACATCTTTGCTGTGCAATTTTCCATTTGTGGAAACATTGCTAAAGAGCTACAACTACATGGGATAGTTCACCAACAATTTTCCCATTGCTACGTGCAACTATTAGGTACCCAGGTTCTCAGACCTGGTTGGAGTAGCTGAAGGCTAGTCCATTAAGTGATTGGATTAGGTGAGAGCGCTGTAAAACACCTCCTACTGTTATTTAAGCATATCTTCTGTAAGCAAAGAAGGTCCTAGCACCAGGCAACTGTCCAGGCAGAGTGAAGAAAAAGAGCAGAATGATTAGAGAGCATTTCAAATGATAATCAAATGTTTTCCATGTCATTTCCAGGGCAGGCTGGCCTCTAATTCATTTTGTCAAACAGCAATCTAATTACAAAGTCAGGCACAGATAGCATAATAGCAGAAGGAATCACAAACACAGGTATAAATAATGCCTCAATATAATTTTCCACTTGTGTTCTCCTCTTGCAGGTCTGTAAATGTCACCTCATCAACCAAGCTCATACATGGACAATGTGCGTTGTTTTGCTCCCAAAAATCCTCTTCATCAGCGGCAGCCATTAGCTAGAAGAACTTCCCCAAACTTCTCCAAACAGTTTCCTAAGGCCGACCAGCTTGTGAATCATTTAAATCGTTATCCATCACTGCACTTAACCTGCTCAGCCTTCTCTGTAATTATCCACTATTTCTACAGAAAGAGAAAAGAGAAAGGTTGTTCTACATATTTTTTGACTTGTTATCGAGGATTGTGAAGCATTTCGAAAGAGATATCAGGCACCTGTAAAAAAGCAAATGCTCCTGCAGTGGTGCTTGACGCTTGTTTATCTAATGTTGTTCATGAACAGGCACAACATCCATCCTTAATTTGAAATGCTAACTCTCCTCCGTGGTGGAGTTCCCTTGTTAACTTTACTGTTGAAAACTGCATTTTTCACATTAGGTGCCTGAAGTTGGCTTTCTATGAAACTACCTATGTGCAGCATATCTGAAAATATAAAAATACTTGTAAAAGACGATGCACAGCCTCAATCTGTACACTAGGTGGCTGTGTGACAGTTTAAGAATCTTTTATCTGTCCAAAATGAAAAAAGATGCTTAATGAAGTGACATTCACAAGTACATTCAAAAGTTTTCTTGTATTATTCTAACTACTGTTAACTACTGTAGCACTAGGGTGAAATATGGGTTTCTGACACCTTTTATAAGGTTAAGATTAATAAGTTAATAAATATTGACTGTAATGTGTTCTCATTCTGTTCTGATGTGGAAAAAGTCTACACAGTTTTACCTATACTACTTATTTTATTATATATATTTTACACATTTTTTACCATTCAGTCTGTAGACATTGTTTGCTAATGGAAGAACATTCCACACTATAGATAATGTGGATGATGAGTCATCTTATAACTGGAAAAATAAGTGTAATGGACATACTGTACTGTAGAATTCGGATTAGCTAAAATGTATCCATCTTCATAATACAATATTATCCATCCATCCATTTTCTAAACCGCTTATCCTACTGGGTCGCGGGGGGTCCGGAGCCCATCCCGGAAGCAACGGGC
>JABFEA020000029.1:19400232-19414063 GCA_019775915.2 Cyphomyrus plagiostoma | reverse complement strand
CGTAATAGGTACGTGTCTTGGCCACACCCCGGCTTTTGCCCCCCCCGGCCGCCGCCCGGCCCCCCCGGCCCCCCCCCCCCCCCCCCCCGGGGGCCCGGCCCGGGCCCCGCGCGCGTATTCAGTCCATCCCATCTTCATACGTCTTTGGAAAATCTGCAGTGATTTAGTAATTTGGTGATTCTGAGCCGGGAGAAGACGTTACTGTAAAGAGCGTCTGTGTAGGAAAGATCCTTATCCGCATCCATGGTCTGTGACCATTTTAAAAGTGTTTTCTCTAAAGCCAGATTTTTTCACTAGGGTGCCTAAGCCATTGAATTTATTTAAAACTTAAAACCTTTAAAAAAAAAAAAAAAACTCAGCGTCATGTGTGTGATGCGTAAGCCTTTTGATATTTCGCTGAAGATGGTGATGTAATTGAAAGTGACTGTGGGGAAACCAGTGTTGATGTATATTATTTGATCCCTAAAACCGTAAGCCTCTTGTGTGTATTACGCCTGGTAGTCAACTTTTACAGAAAATAAATTATTCACGGCGCATGTTTTAATGTTAAATGCGGCATGGTGCGTTTTTTGATGTAAAAAAACAAGAACAATGTCCCCAGACATTCTTAGGTATCATCTAGATCTAAGTCGGAAATTTAACAAATAATAAAATGCGTCTTCTAGCCTTGGGGTGTATTCTTGTTTTATTTTGGTATGCTACTCATAGCATCTTTATACAAAATGAAAAAAAAAATGGAGGCACTTGTGTTAACCCATTGGGATGGTTCCAAAATTCTAGTTTCCCCAAAAGCTAAATGGCTTTCTTGTGTATGAAGACCTAGGACTTCTGAAAGCTTTACGCTTCAAGTAAGGCTGCTTCCTATTGTAGAATGACAAAAACGTAATTTTAGTTAAAAGTGGAGAGTCCCTTATGGGTGGAGTTTAATTTTGGGTTGAACCTTGAGTGTCCCTTTGTGTTAACAAAGTTCATGGGATTTTATTTGACTGGTACAGACTTGGAAAGATTTAATAAGAATTTTGTTCAGGCTTATGGCGCAAATCAGACTATTGTATAAAAGAATTTCTGGCTTTGCCTATGCTATGTCAACACCTTTGTCAGTACCCTTCATTTGTAGGTCATTTTAGAGGCCATGAAGTTTTGTACACATGGGTGTTTATTATGTCAAAGACATTTTTTGCTGTATATAGTGAATGTATAGGTGTATGTAATTCTACTGAACAGTGTTGCATTGGTACTGGTAATTCCAGTTTGCTTAGGCAATGTTATACATCTTACAGGAAGAAAACAATCAGGAAGGCTCTTTCTAAAGTTTGCCAAAATAGTGACATGCCCTGAAATTGAAAGACAACTTTTTTGACATTTAACTTAGCATGGTATATAGCTGAAAATGCTCTGTTACTTGTTAATTATGAAGTAGTTTTCCTGCTACAAAGATCATTATTTTGGCTGTTTTTGATGTTTTCAGCTAACGTGCATGCAAGTATGTAATCTAACATTAATACATAAATAATGTGGGCGGTATTTTAGGAAGGCTGTTATTGATGCTGTGTGTTAGATTATTACTTTATGTGTAATAATAGGTAGCCGTGTAGAGCTCCATTTACTGTTAGTATGGCTTAATGGTGAAACAAAATTCATGTTTTGTATCCCAAGGGTATCATGAGAACCAAGGATGTCCTAAAATGGACTCTGAAGCGCACGCTAATTATAGGGATTATGTGCTGTATTACATTGCGAATACAGAGTGCTGTCCGGTGCTGAAACCCATTTTTGATTTTGCTCACTGTTTTGGCAGGAAAGTGCAAGAGAGATGTGCGACGGTCAATGAATGATTCTATATTGTATGATGTGGCAGTTGATGAGTCCGATCAGCCTGGGTTTAATCTTCACGGTTTCAAAATAGGGCAATTACTGTTGGCAGCCATTGATCTTTGTAATTTCCTTCAATATTATCAATAAGCCTTTATGGCTATATTGGCTGTAAGTAATTAATCTTTTGTATGTTGACACATTTTAAGTCTTAGAATAAATTTATGCTCTTTTGACTGTCACTTCAAAGACATCTGAAATTAGGATGATTATTTGGATTCAGATTCTGTAAACTGAAAATTGATGTTCATAGAGATTTTTTGGCGATAGCTGTTTTTATTATGACTATGATCTAAATGCAGTTAGTTAATTTCAGTATCTAAATTGATTAAAAACTCACTGTGTTATTCACACAGTGTTATCTACATATTTTACACTTTCACATGCTGGATTATGTTGATATCATAAAATTTACGATGTCCTTTTTCTATATATATTACACTGAAGGGTTCATGATAAATTGGTAGAACAGTTTTACATTTCACTTTGATGAACTGACGTCTTAGTATATTTACAGAGGAGATTCTGACGAATATGTTGATACCGGTTTTTTTTTTTTTTTTTTAGCTGCATTGTGACAATTTTATTTCAACACGCACCTGTAAGTTCTCAAGAGTTGTCGTGAGCCAGAAGGATACAAGAGAGTGGAACACCCTGAATGTGATGCAGGTCCTTTGTGGGGACCACATAGAAAATTAAAGCCATTTTCACACATGAACTCCAGACATTGGCCAGGGAGTCAGAGCCGGAAATGGTTTGGAATTGTCCTTTTTTACATGTGGTAGGTGCATTCACGCCTGCTAGAAATACTCTGGTTAGTTTGGATGAGGGGTGGCGCTTTGGTAGAGCATGTAGGAGGTAGGACATGCTGCAGAAATTGTTTTCATTACAGCACTACTGGCAAAAGTCCTCAAATCTTTTTGTCGGCCATCGTCGTTGGGGGTCTTCCTGTAAATAATCCTTCTTCTTTGCCCTCAAATGTTTCTAAACTTCCATTATTTTTGCGCCATTCGCATGATAGTAACATCGCCGACACTCGGTTCGATACTCGTTTGCAGCGAGTTCTCAGGAATTCTCCCTGTTCCATCACACATGGGGGTAACTCAGAAATTACCCAGGCTTTGTGCTAGGCAGCGGGCAGGGTAAAGTCCGCGTAATGTCCAGTGCGACTGATTCGGACATTTGCATCCATGTATATAGCCCCTCTGGTAACATCTATAAAGTGCATGTCTGAAAGCGGCTTTATTGATACCAGTTTGCCTAACAACATATAATTCAAAATTCCAACCCTAGAGGTGTGAAGAGACAAAGCTACCTGTTGTCTTCAACACTCTAACTCCCTTTATCCTCTTGTATAGAAAGTCTGCTTTCAAGTCTGCACCAAGACACCTTTTTGTCATTGAATGGGCGTTGAAGAATGAATCAGATAAGTGTTTATCATTAGAGCGCTACTCACTATAGCAGCAGGAAGCCGTGAAATTCAGCGGGTTGCCTGTTCGATAAAATGTGTGAGTAGTGGCAGGAATTTGCGGGGAAGTTCACTGGAGTTTCTTTCCACCGGCACGAGCTTGTCGTTACTTTCCTGAAGAACTTGTGAGAAGCGAGAGTTTTGGTAGTTTTGTGACTTTAGATTGCAGATTAGCATGGCCTTGAGGAACAGGAACGAGCCAGGTATAGATGGTGCGGACTGGTCTTTGCCTTCCGCGCAGCTGAAAGACATCTCGGGTGGAGTTCCACTCTTTTGTTGCGGCCTCCCACAGGGTTAGACATCGAGACATGTGCCTCCACGCTTTCTTCTGACTTCCATCAATATTTCATTAGATGGGAATGACTGGGGAGGGATGGTGATTGCGTTCAATTAAGCCGCCCAGCAAATCTTCCCAAAGTCGGGAAATGCAGTATTAATCAGCCCTGGGGGCCTTGTGTATCTCCAACCGGAATGCCGAACATGTGACCGGCTTTGGCACCAGTCACGGCTTGTGGTCCAACTTATAAAAAGATCTTGCGGTCTCCTTTGTTTCTTCATTCTGCTGGAACGTGCCACGTAATATGTTTGTTAGGGTTAGGGTTTTTTTACTGTCTTCAGGCATCCCTGCTGGTCCCAAGAATCTGTCCATCTGTCTTCTACACAGCTGTGTCTTTCCAGCAATTCCTGTGCTGTACGTTGTGTCATTGGCTTTGTTGACCGACTTTGCCCAGCTAGGTGAACACACAAAGATTTGTGTTTTCGGTATAGTGGCGGAAAAACTTTGGCTATACAAACAGCTCCCCGGGCAATACCTGACAATCGGTGTGTTTAAAATAATTGGGGAAAACAAATTCAGCATCTTCTATGTTCGTTGTTGACCTGATATGGATGCTCAGTCCTAGATTTCAGTGAAATAATCATTTTACTAAATCAATAAAGCAATTGGAAAATTCAGATATATCCCTTTCTGAACTGAATGGAAGCTCAGGCGAGACCGCTGGGTTATTAAATCTCATTGTTTCATTACAAGCAAAGGTCAATACAGAGGTAAAAACACACTGTCGCGACACAATGGCGACTTGCGTTACCGAGGGCTTCGCTGCGGCTTCTCTTGTGGCGTAAGTGCTGACGCGGGGGGGTGCACTGAGGATGCGGGGGGGGTCTGAGGATGCGGCGCCATCTCTGCTGGCCTGTTTGCTTATTTCCATACTCCTCACAAGCAGCCATTAGGAAACCTGAAGGTGGCTGGAGGACATTTTAACGCAGGCGGCAGTGTGGCTGCCCCGCCTGCCTTCAGGACCCCAGGCATGGGCCTGCTGTCATCAGTGGGATTCTGCTCTTATCCTCCCCTGTAGGTTGCTTGTGGTATTTGTGTGAATCGCCAGCAGTCATTAGTTGTAATCTTTAATCAATTAGGTTGTTCATTCTTGTGTTTCTTATAAAAAAAAATAAAGAAATACATAAATATTCTGGCAAAGGTCATCGGCACGACCCCCCCCTACCACAAAGGCATTTGATGGACAGGTCTTGCATTTGCTTTTTTTCTTCTTTGAAATTTGCCATGAATAATAGCTTGCAATTTAGGGCACGAGCCCAGCGGGGTGTTGGGCTCAGGCTCTCCCTACTGCCTCGACCGGCTCCTTGGAAGCACGGCACTCACAAAAGGACAGGACTGTAGGTATCGATCCCTTGAACCAGGATCAGGCCTGGAAATGCTCCTTTCACCACTGAATGGGGTGCTGCTGTGACTGTGGGTGTGTGTGTAGGGTAAGGGGGTGTCGTTCATCTGCTTCTTGTACGCAGTCCCCGTGGCCCCTTGCTGTGAATGAATGCAGCCTCTTTTCTGCAGATGAAAATACTCAAATGGTCCAGGCTTAGATGGGCTTCCTTCTTGTTTGAAGGTCACTTTAACAAAAAAGTGCTGTTTCCAAGACATTGAAATGTTCACCAAAAACCTTTAGCTTCTCCCTCACCCCCTCCAGTAACTGGCCTCATTTATAAAATGGCCCAGTTGTTTTTATATCGTACAACTATGAACACAGAATATTGACCAAATATTGATGTATAATAAGGAGCGTAACAGTACATCTATTTGTATTGATTTATCGATTCAACGGCAAACGATCTGATGCATCGACGTGACCACATAAATATCGATACATGTGTTTTTATTTTCTCGCCTGTTCCAGTATTGTTTTCATGATCCACTCCGACGTACACATGGTCTACACCAGGGGTGCCCAATAGGTCGATCATGATCTACTGGTCGAATGCAAAGGTAGTGTGGGTAGATCGTATGGCATAAAAAATAGAGGATGGACGACGGGTTCAACCGCGCCAGCTGCTGCCGAGTCGCCTAGTTAGCCTCCAATCTATTTCTGCTAGACTTAAGAAAGGGTATATAAAAAAAAGCCTCTAGCACACGAGAGGGTCATACGAGCAGGTCGTGACAGTTATGGACATACTTTTTATTACACTTTTGTATTTGTCTGGAGAAGACTTGATTCAAAATAAAAATTATTCACCATGTTAATCTACATCCATCAAAAGTTTTTGTTTTTACCTTATTGCACTTTATTTTGCTTGATTTATGCGACATACTTGACTACGCTATATTTTGTTTACAGTTCCCAATAAAATATAAAATGCTAATTATATTTGCCTTTTTTAATCCATCGAAATGTAAAGGATTGTGTGAAATTTCATCATATCGACTACTATCCCCAGTATCGAACTGAATCGAATCGTGTCGTATCGCATCGTATTGTGGGAATTTCTGAGGTATCAAAAAAAAATCAAACCATTGGCTTAAGGAATCCATACTGTATCGTATCGTGAGGAAAGCTGTGATTTACTGTACACCCCTAATAATAAGGCAAATCAGAAATGTGCTCACCTTACACGTTTTACCAACAGCAATCATGAAGCATCATATTTACGTTCTATTTATTTTAGCTTTAATACAATTTTTTGCCTCCATATCCTGTATCTCTGGCTTGAGGATTCCTGTGTTTTACCATAAGTATACCAAGATGTCAGAAATCAGCCTTTGATAACATCCATGTATAATTATGCGTATATTGAAGTATACCATCTTTTGTTCCATAACCACTCAGCCTAGGGCTGGGTTGATGTGTGATATTAATCTCAACATCACATGCTATGCACATGCAATTCTCACGGCACATAGACCGTGATAGTCAGCTGGGTTGAGATCAGGGTTTTTTTTTGTATGTTTATACTGACTGGGGGGGGGGTTGAGTTTCACTCATTTTCACTCTGATAGAAAACAAAACTTAGCAAGCTTTGCAATTTTAATGATTGTTCCCTTTCAAGATTTTCTAGTATATGTTAAAAAGAATTCACGTGATTGCCAAAAATAAAAAATAAAAAATCACATCGTGATATTGTGTAACCTATTCTACAAATCGAAGAGTTTAAAGGAGGAGACGTGCTGGATGGGATGCCAGCAGAATTCTCCTGCAAGAGACCAGCTTACCTAGACACATGTTTGTGGACTGTAGGAGGAAACTGGAGTACCTGAAGGAAACCATGGTGCCACCTCGGAAAACCATAGTCAGCACGCTTCCCTCTCTGCAGCAGGAGGAGCTCTAGGAGTTACCGCCATAGGCTGGTAATCTTGGTTTAAAGCCCCGGAGCAGCAGTGTAATTACCTGAATTGCACCGATAAATGATTCATCCATATATGCCGTGCTCATTAATGCAAGCAGCCTGAGTGGCTGCGGCTAAGTACATGGAGCACAAAGATGGGGTTGCCAGGGTTTAGAGCCTTACTGCGGCAAAGGCGTGAGTAGGTGCTTCCCGGTGCGGCGGAGCCAGGGTCTCAGAAACAGGCGTGCTCGCGCGGGGGGGGGGGGGGGACACACACAACAGTGGCGGTTCTGCGGCCGAAGACGCCTTGTTAATGAGAGAGGTCAGAGGAGAATGGCCAGCCTCATTAAAGCTAACAGGAAGGCCACAAGTACAAACACCAGCTCAGTACGATATTGCTGTGGAGATGAGTGTCACTGAATTCTAAATGCACGACTCGTTTACCCTTGAACTGGTTTAAGATGAAAGCGGCTTCTACTTGATACTACGTAGGTTTACCTAATCAAGTGGCCATTCGGGGTAAATTGATTTTTTTTCTTCCTCCTAGTATGATTGGGCCAGTGCAGCGGTCTGTTTGCACCAGCCCTGGCCGTCAGGACACGAGTGATGGTCCCTGACACTAGTCAATATTAATTTGGTCCGGGGGTGCGGAAAATATCCCAGCAAGATCTCGGCTCTGAGCCAGTTCCTCTGCACTGACCCGTGTACCCGGGAAATTGGTCGGTTGGAGGCAACCCCTGGGTCTCACTACAGTAACTGAACGAAAGGTTGACTCGCTGCCAGCGTGTCCAAACGCTTATTTGTGGGTTAGGGTTAGGGTTAGGGTTCAGCCTGGAGCTCATCCCAGGAGGCTGGACTCAGGATGGGAGGACAGTCCACTGAAAGGTAAATGCAAGTCACACACTATTAGCAATTTAGGGATGACTGTTCTAACCGGTGGCCTTGGACTGTGGAGATGAAACCCACATAAGGGCTTCATGAGGAGAACATGCAGCTGTATTCTCCCAAAACGGCAAATGTGATGCTACAGTGGTGCCCTGGAAGGAAGATAGAAGGATTGTGCACGAATGTAGCACACAGGCAATAAACACTGGAGTGTAACTATGTACTGGAGTAGCCCCTATGTCAGGGCTGCCCAGTCTTATCCGCAGAGGGTCGGTGTGTATGCAGGTTTTTGGGGTAACCTGTAGGTCAGCTGTTCCAACCCAGGTGTGAGGACTCTTCAGCCAATCAGTCCTCTAATCAGTAATGTAATTAGGGAGTTGCAGTGAAAATCCACATGCACACCGGCCCTTTGTGGATAAGATGGGGCAGGGGTGGCCAATGTCAACAGTACTTCCCTTGTGATTCTTATTAAATGGACAAATGGCTAATCACCAATCAATAATCATCACCGTCATCTCCTGCCTTTGGATGGCTGTACTCTGGAGTGTGGAAATTTGACGGTGAACGAACGACCGTCGAATACATCTGCCAAGGATCTTCTTCGGGCCGGAAGGTTTTTGCAGTCAAAATTTACCAAGCACTATTTCGCTTTGTTACAGGTGTCCATAGCAACAGGACAGTGATGTTGTTTAGATGATAGTAAGGAAATGATGAAAAAAAAAAACACTATAGTTACATTATTCAGCCTCGGGAAATGTACGCAGTCAAACACACGGCTCACGTTGCGATTGTGTTATCTGCCTTCTGGGTATGGTGTGTGGCTTGGTGGAATAGCATGCTGTGTCTGTGATTGCAAGGTCACTGGGTCAAATCCCAGAATGCACATTATGGCTTCACTGTTGGGGCCTTGAGTAAGGCCCTTAAACCCCCACCTGCTCCAGGCATGGTCTGTCCCTGCCTTCTTAAAAAATGTATGTCGCTTTGCATAAAAGTGTCTGCCGGATAAATAAAATATAACATGAAATGCAACTCTGACTGGCAAAACAGTGGATAAAACTGATTCTATTTGTCTTCTGAGCGGCTCAGTGTGTAGGGATCTCTGCATCACCTTAACTAGTTCTGGGAAACAAGACCTGACCATCGTTTAATGTGAGCAGAATAACTGAAATAAGTTCCCCATTTTCCTTTGTGAGCTACATGATAAGGGGGGTGGGTGACTGAAGATTTGCTCAGAGCTCCGGCTTTTTCTCTTGGGCACAATAACACGCCATGAGCCACTTCTTTATGAGTAAATTCCTCCCTCCCCCGAATTCCTCCCACCCTCCCTTTTGCCGGTTTTGGCCGCGCCAGAACGTCACGAAGATGAGCTTCGGTCACGCTCGCTCCGCAGGCCGGCGTGAGTGAGTAAGATGGGTGACGCCGAGCCCGTCCGCCATTCCCACCGTCGACTCATGCGAGCTTATGGAGCCCGCGTTTGTAACGAAACAGCTTGTTCTAGCGCTGAGTTCACACGTCAGTGTGTGGGCATCTGATCTCAGGGCCGCACCAGACTCTTGACGGGTCCCGTCCCACACTGACGAGCCTGCAGCAAGAGTAAGAGTAAGTGTTCGTCAGAACTGTGGCAAGACTCCCAGTTTACAATTGCAATATATGGTGATACTTGGAGTTAGCTCGGGCAGTAATTTTTCATACCGTCACGCTGTTCCAACATTTTACCATGATATACCGTATTTTAATGTTATTTTGATAGCATTCTCAAAAGCAGCACAATGACAGTGTTACTAAATCTTGGCAAAAAAATTCCCCTTAGCTTTTGTCTATTGAGAAAGGAAGTGTGCTAATTGTGTGAATCGTTGAATCACTACTGAGGCCTAGTGAACTACCTCAGATTGACCAGGTGGCCATGACAGCATCTTCTCAGGTTCCTAAGTCCCAAAACAGACCTTTTGAGGGTGTTGACCTTTCTCCATAAACATCCTCTGCGTTTTCTCGAGCCACTTAGCCAGGTTTCTCTGTTTTCCTTAAAGAGATTTGTGGAGACACATTAATCGTTAGTGACCTTATTTAAATCCCAGTCTAATTCTTCCACTGCTTGTTCTTAAAAAAAAGCTGACCTGCATGATCAAATTATTAGTGCTAATAAATATTTGTGGAAAGAACATTAGCGGTGGTAAGAGATGCTTGAGGTGAAATTAATTTTCATCACCCATTTTTGTACAAAATAGTCCCATATGAGACTCTTAATGTCTTTGCTGAATCGTGGATCCTTGCCTTGAGAAATGTTTCTTCAAGTGTGATTATGCCACATTTGTTTACTTTTAGATATTTTTTGTATTTCACTCAACTCCAGGACTGTGACCAGGGTAAGCAGTTAGAAGATGGATGGATGCACTATTTTATGACATATTATTATGGTTTAATTAATTATTTAGAAATCGATTAGATACATTGGTGGCAGAGTGTGACCATATGTCCCCAGTCTTGTACTACATGAATTTGCCAGTCGATATTCTGTAATGAAATGTCTTCATGATGTTACAGTGTATAAACTTTCTGGGCCGGGAGAGGTGCCTGAAACCCCTCTTCTCCTCCCGCTGTTACCAGAGCGGCGCCGAAGCAGCTGATGGCACACAGGGAACTTGGCGCCGGTGAGTTCGGCAAACGGATCGCGGTGTGAGCTGGCTCTCTCTTACAGAAAATCGCTCCCTGCTGTCAGCACTTAACCCTACCAGAGATGTGCATATGCCACTCGGCACCGGGCCAGAAAATCGCACCCAGCTCGTAAAGACCTCTGCCAGCCCAGCCAATAAGATTTCAGGAGATTAAATCACCAACGCTGATGCGTTGACACTAAGTGGTCCATTCTCCGTCGATTGCCCACGCTTTAAAGGTATCGTTAAAGCTGCTTATCTGATACCTGGTTGCGCTGTGCCTGGAAATGTCCCAGTCACGCAGCAGGGAGCAGAGAAACAGGCAACTTTAAGTGGCATCTAATTATGTGCTCTTTGACTGTTTGGAGATGCAAAGACTCCAACCTGCACAACACCCACAGAGGTAGGGGTAAGAATCCAGCCCAAAACCCCAGAGGCGTGAGGCCACGGCAGGGCCAGCTCTGCCTCCCCAGCCGGTGTTTGGGGGGGGGGGGCACCCAGCAGCTGCCATCTTACTTTAATTTTCCCTGAGTCATTACATCCTGCGCCACATCATCTAATAAAATGGCGCATGTTTACGGTGCAGCTACATTTTTCGATCTTATACTATTATGTTTGCAACGCTGCTAAATTAAATATATGATTAAATACATGCGTTGCTGCACTTTAATTCATCCCTTCATCTGTATATGTTTACATTATGATTAATATACAAATATTTATATATTTTTTTATTATTTGGGGGCAGTGTGTGGCTCAGCAGGCCGAGCCACTGTACCTGTGATCTGAGATGTTGCCAGTTTGAGCCAAGCCTCGGTAGAACAACCACGTCGTTGGATCTTTGAGCGAGGCCCTTCACTCCCAGTTGTATGAGTGCTGCTGCAGGTGGCTGCGAATGTGTCAGTGTGCCATGGAGAGCAAGGCGGGGGTAGGCAGGAAGGGAATTTCCCCACAGGGATCAATGAAGTGTCACTATTATTGTACTTTTTGTAGCTTTGGTGAAAAAAAACAAAACAGACTTTCGTTGTACAATGACAATAAAGATATTCTAGTGCCCTCGAAATTTTCAGCAAGAATTTATAGGCCAGCCGATGAAGTAACGCAGCTGCGTGTGAGTTCCTTCAGCCTTCTATGGTAATTCCTTCAGTAGCTTATCGCAGAGGGAAAGTGCGTCGACATTTCATCGCAAATTACATAATTATCATCCGTCGTAGCTGCAGCCGTTGCCAGTGGCAGTTTTTACCACCAGTCAAGCAACGCATTTGCGTGGGGGTCCTTGAGTCTGCCAGCCCCCTGCAGACCACAAGCAGTCACTGCACTCAGGACTTTTTGAGTGGGGCCCCAGGAAGGACAAATCCAGCACTGGCTCCTGTGTTTCTCACGCCGTTCTCTTCTGACTGGAGAAAAGGAAATAAAAACGGCTTGTTGATATTCTGCATTCAGAATATTTTCTATGCCCATAAAACAGCCAAAATAATCTGTTTTGTGGATCTTGCTCTTTATTTGTATTCAATGGCGTTTTTGTTATTTGATGACAGATTGATAAAATTACACCATGTGATTTATTTCAAGCAAGCGATCATTTCACAAGAATGGCCAACTTGTGCATCTCTGTAACTTAAATGCGTTTCTGCGACTTCTTAAATTTTAACTTAATGTGTATTTCTGTGAGTCAGCAGAACGTCTAAAGATGAGGGGGATGTTTTGAACTTCAAGCCAAAAAAACAGCACAGACTGTGTGGAGGTGTATTTTTATTTATTATGCAGAATGGATTTGATGTTACAAAAAGTGTTGAGTAAGCCTTGTGTTTACAGTTTTTGTTATATAACCAAGATGTTACGCTAATGACTGCTTTTGCATGATAGTCAAGACTGTTAGTTACTTTGTGACAGAAGTACTGAATGATTGCTTTAATGAAACATGACACATACTATACATACATACATACATACATACATACATATATATATATATATATATATAGCGCTTTTGGGCAATGTGTACACTCAGAGAAGTGTTTGTATTGTAAGTTTCTCAAGCGAACAAACCTCCACTTTCCAACCGTTTTTGGATGTAGTTACTGTGGTTACCTCTGTGTCATTTGGTGAAGGTTAGTAAGCGTTTAAAATCCATATCCATCACTGGTTGAATGATCCAATTAAATCGAGGAAAAGGCCTACCCTTATTGTACAGTATCAGGAGCATTTCGAAAGAGCTTTGCATTCTCTCCTGTGGCTCTACATACTGGAAAATTCTCCTGCTGTATTTGTATGTCGTCTTACCTTAAATCTGAGCTTTTGGCGAGGTTCGGGTCATCCATCTATCTGTCTGTATTTATATTTGTTTTTTATTTTTATTTTTCATGGTCACTTACTTGTTCCATTCATTATCAATGATACATTTTAATCACACTTGTAGTCTGAGAATCAAAGTACAGTATCGAAGCGAAAAAAAAACGCTAGAGTTGAGAATCTGATTTCAGCTCATGGCAGCCGACAAACACACCGATTTGCATTGAGGCGAGAAGACAAACTACATTATGTGTTAATTAGATAGGCATAAACCCCTCCAATGAATGAGCATAAAACACAATGCGGGGAGGGGGACAGTGTGCTGAGCGTGGAGCAGGCTCGAAGCGGTTTGACATTCAAGAATGGGTCCTCAAGTGAACTCATGAAAAATGCAGTGGGCCCGTTTTGTTCCTCACATTTGCTACATATGCTGCGAACTCAGTACGTGAGAACCGGCGCGGCGCTGGCGCGTAATCTGAATCATGAACTGAATCAGCAGCCTCTCCCCCACACTGAGAGAACCGCTATATTAAGTGCTTCGCGGGGGGAATCGGCGAAGCCGGTTATGTAATCAATTTTGGCAGGAAGTGGGAAAAGAATCGGTTCTGTACCGTTTTGGTGGCGCGTAATGTTTGTGTGCGGTATAGCGGCTAAAAATCGACCGGATTCAAAGGGGCTGAACATGTTAAAAGATCGAGGATACTGTCAAGTATAGATAATCCATTATGACATCATAATAGATGATGACTGTATACGTTGGTTATATTCCATGTGACCGAAGCTCCACTCTTTTATTAAGTATAGAAATAACCAGCGTGAATGACTGGACTGTGGACTGCAGTTCACCTTACTTTTTTGTATAACACACGTTTGTATTCGAATTTTCTATGTAGACCCGTCCATATGTGGCCATGACCCCTAATACCAACAGTGACAACCTTAATCATAAGTAATCAAACTAAATGAATAACTTTTGAAATTTCTTAGTTTTGCTGATTGCAGGAACAGATTTTATATGTAGGCACTATGCGCACGCACACACACACACACA
>JABFEA020000029.1:19365811-19388817 GCA_019775915.2 Cyphomyrus plagiostoma | reverse complement strand
TACAATTTATATTAGGTCAGCGTTCACGGTTTGACTTCTGATATTCAGATCGAGTTCTAGGTCAAACTGGTTTGTTCAGCTGTCAAGAAATTCGAGTTCTAGTGAGTTTGAGAACAGAGGTACCACTGTATTAGCCATTTGCTTACAAAAAAGTTCAAATATCCACAAATGCATTTTACACTGTGTTCACTGGGTTGTAGATATCTAATATTATTCATAATCTCTGAAGCTCTGATTCCCTGACTCCCAGGTAAACATCCAACTTTGATATTACAGACGTTAGTAAAACTGTCAACAGTGAATTAAGCCTTGACCTATCACTGCTGCCGTCAGATAAATAATGCAGTGTGAAAGTTCTTTAGATTGTTGACGCATGGATCATCATTAATCTTATCAGTACAGCACAGGGGTGTTCAATCGAACAACTGTTTCAGAGTCAAGGGTTTTACGTGCTTTACCACACAGACAAATAAAGGTACGGGCATTTAATTTCAGAGGCCTGTGGTTATATATGTATTTAAATATGTGATTTAACGTGAGATAAGAAGTAGCCTTACCTTTTATTACCCCGATATTATAGGCAAGTCTTTCTCGGTTTCCCTTTTCTTAATTTTTAACGTGCAGATCCATTGCTGACAGCTAGCCCAGCCGTGACATTCAGAAATCGTTGGTGAGGAGCAGGCATGTTCCGCTTGATAAGTGTAAAATTAGCTGATCTGATTGGACAGAGGACAGGAGTTATCTTAACCCATTGGCTCACAGACCACAGCCCCTCCCCCCATACGTGACATCACACTATTCATTTGAGCACTAAGAATGACTTGGCAATGGAGTGGGATGGTGTGCAGCTTCTCAGTGGGTGTTGAAGACAAGCACAGTCCTTCACCTGCCCTTGCGATGTCTGGCTGCTTCTGCCTTCAGCCATTCTTCATTTGCTTTGCACTGGCCTTGAACTGTACAAGTTCCCTTTCTCGCCACTTGTAAGGGTCATGTGGTGGTTACCGGTTAGCCTAGTAATGCATATGTGATACATATTTTTGCATACAGTAATAAAGCATTCCCAGAGCAAGGCTATTAATGAGGACTGAGTTTATACCATGCTTATGGAATTCATGGACTGATAGCCGAATAAAAAAGGATATGTCAGCGTGTGATTGCACATGTGAGTGTGAATGCACGTGAGAGTGCGCACCCCGTGCTTCCTAGGGTAGGCTACCGACTCCCTGTGACGTTGCACTAGGTGAGGCTGATGGTGATTCCACGTGTGAGTGTGATTGCACGTGTGAGTGCGTGCTTCATCCTTCCTGAGGTAGGTTACCGACTCCCTGTGACCATGCACTGGGTGAGTGCTGATGGAAGATGGAGGGGACACCACTTACTGGTTTCTCGAATTTCTTCCCTCATAGCAATCAGTAGAAATAAAAGATGCATCCGCCTGGTGCCCCAACCCCCCATGCCAATATTTGGCGTGATTTTCCACGCATCTCCGTCAGCCTCACTGTGCGTCACTGTCCTGTCGCATCTGCTACATGACGCTGCAGTCTGACACTCTCCTGCCCTTTTCAGGCTCCCCTTTGTCGTTTTCACTGCTGCCACCAGCGCGGATGGAGCCTTAGCGTGAAGGAACATGTGTTCAGTGGCCAACCAGCCAGTGGGGCCTCCAGCAGACCCTGGTAGAAGAGAGGAAGATGATGAGTCGTGTGGAATTTCAGGCTTGTGGATCAGGGAGGTGGCATCGCGGCGGCTGCCGGCTTATGAACAAGGACAGGATGTGATGCAATTGAAAAATGAGATGGTACCTGTGGTGTAAAATAAAGCTTTATATTTTAGGTCTATTTTTAGTCTATTGAGTGACTGATTCCTGTTGGAAAGTCCTTGAAGTAGCACTAAAGGAGAATTTGCCCTAACAGAGATGGACTGATCCTAGGTTCATCCCTCTGCCTGGCCCGTTAAACGCTAATTTTTAAGAAGCTGCCAGATGGCATTCTCGACAGGGAGGTGATTTCGCCAGTTTGCTTAAAATGCGGTGTGGGCAGAGAGATTCCAGTCTAAGAAGGAAGAGTTTAAGAGTGAAACATATGTCGGCCTTGGGAAATAATGTCATTTAGCCAGATGCAGAACAGATATTTGATTACATCTGGGCTGGCCATATGAACGGCCTCATAATCTCGTCATTAACGTGTCATAACAGCGTGACATGATAGGTCACGGCAGCATGACAGCCGAAATAACTCGTCCTGAACTGAGACGTCGAAAGACGGCATTTCCTCCACATTATACTGTCTTGTGGCTCTTAACAGGTTATGACAGCTGACAGATGACTGCTGACAAAATACAAACGGCGAGGATATGCAAGGTGTCAAACCAGAAAATTCATTCTGCGGTGTGTTTATGACAGTGGGAAAGGGGGCCTTATTCCAGCCTTATTCAGAACATACATGTTCAGCGTGAATCTACTGAAGACGTATCATAGAGTGCCCTTTATACTTTGGGTGAAGAATTTTCTACTTGCAAATGCAGAATTCTTAAGGGCTTCGCTGGTTGATTTACAGAGCCTCTGAGCTGTGAAGCACGTACACATTTTAACACTACGTGGATTTTTAATTGTTGTTGTTTAATGGAGAATTTAAACGGGAATCATCAGACAATTAGATGCTTAGGAATCAGTGTGGCCCACCAGGCGAAAAGAAAAGAAACGCTCTTTGGTTTTTCTGAGAATTTTTGGACTCTATTGGTTCAGATTTATTTTAGCAGTCTGTCAGAGGCTTAGCATTTATGTGGTCTGCGAAAACTGCATTTTATTTTTACTTGAATTGCAGATTTGTGTCTGTTTTGCTCTGTTATCACATTATGCATTTGGTTTAAAAGGCAGTAAAACCCCCAACGTTACTAAACTCTGATAATCAGTCTGACCAGATAACCAGAAGATATTCATTTTTAAATCAAATAATATTCATTTATTACAGTAAGAAATGACGACATACTTGGTATAGATAGCTACTAAGAGCATGACAGACTACACATCCTTATTAGGTATACCTGTAGTCTGCGGGGCGAGCAGAATGCTTGCTGTCCATGAGAAGTGGAGCTGAAGCAGCAGGCTGATTAAGACAGATGGGTTGGAGTCCAGTGCCGTGAACTGAATACTAAAACAGAAGAAGCTCTTTAGAAGACACACAGGAAGGGGAATTATGGAGTGGAAGCGCAGAGCCAGAAAATTGCATTGTGTGCATGTTTGTTTACCTCTTGCGTCCGTGTCTTTTTCCTTTCCTTGGGTATATTTCCCTTCTTCACTCTGGTCTTTAGGTCTCCGGTCATGCCAGTAGACTTGAAGTTAGTTCTTAATGGAATTAACCCATTAAATTACTGAAAATATGATCTCTCACCATTGAGCATTTACTGATGTTTGGTTCATTTGCTCTTCTTATGCTATAGTTGCTTGTAAATATAAAATGTGATATTTAATGGATTTGCATTAGAAAAAAAATCCAGTTGTCTGTCTTCACAACCATCTAAATTTAAAAAATATATAATATTCTGCATTATCTTTATTTTTAATCATGCCTAAGATAACAAGAACATCTTGCTGAAGATTTTATTAGAAATCCAGGAAATACACAAATCACTACTTACGAATGATCAGTATTTTGTTAGTCAGAAGAATAATTTTTCTAAGTGCTTAAAGAACACGTTAAGGATCCGCTTCACGTCCTTCATCAGAGAGAAGGTCCAGGGCTGATTTTATGCTGTTAATGTAGCCAACAAGCATTTCCTAGGGTGACCAGACTCTCTGAGCGCTCATGTGATTCAGTGGATGTGTTCAATGAAAACCAAGAATTGTACAACGAAACATTAGACTGTTACCTGAAAAGTCATTTGCAACTTTGCTTATTTTTTAAACTAGTAGCTCTAGCATAACTACAAGATACCAGTCCAGTTTGTGCAGTCCTGGAAATACTAACCACCTACAATAGAAATCGGTCCAAGTTTTCGGATCATTAACCACCTTGTCATCACCTCTTTGTTCATCAACATTGTTCCTGTCCATCATGGCTATTTTTATCTCTCTTCCTTCCTCCATCTGTTACTCTCATTTGTCTGAGAAGCTGAACTAATATCGATTTTTATATGAGTGCCTGTTTCATAAAAAATATTTGCAGTGTACATGCAGTGTACTTTTAATAGAGGGCAATCTGTTCTTGTCCTACATTACCTGGTTGTTAGTTCAAGCTTGGAACAAAGCCTTCAGCAATGACTCAGGACCAGCTCCAGAGAGTACAAATCCAGACCAAGGTTTTGTTTTAACCAAGCATTTGAGTACTCTCTGACAGTGACATTATATTCAATATAACACATAACAGAATACTTCAATTATAATATGATGTGTACAGTATAGCAATGTTAAGTCAAGTGGGCTATATTATCGTATCATCTATGTACAGGAATACAATGGCAACCAATCATGTTCCTCTAGGACAGTGGTGCTCAATCCTGTTCCCCCTATCAGGAACAGGATTAAGAACCATTGGTATTGGGGGGGCTGTCAAGAACAGGATTAAGAACCATTGGTATGGGGGTCTGCCAAGAACAGGATTAAGAACCATTGCTATGGGGGAGGGGGGGCTACCAAGAACAGGATTAAGAATCATTGCTATGGGGGGCTGCCAGGAACAGGATTAAGAACCATTGCTATTGGGGGCTGCCAGGAACAGGATTAAGATCCATAGCTGAACGTACAACATAGAACAGTGAAAAGCCAGGAACAGGAAGGCCAGACACAAAGGTTTTATATGTATAGAGTAAAGCCATGAGCGTATAAATATTTTGTTCTGGGTAATATTTTTATTTAGCCTTGTATCCATCACATACTCTGGCTCTTGATGAGCTGGGAACTGCACGTCATGGGGATCTGTCGAGAGCCAGACAATCCCACAGAGATTAATTGCATGGTAATTGATTGTCACAATGCAGCTCCATCCAAAGAATGTTCTCTCACCTTAGATACATGACTCACTTGTGACTCATGTGAGGTCATATGATCACACTCCCTATTCTGGTCTCAGAGAGGATATTTATTATAATTCATTCTAAGCAAAATTAATGCTACTGACATCTTAGCCACAGCAAACCCTGAAAATCAGCCCTAACTGTTACATTTCTTTTTGCATTTTTCAGATGGGAAGGACTGAAAGAACTGATAGCTGGGGCAAGATTGTAGGCTTTGCAGAATACTAGTAAGACTGCAAAACAAGGAATTACATAGCTGCTAAAAAAGTACAAACCTTGTTATTGGTAGGCCACTATGGCGATATTTGTAATCAATTGTATTATGCATGGATGATGTAAATATAGCCAATTGCACATTGTGCATTTCTTTTTTGTTAGTGTACAATATTCCCAACCTTACGTGCATCTATAAAATTGACATTGTCATTTTGGTAATTCTGAGGTTGAGGTTAAGCTCTGGTTACAACCAGGAGGTCCAACTTGCTCCACAGAGAGTCAAACATTGAAATTGAGAGTCTATTATGAGATCCAGAGAAGCATGGTTTTTGAACATTGAGTAGAAGAGACTGCCTGCTGTCCGCACAGGCAAGCATGAAAATGCATGACGCCTGGCATTCAATGAATGTGATTTTTTTTTTTTTGTTTCATATATCACTGTGTGCTTACTGTAAATCTCATGCTTAAACAACGGGGATAGATTTACTGGTCGACTGAAAAGAGACAAAAGCCGTGGTTATGTTCAACAAACAGCATAACAATTAAGTCCATTTCCATTAACATAGAAGGGAAAGAAATAGAAAAACAACAGAAAAAGAAAAAAAAATACAAGTGCTTCTTGACTTCTGGACTGGTGAGTAGGAGGACCACCTGAGTTGTTTCTATGTTGAAGTTCTCAGCATAAATGTTGGAGGTATACTGTCAACATTTAATATTTCCCATTGGTGTCACCAAGGAGGGATTCTACAAAGCGGGAGTTCTTCATTTGCCAGGTAACTTAAAGGAAATGTAAAGATTGTCCAGTAGGAATGTCACTTACCTCTCTTCCTATTGGACAATTTTCACAGTAGGCTTAAGTTGTCCAGCTAACTGGGAAATCCTGCTTTGTGGTATAGCCCCCAGGATAAGATGAAGATGGATAGATCCCAGTGTTTCCATCCCAGTACCCTACAGACCTATGGGTCTTGTAATTTTGACAACATCTCTACACCTCTCATCTTTGATGTACTAAAGGCATATAATTCTTCCAGTGCACTCCAAGCCAAAGACTTCGCAGTCTTTCATAACAAGCCCCCCAAAGCACAGGTATACATGCTAATTTTGTTCTGGAAAATGTCTAATAAACTAGTCTGAGCTCGGAGTGTGTGTGTGTGTGTGTGTGGGTTTGCATAGATCACATTTGAGGACCAAATTGTCCCCAAAGTGTAGTAAAACCTTTTGGGGACATCTTTTGAGGTCCCCATTTGGATAATCTCAGTTTTATAAAAATCTGTGAATGCAAGTCGAACGCACCCAATGACCGGACTGGGGAGAATAAACTGATACACGCACTTAATACAGAGGACTAATGACAACAACCAGAAACAGCTGATCACATGGGGATCCCACATGAGGTTAACAAGGGGGCGTGGCACACGGAAGGAGCGGATGATCGGGGCAAGACAGGGTTAATTTTGGGATAAGATCTTTATCGTTTTGGAAGCCGTTAAGAAAAAAATGCTCTTCTTGTTTTATCCTGTTAATTTTGTGTTTAAATGTTAAAAAAAACAACATATTTAGGTGTAATTTTGGGGGGCCGGGAACAAATTAATTGGTTTTCTATTATTTCTCATGGGAAAAATTCGATCAGAACTCAAACTTTTTAGGATTCGATCCAGAGTCCGGAACGGATTAAGTTCGAGAACTGAGGTACCACTGTAATTGTGTTTAATGGACTGTGGTACTGCGTCTTAAAAAGCTTATGAGCAAATTGTTTTATGAGCATTTCCAGCTTGCAAATAAGTTGGCCAATTAGCTCACTGAGACCTGTGTGCCTTATTCACTGAGTTTGTATGTCATGAAAAGCTGAACATGAGCTTTGGCTCATGGGCTTTTCTCTAGTGAAATCATACAGATTCTTTAGCATCTATTTGTCCTCATTTTTCCTGCTGTTCTCAAAAAAATAATCAAAGAAGAACTAATTTATTTTCATCTGGTGATTCTACACTGAGATAAAGGTGTCAAATGCTTCTTTTCTTTAGGTTCTTAATATACAGTGCATATAATTTCAAAAGATATGTGCACATATATATATCATCATAACTCAAACTATTTGCATTTAAAATAACACTGCGGATTGTTGAAAAACATTTCATTAAACTCCGTTAAACTATCATGGCGACAACTGAATTAGATAGGAAGTAAACAAATGGGTAGGCTCACTGTCAATGAAGTACTGTCATTCAAGTCCTCTCTCTCTCTCTCTCTCTCTCTCTGTCATTCTCACTTTTACACTCTCTCGTCTGCATAGTTTTGCTACAGAGAGATCCACCACAAATGCAGCCAGCCATCCACATGACAGTCTGCCACTGTGCATCACAGAGCTAGTTAACGTAACGAGCACACTGGCTTCACCACAACGTGGCCCTCTAAGGGCGGCCTTTGAAAATTAAATTGTTCGTCTGAGTTGTGTTGTTACCCGGAGACCGGAGAGATTTTCGAGGGGGCGGGGGCGTAGGGAGAGGACAGGCATGGCAGGCAATTGCCCGGGCCCCCCAAGCTGGCCCGATTACGTAGCACAATGCAACGACGAATCTGCTTTAATCGTGTATTCTGTTTCTCACAGTAAAGTGAAAATAAAGGAATTGCGCTTATTAAATTATCTTTGTTGATATTATTAATTTTGACGTTGTTATAAAATAATGATCATAAATTTCACCATGTCGGGTGAGATACATTGAAGGGCCCTGTGGAGCTTTATGCCTCGGGCCCCCCACTGTCTCTAAAGTCGTCTCTGCGAGTAACGGTGTTTGTGTTAGCTATACTGAGGTCACGTTTTATGGTGCTGTAATTTTTCATAGTCCATGTAAAGTAAGTGAGGTTGGAACTAGAGGTAACATCAGGCAAGTCTTAAATTGTTCAAAATATGTACGAAAAATGGATTGGACAGAGCCAAAGTCAAACATGTTTTATTGACATTCAGTGTTATAGCCAAGGAATCGCTGCTTCAGTAGTAGTGAAATTATGTGAACTGATTATACTTCATTACCTCACAATGGCGCAGAGGTGATTGTGTGATTATATCTCCGAAAAGACTACCATTGTTAGCTATCGATAGCTAGCGATGACACAAAAGCACTTCAATAAAGGATATTGGTTGTTCCGAATTTCAAACCAGCTGTCCTTGCCTATGCACTGTTTCCATTATCAAATACACGTAAATTGGTTACACTTACTAATATTATATACTTTAACCATCATTGTTAAGTGAAAGTGATTAATTTTCATTGTAGTCACACAACAACAGAATGTGTCCTCTGCACTTCTATATGTGACATAGCAGTGGGCAATTATTACTGAGTACCAGGGGAACAGTGTGTGGGGGTATTACCTTGCTGGTCTGGGATTTGAACCTGTAACGGTCATCACTGGCACCAGTTTTGGTTTATACAAAAAGTATACAAATTATTCTACATTTTTAAATGCATTTTTATACCAAATTTATTTTATACATAACTTTTATGCAAAAACGTGTTCACATTTGCCTCTGTAGCTGTCCTTATTATTTTGCCATTAATTGGTAGAAGATATTATGTATCATATCATTTCATAACGTTCTATAATCATAATTTTTGAAAGACCCACATGTTAACCAAACAGCAGTTCAGATATCCGATTGCTTGGTGCCGTCTTCCAGAATCGTGGTGTGGGGCGCCATCTAGCGGTAATAATCTGTAATTTGCTGTTAGTACATGGCACGTTGTTGTGTCGGCGTGATAAAATGGGCTCTCGCGTCACATTCAGTCGCGAAGACAAACGTGTAGCTCATGGCCATAAATTACTTTAGGGTAGCTCGCCAAATTTTGATGGGGAGCTAACTAATTATTTTACTACTTGGCTAGGCGTCTGGTCGGGAGCAAACACATTTCGGTGGATTTCAAACCCATAATTTACGTGCCTGGTCTGGTTCATTGATTCGAATTATGTTTTTAGCTACGACTATGAAGGTCGGATCTTACATTGTATATCAGGTCTGGCGTAGTGGATTAGCGGTTGTGGCAAAATGTACTTCAGGTGTCACAGACGTCACCATACCATCCCAAAAATTGCTCCATTGACTACAGTCTTATAAATACCTAATATAATAAAAGCCTTTATCTCTGGACAGATATATCCGCACTATGTACCTGGGCATTCAGAGCCGGCGGCAAAAGGAACACCACCGGCGTTTCTACTGGGCGATGATGTACGAGTATGCGGACGTCAACATACTACGTCTCCTGGAGACCTTCCTGGAGAGCGCTCCCCAACTGGTGCTACAGCTCTGCATAATGATCCAAAGGAACAGGGCAGAGACGCTGCAATGTAAGGAATGACCTCCAGAGGGCATCTCTTTTGGCTGGTTAAAGCTATGCATTCTCCATTCAGTTATAACAGTGTACGGCAGGGCTATTCAACTCGCGGTCCTCAAGAGCTGACCAGTGCCAATTTTCCACTCTACCTTTACCTGTGAGCCAAGTGTGAAGCCTCTGGCCAATCAGAATCAGTAGTTTTTGAACTAAAAACCTGGGAGAACTAAAAACAAGGCCTGGATTTGGAATCGAGGGCCAGATTTGAAGAGCCCTGTCTATGACTGTAGCGGTATTGAGTATGGGATCAGTGTTGATGTTAGAAACAAGTAAATGTGTGGCCTTTTTCAGTTTGAAGAAGTCTGTGTTCTATTAAAATCTGCACTGGTAAATACAACACCTGAGTTGTGTTTTTTTTCTCTTAAGAATATAATTTTTTTCACATTAGTTTGTGCGGAATTGAAACAGGATCCCTGTTTTCTTGCACACTTGTGTAAAGCTTCTTCTCTTGGCTGTCGCCCCCGTGCAGGCGTCTCCTCTGTGGCCTCACTGCTGTCCCTGGCCTGGGTCCTCGCCTCATATCACAAGCTCCTGAGGGACTCCCGGGACGACAAGAAGAGCATGAGCTACCGGGGAGCCCTGATCCACATCTTCTGGCGGCTCTTCACCATCTCCTCGCGGGTGCTCTCCTTCGCTCTCTTCGCCTCCATCTTCCACATCTACTTCGGCATCTTCATCATCGTGCACTGGTGCGCCATGGCCTTCTGGATCGTGCACGGCGGCACCGACTTCTGCATGTCTAAGTGGGAGGAGGTGCTCTTCAACATGGTGGTAGGCATCGTCTACATCTTCTGCTGGTTCAACGTCAAAGAAGGCAGGACCCGATGCCGAATGGTGGCCTACTACTTAGTGGTGCTGTTGGAGAACACAGTCTTGACCTGCCTGTGGTACGTCTACAGAGATCCCACCACCGACTCCTATGCTGTGCCAGCACTGTGCAGTGTCTACCTGTGCTTCGCCTCAGGTGTGCTTTTTATGCTTCTTTACTATGGGTTCCTGCACCCAATGAGGCCCAGGGTGAGGCTTCTGGCTAGCTCCTGCTGTGCCGACCTCTTGTGGGGGCTCCCCTTGCCCCCAGAGGCTGAGCCAATGGCCCCCACCCCTGGGCCTCGTGGTTCCCAGGCCACCCCGACCCGGGTCTCTGCCGCTGACCAATCTCAACAGGAGGACTTGGCAGCAGATACCTGCCTGCCTGTGTTCCAGGTGAGGTCCACCGTGCCCGCGACGCCATCGGGCCGTCCATATCGTCCCGAGGGGCCCCTCATCAAGATCGACATGCCAAGGAAGCGCTACCCAGCCTGGGATGCCCATTTTGTGGACCGGCGCCTAAGGAGAACTATCAACATCCTGCAGTTCATAACCCCCACAGCAGTAGGGATCAGGTACAGAGATGGACCCCTTCTCTATGAGCTTCTACAGTATGAGTCTTCCCTCTGAAGGCTTGTCTACTCACCTCTCTAAACTACCCATTCGTCTCTGGCCTTACATTCATGTTTTTTAATACAGCACCCAGAAGAAGCTCATGGTGGGGCTGAAAAAGCATATATTTTATATTGGTGAAAAACCTCTGTGTGAAAAATATGTGTAACAGATTTCTGTTGTTTGCAAAGAGTGGCAGTGTTGTTCTTTTGGGGTAACCGTAAAGGTATATTTTGGATGTACAATGTCATTGAAATTTTGCGTCCTGAAATGTAATTGGCGATCTCAGAGTCGTAGGGTGTAGCTGGTGGCTGGTGTGGAGTTTGACGGGAATGATCGAGGCGGGCCAGCGTGTTCTTTCCGACATCTTCATTTTATTGTGGGTGCTCTACTTGGACGTTACCTTACTTCGGGATTTTTTTTTTTTCCAACTTATTAGCGATAACCTGATATAAAAGCGATTTGGCGCCGATCAATAGCACATTCATATTGAAAACAGGAATTCATATTTCTCTATGTGAGGCACATGCTCAATGTTCTGTTGCTTCAGCTATAGGCCTAAAAATGGTTACTTTGGTGATGTGGTCATAATATTTTCTTTAGGATGCTTTTTTACCAGGGACATGAATAACTGATGCCTTAATTCAAAGATTCATTAAGCCCACTAGTGCGTAGTCATTTGTAGAGCATAAACGTCACATTCTGTCCTGTCCTCAGTTCCTGCTGGGCTGCTGATGTTCAGCTGTTCTGAAATCGCTGGTCTCAGTGATTCATGCAACCCATAGAGAAAAGACAACCTACCAAAGTTCACTGGTTTGGTGCTTACGGCATTACGACAATATTGCAAAACTGCCTTAACATTACTCTATTAAATTAGTACTGATTGAATTTAGCATAATTTGAATTCAGCTGAAAATGAGTAAATCTTACAGTTGCGTCTTGTATATCTTGTTCATTCATCCTGCACTACCTACTTACCAGACAGTTTTGCGCATTTTTGCAATTTTTTTTTTTTTTGGAAAAAACAGTTTTTTTCTTAAAGCCATTTGGCCCTACGGTTAAATGTTTGAGGTCACACAAAGCTATACAGTACCGATACATGGTCATGTCAAACATATTGTATGGAAATATCCAATGAGTATAATATTACAGTAATACCTTGAGTGGCATTAAGGCAGCAAAAAGTCAGAACACATCCTAAACCGTTTTCTGTACCCACTAGGACACAGATTATACAATTGACTGCACTTTTAAGATGTTGAAGACACTCCACAAGTGATTATTTGGTAATGTTTCTATTACACGATTTTAAATTTATATATTTTTTCTCTCATTTTGGTTGCTGGTTGCTATTAATTTCTTTAACAGAAATTTTCTGAGGATGGATCGACGGGTAACAAGGAGATAATTATTATAATCACCGTATTCTCGGAATAAAAATCGAATGATTATGTGTTTGAGAGTAGCATTGGACTACAAACAAATACAGTACTATTTTAAAAAAGAAGAGTGATGTTTTTTGAAGGAGAGGGCCACATCACATGACAGAGAACATTGTTTCTTAGAGAGTTTAATGGATGCATTGTTGAAATTGTATTTAGTGGTGCAAAGAGCACAAAATCTTGAAGCACACATGATGCTGAGGGTTATGGGTGAGTCGTGTACCCAATTACCAATAGGTTTTTGCATTCCCAAAGAGCCTGATCTGTTTTTTGTGTATAGGCATGCAAATATCTGAGTCTCTTTTTCTCATGGAGGGGTTGTACGGTGACAAAGGTGTTTTGTATGTGTGTGTTGGGTGGGATGGGGGGGTTTAGGTATACACAGTCCCTCCATCATTCCCTGCTTCTTTATGAAGTTAAAAACTGACGTCTGGAGATTTTTGTCGTCTTATTTTACTCCGTAATGCATCCCCCCCCCCCTCCACGCGTACCCCCCAGATCCAAAATTAAATCAAATAATCCCGTGAGGCTGGAATGCATGTCACCAAACAAATCCTGACGTGGCCACGCCCACCTACCCCATGTCTGAAAATTTTCGTTTGGTCTTTGTCGGCATCTTTACCTGTTTGTTCAAATCCAACGAAACTAGATACTATCTTTACCTGAATATACCAGAATCTTTACACATTTTGACGTTTTTTAATCCACTACATAAAAAGAAAGACGACCCTCATTATACAGGACCTACAACTAGACCATAACTAAGCCAAATCATATCTTTTACTGTAATTTCTATAAATCCCTCTTTCTGGTGCACCGAGCTTCCTGTGATCAAACTGTCACAAGTTTGACGGTGCTACTCAGTATCACAGGTTACTTAAAATTCAGAGCAGAGGTAACGCCATTAAGGCCTTTATCTACATATGTATATCTGTGCGTTGCCAAAGACATCCTGGGAAAGTAAGAATCTAATCTTTTTCCACATCACTGTAGTGATAAGGCTGATGCAGCAAAAAAAAAATCATAGTTATTACAGTTGCCCTCAGTGAAGAAATGTTTTGTACTGATGCATCTGTTGTCAGTGCATTTTCTGCAAAACACTCTCCTCGCACTGGGCAGCGTAAATGACCTGTGATCCCAGTTCTGCTGTGGATAACGATTTCTTTTTTCCCTACCCAGAAGACAATATCGTCAGTGGACATTTCACGCCCCTTTTTATTTATTACGGTTTTTAGCCCGGAAGTAGGGACCTGCCCATCATGTTGTTACGGAAACGGTTTTTCGTAACGGTGCTTGGTACAGTGTATCTCATGTAGCAAAATATCCAGCCACCACAAGCAACAGTGTCTATAGACTATTGGATGCAACACTTCAGGAGATATCTAGGTGCACTGCTAAAAGGAAGACACTGCTTTCTTTGACCTTCTCGTGCCTGCCGAGATCTTTGCAAGCAGATGTTCTGCAGGTGAGACCATTGGGGTAAAGGGTCCTTGCCAGGGGTGGAAAAGATCAGGAAGGAGCCTGTAAGGAGGAATCCAGGTGTACCGGTCAAAACGTAGGTTCAGTTTTTCACACAAGCACTGTGTTAATCTTTAAAACTATCAGGCTTATGAGAAGCTTTTTTTGTTTGATCAAGGTGAGCATCAGGGTAGGAGAGAATAGTTATGATTTTGAGACATCTTAGTCCATGTTTTAAGACTACTAGATTGTCACGTTAGGTTTTGTTTGTTCAGACGGGATAGCTCCCTGTGCATCGTCCACCATTTCTGGACCTCTTTTGGCTTGTGTGAGAGTTTGTGGCATTGGGGCAGCCAGCTTCTCTGGTCTAGCTTCTCAGGCTCCCCTTCTTGCCGGTGGGCATTGCTCGACTCCATCCCTGGTTGCTGCTCTCTCTTCCTCCTCTTAAGTGTGGGGCTCAGGTCTATTCTGGTGCAGAGAGTCTGTGGTTTTAGTTATTTATCCACTTGGAAATCTTACACGGTGATGCTGAAGAGCAGAAAGTGGAAATCCTCGGTCTTTTATTGTGTGTATGAAGTGCCCTAAAAAAATACTGCCATTTTGTGCCATTGAGTTGAACCATGCTTGAATTCATACATACAGATTGTCGGGTCAACAGTGTTCAGCAACAAGATGATGCATCATCTCCTGGTATTGCCTGCCACATCCCGTTATCGTCACTGTAATCCGGGGAGCTTCTTTAAGCTCCTTTCTTAGGATTTCCACTTCTGCTCACAAGCAGACTTGCTCATTGTTATTTGCTGAGGTCCTGCTCACTCGTATTCCCTTGTTATAGTGGTTAAAGTTATTCACTTCAAGAGAGTAACACTGTATCAAAAACGTTCAGGTGTCTTTGCCAGATTTCTTGATGGTCAGATGGTTATTGGCCAACCGTTATTTATGCATTAGTGTGCTAAACTAAGAGGTCATGAACTGATTCCTCCGGGTGCTAATACACTGTGATTTTCTTTTCATTCTACTACTAAAGATAGTTTTCTAACAATGGATTTTCAAAACTATACATACATACCTATATAATTTATATTTTCAGTGTTCTTGCTTCACAAGGAGAAACAATAATCTTAGTAACCAGAGGGTCTGCTTTACATATCAAAGATTCACGAACAAATTCTGCCTTTTTAAGGGGTCACTTAATTATTCCGGAAATAAATCACTGTTTGTGCCAGGTGTATCAACATTCATGTAAACCTCATTATTTCTTAATAGAAAAAAGCACATCTTTTTACTGCATTACTTTGCCCTTGTGCTGTTACTTAGTGATACTTTAGCTTTAATGTCACTCTATGTGTAAGTTTGTGTGTGACTGATTAAACTGCTGGTTAGCTGTGTTTTTAATTTAAAAACTTAAATGTCTGTGTCATACTGTGAAATGAAGAAAAAAAGTGATCCATGTGTCCTTTGCCATTATCGGTTTTGAATTGTGCCAATGCATCAGCTAATATTTTCATCTACGCAGAGAAAAGTAGAAACGAAAAATTCCTGACTGATGTTATGCACAGTTACTGTTTTTATTTTGTTGGTGTTGCTTTGCCAATAATGTGTACTTTCAGAGACCGCTAATGAGAACCAATTAAAACGAAACTTGTTCGCGTTCCTGACCTCCTGGTGCCTTTTCGTTAGTAGGTGCTTTGACCTTACGAAACCAGTTCAGCAAACAACAATGCCAGTATAGTTATTTCTGTAAAACCTACCAGTGCAGTAAGAGGAAAAATGTACATAAACGTATGTAACATAATGACATTACAATATATTATGCTATTGTACGTTACACTGTTATTATGGTATTATGGTAACTATGGTATTCCGGTGTATGTAAAATGTTAATGTAACTGCACAGAAAAGTGAGCATTTCTGTGTAGGATTTTACGTAACAGTTCTCAGACAGACAAAAAGATTTAAAAAGCTAGCAAGGCAATACTGGACATCTGCTGCTATTATTAAATATAAATATTAAATATTAAAATATTCTCTTTCAGACCAGAATTTATAAAGATTAGAAAGCCCTAGTTCCAGTAGTTTTATGTCATTTTTAAAATAGTTTTCAGTTCTTTGTAACTTCCTGCCAGGAAAATGTTTAAGCAAAATTAGGGATGATTATTCATTGTTAACGTCTTATGAAGCAATTGTCTTGGATATTAACAGAAGATTCCTTAATACAATATATATATATATTTTTTTTTCATTCTATTGATGTTATCTTATTGATTTTGGCCCTTCCACCATAATTTTTATCCATTTAATTTTAGTCCGGATGTAACATCTTGATTTAATTGAAATGTATGGTGTGTAATTTTGTCTGTGTCGATGTTTACACTTCCATAACCTTGGGATGAAGGAGATCTGCTTCTAAGGTGTACGAGTCCGGCTAAATGCATTCTTAGTGCAATGATGAGGTACATAACTCTTATAAGGTCTGAACTTATTACTTTGCACTCGAAGGTTCTTAATAATTAAGGTGAACATAATTTTATTTTGACGGATATTTGTTTTGTTTTGTTGACTAGAAGTTAACCTGGAATTAGAGGGAATGTATTTTTCCATTTAGGCAACTGGTGCTTTTTAAACATATTTTACAAAGGTGCTACCAAATTTGAAATGGAGACATTGCTTGGATCTGTGTCCATTCCAGCAATGCCAATTTTTGAATCTGAATAATAATTTGCTAATTTTTTGTCTTCTTCCTTTATAAATAGGTGCACCTCCTGATCACATATAGCAAAGCGATATCTGTTGTTTTCAACATACAGAGATGTTCATATTATTATTGCAACCTAATTTAAAATAGCAAATTCATTTCAATATGTATGTTCAGTACGTTCTCTTATAAAGCGTGTCTTAAAAACGAGTATTTGCTTCCATAAGGTTTATTGGGTAACGGTTAGAGTATGGCAATGTTTGCGTTTGTTTATCTGCAATATCGTCTGTGAGAAACATCAGGTGGAGTGGCTTGTTTACAAATGCATGTAACACACACACCTGAAACACCTGGATACTGTTACCCTCAGTTCTCCTCGTGTGTTATCCTACAGGTGTTTGTTTTGTTATTCTTCGGCATTTGTTAACTTAATAAAAAATCCAAATAAAATGCTGATTTAACACCCCTTAAAACATGTTAAACTGTCATGGTTAAACAAAACCAAAGTGGTGAGTACAATAAGAAAGTTTTAAGGAGGAGCTTGAAACAACTTATATTAAATAGATGACGTGAGAGCGTGGGCATAAAGAAATTTGCTCACCTTCAGAAGCAATGTGGCAAAAATTTTAAATGAACAAAATAAATTACAAAGGTATAGCTTGACTTAGGAAGTTTATGACTGTTTGCCTCAACCCCATTTTCCCATAGTTACTGTTATTTTTATAACACGAATGAGGTTTTCAGGAGCGCAACTATTGTGTTATAGGAGAACACACAATATACATATGTCATTAAAATATTAGAAAATATTCCTACTGTTGCTGTCTGGGTATTTTTTAATGTTTAATGTTTATTGTGTTAAACTTTGAATTGTCACATGCCAGTAATTTGTTAACTGACTGAGTTTGTAATTTACAGAAATTAGATTACACTCCCAGCATAAAATTTCTGCAGATATTTGTAATTTTTTAGACTTTATTTGTATTTATAAGAAATTATGTAATACGCTTCACTTTAAGGTTTCAAAAAATGTTCACTTTAAAACCTTTTTTTCTGATGTCCAGTATTGCTGTCTCTACGTATTTTTGGGAACAACATGAACAAGGTGCTACAACTGAACCTCATTTTTTTATGTTTTTTGTTTTTAGGTGTAAAGAGAAATGTTGTTATTAGAACTTCCATTGAAGCCTTATTATGAGAAAATGTGTTAGACTGTTTACCCCCAAAATTAAACAAAAATGAGTGACATTGTACATAAATAGTAGAGACAGTAGTTACTACACAGTAGTAATTGTATACATATATGTATCGTATAGTGTTAACTAGTTATTTTATTTTTATTAATTTCTAAAATATACTTTTCTTAAGGTGTGTTTTGAAAAGTGTGTTGACATGCACATGTGAATGGATGTGCATAAGTATATGACTTTATACTAATGAAATTTGGCATTTTGTTGCATTCCCAGAAAAACAAAAGGTCTTTATGAACATGAAAAATGACATTTACCTTTAAGCACACATCGCAAAAGATTGTACCAGGTGTGTTTTCTGTTTTCATGTAACCTGATTATCAGATCTTTGTTTTTGAAACATTGACTTTGTTTTTTGTTAGGTTGTTCTTTGATATGTTTAATGGATGTGTATCTAACAAGGAATACACGCTGAGGATTGCTTAATGTTGTTTTAGCGACATTGTTGCTTAGCATTTTTGATGTTTTATATTCTGGCTGTCTCCTGGGCTGTGTTGGCAATTGTATTAAACAGATGAGTATGAATTATAAATACAGTTCAATATCATAAGCATTGAATATATAACCACAGTTACTGCTTTCGCAGTTTTCACAAAAGGGAAAAATATTTGTGGTAATTTAATATATTTGAGGGAAAGTATAAACAATCTTGCTTAAAATGCATGGTTGGCTTTTCAAAATGATTACTTAAGCATGTGGCAATGGACACTGTACTCTATCTGACAGGTACCGTGGAAAACTATATATTTTTCAACCATAAAATGCACCTTCTCACCTTGATGCAAAGCCACAAGTGAAAACTATGCAACCTCTCAGTTTTACAAATATTTTGGAATATGTGCTTGACTCTCCAAGTGCAAGCATTGTCTATAAAACAGGCATTATTGATTATCATTTCCCATTCAAGGTGAGAATGTTTAGTGTAACTTAATGAGTCATACAACTGAGACAGGAGCACAGACAAAATGTGTTTGGGGTTTCAGCCCGTCTAGTCAATTGTATTGGCTTGTTGTTAGCAGTACGTTAGTATGTATATCTTTATTGTCTCTGTGGAAGTTTGCACATTGGAAATATCCCCCAAAATCCACCGAGATGAGCATATCAGACAATGAAGCACATCAACAGGTCTGCATATAAACATTAGTTAATAATGTGTTTTGTCATTTTAAGTTTTTCTTAAGTTTTTTCTTTGCATGTGTGACATTTTATTTATCTTCACTGTCACATTCTGTTTGCTTTAACCGTCATAAAAATGTGAAGAACCTTTAAATGACACTCTTTAAAATACACTTTAAAAATCTTGAAACATTTCCAATCAGTTCACACAATAGGCTAAAGAACAATTGGTGAAATTCAAGCTATTTATTTTTATTTTTTAAGTTACTAGGTGTACGGCGCATTTGAATAACAAGTAATATGTCCATATTTACTTCTAATTTACATGTTCCTAGGTAGCTATTAAAATAACACACAACAGAATGCGTGATTCATTACTGTCTTTTTTTATTTCGAGTTTTAGGGTTTTTTTCATTTCCTTTAAGATAGTCATTCCAGTTTTGAAAAAAATAACATGCAGCTTCCATCACACATTTGAAAACCTTAATACTAAGGATTTTGCATAGCTAGTGTGAACTCATGGTGTTCGTAAGACCTGATAGTATTATACCGGACAACTTTCCTTTCCATGTAGCTCTTTTGCGAGACTTAACAGTTACCAGCTTACTGTTTTTCATTCAGAATTTTTCTGGGAAAAAAAAAAGAAACATTTTTTTAGTGTTCCTTAGTCGCACCTACCTCATCTATGTCGTATGAATGTGCATTTCTATGGGTATATAAAAACTCACAAGTTATGACCCACACTAACATGTATTTACAGCACAGTCCCCCTTCTAACCATAAACAGCAATATATACAAAATAAAAAGTCTCTGCGTATTCTTTCTATAGATTAATAAACTATATACTGCACCAGCAATGCAACAGTTCACCTCTTGAGAAATAATTCCTCCCTAACCCCTCCTACTCCTCCCATATTATTTTGGATCCTCAGATATTTTTTGCTAATTAGAAATGTTGACTATAAAAATATAGTATGCTACGACATTTTAGGCACGTAACCGGTAGTTACGTCTGTATGTCTATATTTGTACTTTCTCAATACATTTATGCATACCTCATTTTTTGATTTTTAAAAAAATATTTTGGCATATTATTTGGCTTATGTAGCTGATACCTGGTCCGTGCAGTAACGCTTTTTAGATGAGTTATTTCTGATAATTTGGCTTCAAGGAGTGGTGGAAGTACCATTTTTGTGTGTGTGTATGTGACATTTTTTTAAAAGGACGCACACTGACAAACGTAAAGAGATGTTTCTCTAGACAGATGAAATGAGACCTTAGTTTACCATTGATGAAAGCAGCAATAGTTTGCCATTGACATTACATGAAGAAATGTAGAATGGCTAGGTTGAATAAAGTTTCCTAATAATTTTTAAATGTAAATTTTGTTTATGAAAAGATTTCACTGAAGACTACACAACTTTTTTTTTTTTACTTTAACTTTCTCAGTGATAAATTAACTATTCTTAAAATTAACTAAAGTGATTCCCCTTCTTTCCATAAAGATAGTTTTCCATTAAGGACCCCCAGATTACTGTGTAGCCATGTTTCATCTTCTGCCTTTGTTAGATTTATTCTGAAGAAGGTTGTGAATTGCGTTTATGTCACAGTTCTATAACTGACTCTTGATGAATACTGACATGTGAAACCCAGTAGAAAGTTTGAATTAGCTCAGCTGTGACACATAAAAGTGCTTAACTCAAAATCAGGATTTTATATAGCCAAATATAAGCTTTGTTTGTTTGTTTGACTGTGTGTGTGTGTACGCGTGCATGAGTTTGTCCTGTGTGCATACAAAGGTCATATAAAGGTCAAATGAACATATTTTTGTAATATATTAATGGCAGTACTTTCAGTGATAAAAGGTTTTATTTTCTGAGACCAGACTTTGAAATACAAAACAATAGTAACTGTGTTGCAACATTTAATAATCCACGAAATACATTATTTTTCAAAGTTGGATGAGGAAGCTTTTCTGCGTACATATTTAGAACAACAGATCATACTACGTTTTACTCAGGCAACGTGTACAATAGCTTAATGATCTTATAAGCATGGTCCGAATAGGCCTTGATTTGTGTCATAATTGGAAAAAATAGTTTTATTAGAATTTTATTACTTTCTATGTTTAGTCTTTTGTTTTGATTTTTTTTTCCATTTTTCCTGCTGTACTGTGAATCTTTTGATCATATCAATAATTTTCATCAATCCATCCAAAGTATTACTCATCATGTTACATTGATTTAGAAGGTCTTAACTAATAAATAAAAAAATATTTTGTTCCTGAAGATGGCATAACATGTCATCCAGAACCTGTACAAATCAAACAAAAAATGTATGTATGTATGTTGTGTTCAATATCTGGCGGTAAAAAGATTGGATGTGTCTTTCTGATGTAACAAACGCATAATGTCAGTGTTTGATTGTTTTGAAATATCCTTACAATGTAAATCTAGTTAAGATGTTTGTGTAATCCTGCATGGTTAAGATGTATTTGGTGCAGAATTGTTGGTCTACAGTGGAAGGGGTGTTTATTTATTTTCTTTGATTAATACCAATATTGTTATTTGATTTCATTAGGCAGGTCTGTTGTGCAGTGATCAGAAAATGTCACAATTTTCCCACAGAAAAAAATTATTTACATGTGTCTGAAACATCTATTATTTTGCATACTGAATTTGAACCATAAACGAAATATTTCAGTTGCATCAGATCAAAAACGTAAAAAGGGAATCCAGACACATCCCACGAGTCTTTAATGGTCCAGAGGCTGCAAGTGATTTTTCCATTTTTTTCCTGCAATGTAGGAATTTAAAATTCAATTAGTCTTATTTATTATTATGTTCTAACATACATGCTATGACATTTCCAGATTTAATAATTCCATGTCTATGTATGATTTTCTTTTTCCCCCTAAGTTTTATATAACAATATATGACTGTCTTCCCCATGGACTATAATGAATGTATTGAATGCATCACAGCAAACACAATGGCCGGTGCAAAATTTATTTCTATGTATATATGTTTCTTTGACATTGTATTGAAGCTTCAAAAGTAATGTTTTGTTTTTTTCCCATTAATTAATTAATAGTTATATTGTTTCAGGAAAAAAGCAAAGTCAATTGTCCTACAAAAAGTAGTTGCTTCAGTTTCAGTTATGAATTGGTCTGTTTTTATTATTATCTGTATTATGTCGGTCTCTGTAAGATTTAAACAACTTTATGGGTACATTTTCATAAGAATGATAACTAAAGAAAGGATAACTAAAGAACAGACTATGTACAGGCTCATCTGCATAACAGAGTATTTATTTGAATTTCGTATGTTTACATTTTAGAGCATTACATTGTTGTGACTGATGTAAGCAAAATATATAAATGGTTCCTTTTTAAGAAAGAAATCTGTGTTGTCGTTTTTTATTCACACAATAAAAACCCCTATATTTACTTGACATATCACCTTTTCACCACTAGTCTGGGTTATTTCCTGGGGTGAAGCTCATTGACAGCAGAGTCAGTACAAAAAGGAGAGATGACAGATATCAATAATGAGGCAATATAAAAAGTAGGTTGTTTGTATATCATGATGTGTGCTGATGAAAATGTACTTGCAACATCCCATAAACACAAAGTGGAAACTGCTTATATTAATCATGGTTATAGTGATCAACTACGTATACGGATCGAAAGGTTTGGGACAGAATCATTCCTGTACAAATACTGTTCAGATATCTTATTGTAATGAAGTATTCCGCTTATAGTGTTCATTTTTGTTATTTTTAAACATGACAACATATGGAAAAAATTAAAACTACAGTATTTTGTTTTTACTTTACTTTGATCGCCCTACTTTGCCTTGCGGTAACCTGTCTGCTTCTGACTAGTTACGTAAGGCTAATGCTGCATGCATAGAAAACATGCCATCCATCCATCCAACCATCATCTTCCGCTTATCCGAGGTCGGGTCGCGGGGGCAGCAGTCTCAGCAGGGAAACCCAGACTTCCCTCTCCCC
>JABFEA020000029.1:19354598-19365711 GCA_019775915.2 Cyphomyrus plagiostoma | reverse complement strand
TCGGGCTGTGCCCGACCAGGCCCCATGAGTGTAGGCCTGGCCACCAGGCGCTCGCCATCAAGCCCCACCCCCAGGCCAGAAGAAAACATGCCAAGAAAATAAAATCATTGAGATTTTCTTTCAATGACAAATATAGACTCATCAAAACTTATGATAAACTGCCAAAACGGAGCCAACGAGATGCAGCAGCAAAATTACAATAAAGGGTATTTTATGTTCAGTACTATATTATAGTGTATTTGAATTGTACACAGTTCAGTAATTTGAAAAGCGTTTGAAACAGCTGTACTGTATTCTGAATCAATAAAATTCAGTACATAGCAATGCTCTCCATTTTGTTACCTTATATTCATGTAATACGATGCAGTGGTTAGCACTGTTGCCTCAAACCTCTGGGACCTGGGTTTGAGTCTCCGCCTGGGTTTCATGTGTGTGGAGTTTGCATGTTCTCCCCGTGTCGTCGTGGGGTTTCCTCCGGGTACTCCGGTTTCCCCCCACAGTCCAAAGACATGCTGAGGCTAATTGGAGTTGCCAAGTTGCCCATAGGTGTGCATGTGTTAGTGGTTGGTGTGTGAGTGTGCCCTGCGATGGGCTGGCCCCCCATCCAGGGTTGTTCCCTGCCTCATGCCCGTTGCATCTGGAATAGGCTCGCGACCCAGTAGGATAAGCAGGTTGGAAAATGGATGGATGGATACTCATATAATAAATATTCAAACATCAACTAGATGGTAATCTGCCCTTTAACAGTGAGTTAAATTCAGCAGAACGTTCTAGGTGTTACCTAGTTGTTTTGATTTCTTGGGTCTAAACTCTGCAGCCTACTTCTCATTTGAGGGATGAATCCAGTACATAATAAGATATGAATGCTGATGAATAACAGTTCATCAGCCCGGTGAATTTGTTTAATATGACTCTGCATCTTCAAGGTGGTTTTTGTACATCATCGTTCACTTTAATCTGAAAAGAAAATTTTCAGGAATAATGTTCATCACGGGGTGGCATGGTGGTGCAGTGGTTAGCACTGTTGCCTCACACCTCTGGGACCCAGGTTCCGGTCTGCCTGGGTTTCGTGTGTGTGGAGTTTGCATGTTCTCCCCGTGGGGTTTTCTCCAGGTACTCCAGTTTCCCCCCACAGTCCAAAAACATGCTGAGGCTGATTGGAGTTGCCAAATTGCCCGTAGGTGTGCATGTGTGCGTGACTGGTGTGTGAGTGTGCCCTGCGATGGGCTGGCCCCCCATCTGGGGTTGTTCCCAGCCTCGTGCCCATGTCTTCTGGGATAGGCTCTGGACCCCCCGCGACCCAGTAGGATGAGCGGTTTGGAAAATGGATGGATGTTTATTACAAATTCCACATTTCTAAATGTTATTCACATATAATTTGACTTCCTCTGCCAGCCACTGAAGGATTGGCTCCCCCTTTTAGTCTGGTTCCTCCCAAGGTTTTTTCCTTCTATGGGGTTTTTCCTTGTCACTTTCGCATCTGGCTTGCTCACTGGGGGCTTTGGGTGATGTACAGCGCTTTGAGACAATGTAATACTGTGAAAATGCGCTGTATAAATAAAACTGAACTGAACCGAATAGTAAGATTTCAACCAAATTGCTGCAAAGTTTGGGCCATACTGTTATAAAGGAAATATTATGAATTGCAAATTCATTGGTGGTTTTCAACAGGGGCCCTTTCCATTACTGAGTTTCACTTCACCGATATAAACGTTATGCAGTGTTGTTAGTAGGGCAGCTGGGAGGGGCCCTGGCCTTACTGACTGTGTGGTGACTCACGGCAGATACACTGGAATTACTGGTTGAGCACAGGCAATATGTTTCCAGGGTGCAGTGGGGCCCGGTGCATTGGGGCCAGCAGGGATGGGGGCCCGGGCACAAACAGGCACTGCAGACTGGTTCTCTTCCTCATTTTGAAAGTGGTTTTAAAAGTTTAAAGTGTAGCATTAGCAGCGCATTAGCATTAATGACATCAGACTCTTCACTATGGACTGAGGACTTTTGCACCACTAATTGTGAAATGGTTCCATTTTTTTTTCCTCATGGTAAAATCCTATAGGCTGCTAATTGGATCAATTTGTAGAGACCGAGCAGCAGATTTAATCTGCATTTCAGAAAATCTTCTCTTTATTTGCCCACTGCAATACTGTTGCTTAGCTTTTTAAGTAGGTGCGGATATGTCTTCTGCATATGATAATAAATGTAATATCATTTAAAAAGTAAAAATCATTAAAAGACATTTATTTTGAACTGATCTCTCAGAAGGCTTGATATGCAAATGGTTGGTCAATAAATATTTTCCCCTGTCTATTGTCACTTTTAATATGTGTAAAAACTGTATCTATGTAGATTAGCAGTTCTCTAGAGACTCTAGATGGTGCTGTGATTTTATTAAATCGACCTTAGTAGAAACACCATTTTACCAATAACTTTATTAATATATACACTGCTAAATATGATACTGTACATACACCAATATAAATGACACTTCTTCAAAATATATTTTACTGATATACATTAAACTTACATTTCAATTTAATTTACTCCATCCATCCATCATTCATCGATCCATCCCTCTGTATTCTAATCACTCATCTTCGTCATGGTCAAGCACAGTCTGTTTCCTCCAACATGTGATATAGAAGACGGGATAGCGCTTACCACGGTACTTTTCATTCATCCAAATAAAAGTATTTAGAGTTCTCAAGCTGCGATGCGGATATTGTTTGTCGCTCTGTCTTCGGTTTTTATTTACGATCGTTATTAACCCGACAGTCAATTGCTATGACTGCATGTGTTCCTGTTGCACAGGCTTTTAGCCAAATCTAGCCAAACAAGTTTATTGTTATTGTGTCGTGACGGCTTCTCGCTCACAATTGTATTACAAACGTTTTCGAAAAGGAAATCTTAAGCGGTAAATAGAGGTTTAACAGATGCTAAAAAATAATTATATTGTCATGCGTAAATTCTTTAAATCTTTTTGAAGTTTACTGAAAACTATTTGGGAACATATTATTAGTGAAATTTGTGCAGATAAGCCAAGCATAGATAAGCTATTTTTTTTCTTGGAATACTTTGGGCAGAATACAAAATGATGCAGACCAAAATGAAAATATTAACTATAAAATAATAATAGTAACATAAAATAATAACTATAAAAGTAACAAAATAAAACATATGGGCAGGACTGCCAACTTTTTTCAGCTGGCTGGCGTGAGATTTGAAGGTGGAAACAATCCTGCACGCACAGGCTTTTGCAAGTATGTGACAGTTTTATTACCTTGTAAATAGTCTGTAGGGTTTGGTTTGCAGACCACCCCAATGCTGTTGATGCAGGTGATTTTAGGTTTATAATGGAATAATATAGATTTGCCGTCAGATTTCTTGAAAGGATGAGTGTCACACTAGGTGCGTGAGAGTTGGCAACGCTGTACAGATGTTGAGCAAACCATCAGGCACAACTGTTCCGTGCAGTGATTTTCTCATCGTTCCAGAAAGGTAGTCCAATTGTCAGTCCTTGCCAGCGCTCGTCCAAGGGTATCTTTCCTTCATTTAACCTTTCGTATATCACTCTGACGAGACTCTCAAACGACAGGCCAACGTTGATGTTCTCCTTGGATGAGACTTCGACGTAGCCGGCCATGTCCAGCTCCTTAGCTAGTGCCTCGCCCTCAGCCCTTCTGATCTGCCGGCGAACCCGCAAGTCACTCTTGTGACCCACCAGCATGAAGACCATGGTGAATGGCTTGACGTAGTCCATTACTTCTTTGTGCCAGTTGCGTATATTCTCGAAGCTCTGGCGCTGGGAGATGTCAAACATCAGAATGCAGCCCACTGAGTTCCTCATGTAAGACTTAGAAATAGACCTATAAATTCAAGTCAGCAGGTTTATTTCTACATGGACATTTTCAAACACAAAGGACATTCAAAGTGACTGACAGAAAATGAATTAAGAAATAAAATGCATACGGTTAAAGGGACATAAAATAAGCCAATTAAAAATTAAAAGTAAAAGATCACAAAACATTTAAAAACATTCAAAGTGAGAAAGTATAGAATAAAACTATTTTTACCAAAGACATAAAAGTAGTAACATTTGGGGCATTTTTATGTTTTTATGTAACTATAACGAGGAGGCTAATCTTAAATCTGCGCATGAAAAACGACATTTGCATTTATATATTTTGCAGATGCTTTTGTCCAAAGTGATGTACGAATAAGGCAAGTATAAGCACAGTACAAACATATGGCTGTTAAGGTATGAACTAGGCCTATGTGCAGCCGGGCTGAGCTTCCAGACAATGTCAGGTGTTGTACAACAGTGATTCCACTGTTGTCCTGTCTATGGTGGACCCAAGCCTTGTGCCCTGTACTAAATAGCCTGTAGGGGTCCCTGAAACCCTGACCAGGACAAGTGTTTTGGAAGATGGATGAATATATGGATTTATAAATTTGATATCATGATTTCATATAAAGCAGTGGCTTTGTAATGCCAGAGGTGACCTAAGTGCAGATGTGTGTGTGTGTATATACATACATATATATAATTCACAGATGCACACCCCTAGATTGAGAAATGAATGCAACAAAAAAATTATACTGTGGTCTTTTAATTTTTTTCATGGCTGTGCTTATTAAATGCTATATAAGAGTATATGTAGATAATATGTAGGTTATCGACAGCATGCTGCCAGACAGCTACTTACTGGAATCTCTCTTGCCCCGCTGTGTCCCAGAGAAGCAGCTTGATCAGGATACCAGGGTCAAAGTCAAGGTACTGGACTTTAAAATCGATTCCCAATGGACTCAAACTGGCCTCTTCAAACGTCCCTTCAGTGTAACGTTGTAGAAGAGATGATTTCCCCACGGCTGAATCACCAATGAGGACAATTCCGAACCTCAAGTTCCATTGTACTGCCATTGTACTTTAAGTCACTATTTTAAGTGCTTTTTTAATGTGTGCATCTGAACAGAGGAGTATGCCCTGAGCTGATCTCCAATATATCTGGTGGTTGGTGTGCTCTGTCTGCCTTTTAAGCTTTTCTTTAGTCTGTAATGGCAGGTACTGACAAGACCAGTTAGACCAGTTCACTGTACACGCCTCAATACTCTGCATTATTCATTTAGAATATGTTGCTTGCACAGCGCCCTCCACAATTATTGCCCCCCCCTTGTAAAGATTTGTAAAAAGGGTCAGAAAAAATCTACCTTTCAGTGAAGTAGCTTCGTCTCACATTGAAAAAATGAGAAAAATTCAACCTTTCTTTGAAATTAATTTGTTAAAAGAAAAACAAATCCTTCATCAAGAAATAATTATTTTTTAACAAAAACACATGTGCCAGTATTACAGGCACCCATGGGAATTATAGTGAAGACCATTTAGCTGAAGAATGTTTCTCCTTTAAACTGTACATCCTTTAGTTGATTGGAGTAAAAGGGAATCTTCAAGTTGTCAACCATGACTTCCTGATTAACTGGGGTACAAACATGAGGTGACACAGAGGCCAAATTCCCTTAGTCATCCATCAACATGGTAAAGATAAGAGAACATAAGAACCAAATGAGGGAGAGGTGTGTTAACCTTCATAAGTCAGGGAATGGGTATGAAAAATAGCACTTCGCGTGAAAATGTCAATTTTTTAGAAATAATAAAAACGTGGACAACTACTGGAACTGTTACAAACCTGCCTGGAAGAGGACTCAGGTTTATTTCCCCCCACATACAGTGAGGAAGATTGTCAAAGAGGCAAATAAAATCACCAAGGATCAATGGTGCTGAACTACAAGACAAAGTAAAATCTTGGGCTTACCATGTCTCCGAAAAAAAACTGTCAGACCAGTTTTTTGCCAGAAAAAAAGCTTTCATTGTCAATGAGCCACAAACGAAAACACCTAGAGTTTGCAAAAGACTATTACTACTTTGACTGGAACCAATATTCAATGGTTTGATGAAACAAAAATGGAGCTTTTTGGTAAAAACATTCAAGGTGGGTTTGGTGTAAAAAGAAGGCTGGCTATAATGAAAAGAAGCTCGTCCCAGCTGTAAAATATGCTGGAGGTTCTGTGATGTTGTGGGGCTGTTTCTCCTCCAAAGGCCCTGGAAACTTTATTATGGACTCCACAAAATGTCAGGGTGTTTTAGATCAAAATTTTGCTGCCTGCGTCAGGAAACTAAAACTGGGTCGTCACTGGATCTTCCAGCAGGACAATCATCCTAAGCACATGTCCAAATCAACAGAAAAATGGTTAGCTAATAACAGAACCAAGCATCTGCCATGTCTGTCTCAGTCCCCTGACCTGAACCCCACTGAAAACCTGTGGGCTGAGCTGAAGAGGAGAGCACACAGGAGAGGGCCCAGAACCCTGGATGATCTGGAGAGATTCTGTAAAGAGGAATGGGCTCAGATGCCCTGCTCTGTGTTCTCCAACCTTCTAAAATGTTATAGGAGACTCAGTGCTGTTATACTGGCAAAAGGAGGTTGTACAAAGTATTAAATGCAGGGGTGCCAATAATTGTGGCACATGTGTTTTATTGAAAATAATTATTTCTTGACAAAGGATTTATAAATTTATTTTAAAGAAAGGTTGGATTCAGTGTGAGATGAAGCTGCTTCACTGAAAGGTAGATTTTTTCCTAACCCTTTCTTTTACAAATATTTACAAGGGGGGCAATTATTGTGGAGGATGTTTTAATACACAAGCAAAGTAATTTTGCAGTGATATTGCAATATACTGAATTTTGTTTATTGCATCGTTAATGTGAACATTAGGCTTCCTGTTGCATGGACCAATCAAAATAATGATATAAATACTTTTAGTGGTTAAATACATTAAGGTATTTATTACTTTTGGTTACTTTTGTGATATTTTCATTCTCTAGAATGAATTGTAAATGTAATGTGATTTTTTACTTTAAAACATTATCTGGATTTCTTGTTATTTTTTTCATGTTCATTTCTTCAGTAAGTTACTGTCCTGTTGTCTTTTTCACATCAGTAATACTGTAGGATTTCTTATTGCTTCTATCCACAATCACAATTACGCTTCAATGTATTTCCTCAAATTTGTAACATAAGCGATTTGTTTCAATTCCAGAAGGTGACCACCCCCACCAAAAATAATATACAGTTTTTGCCATATTTTCATTATATGACTCATATCTAAAATTATTTTTAAATGACGATAAACTCGATAATATTTTAAAATAAAAATAAACAATGTAAATATTTATTGCATAAGCTTGTCGTGACATTGCTGATATTCTAATTCTGTAAATTCTGTAATTAAAACCAATACAACTAGATCAAACTGAAATATTTATCCACACCAGGAACATTTTGCTGTGCTTTTCATAACATATACATCACGGTGTACCGTATAATATTACATATCGTAATATTTTATAATATTACATAATATAATATACATAAGATCTAATTAATCACATATAAGCCATAAACTTAAAAGAATAACACATTCAAAACATGGTAAACACTAACAAATATAAATGCAGATGTCTTCTATTGTCTAATATAGTAAAAGTAATTATAGCACAATACATTTAATAAAAAAGGGCCTCGGATATTTGTCTTTGAAATCATACTTTAAATTTATAAGCTACATAACTTCAACGGCATTATCAGATTTAGAGGTGCCACACCTTGCCACTACGCTTTGATACAATCACAAGTTCAGACACAATCATTGTCACACAGCATTAAGGCGTTTACTCACATCACATTAGGAAATAACCACGCTGACAGCATGTTCTACATACTTCATAGAGGTTAGGGGGGCCTACAGGTCTCGAATTTTCCAGAGTAATTAGTCTGTCACGCATCAAACTGGCACTTATGAAGCTGGGTGGGAGACCAGAACTACTAAGCATTTTCCAGTGCATCTGGACCTAAAGGAACATGCGGTGAAGTCTACTGCTTGCTGGACAATTCTCCAGAGCACTGGTTCTCAAACTGTGGTATGCATACTACCAGTGGTACTCGGTATACCAGAAGACCATGGTAGTTTGCTGTGTGCACTGAAAAAATGAAATATCATAGCTACATGAATGCTGGCCTGGAGTAAAGCTCAAATCTTATCACAACTAATCCCTGACATTTCAAATCTTTTGCATACCAAACAAGCTCACCCCTCACACTGAAATGGCGTGTCTTTTGTGTGTGCCAGTAGTAGAGATTTCAGGTCCAGAGAGTAAAAATTCAGACCAAGATTTTGTTTCAACCAACCAGTTGAGAATTAAGAGTCACAGTCACAGAGCACTCAACTGGTTGGTTCAAACAAAATCTGGTTCTGGATTTGTACTCTCTGGACCTGAAATCTCCACCTCACACATGCTCACACATATTGTATTTAGACTAAGAGAGTCATTTAACCGAGCAGTACTTGGTCACTTTGATTTGATCCAACGCGGTACATAGTCCAAGAACGTTTGAGAGCCACTGCTCTCGGGGCGCTCTTTAGCACACTAGCAGAGAGAAAAGCGACGGGTGTTGATGTTCATCTTGGTGACGCCGATGACTTTGAGGGGCGCTGACAGGCTGAAGCCTGTGCTGACGGGAAAGTCGCAGAGCAGGTCGGACAGCTCATCGCGCTCCTCCAGCTCGAACGTGGCGTCGTTGAGCATCTTCCGGTGGAGGCTGCACGTCTGCTCAATCTTCACCTTGTTGATGTCACTGCGCAGACGCATCAGCTGCCGGGCCAGCTGCTGGTCCTGTGCTCGCATCTCCGTCTGTGGCGTGAAACAACATCTTCGTATCTCAAGCATGTCATTGAGGACCCGTAGGATTATGTCTATGGTTCCAAGCTTTGTTAAGGAATGGTTATCATAGCTATCATAGCTCAACAGATGGCAGGTACTGACAAGACCAGTTAGACCAGTTCACAGTGTTCTCGGTCCTGTTCCTGCTGTCCCCCCGCTACAATGCTTTCACTCCAACCCTATCTTCCCAGGCTCAGATTGTGCTTAATAAGCTAATGATGAATGTGGCAGGTTGAAAGCAGCATGGGTTGGAATGAAAACATTCTGGCAGAGCGAATGTCAGGAATAGCATTGAGAACGTTTGCACTAACAACACAAAGGTTGTGTGCTCAAATCCCAGGCAGCACACATAAACTATAGCCTTCCTTCTACTATTCGAATAAAACTGTCTGAAAATGAATTAAATGTATTCCTGGGGAAATAATACAAATCCTACAAATTCAGTTTCTCATGAATCGGAGGATGACATCAAGTGACCTTCAATAGGAATGAGAAACATTAAGTGGTGTGAAGTGCACTGTGAGGACAGCTCATAACAAGCTCACAGAAGCAGGACTGAAGACCCATAAAGCCAGGAAGAAGCCCTTCATTAATGAGAAGCAGTTTGCAGGCCGCAGTTTGCAAAAAAAAAAATACATTATTCACAGATGCACATCCATAAATTGAGAAATAAGTGAAACAAAAAAAAAACTGTGCTGTGGTCTCTTAATATTTTTTTTCGAGAGCTGCGTATATTACAATCATCACATTTTTTAAGTACACACAAACAAAGCATAATCTGTAGTAGATATAAATCTTTCAGAACTGGACCATAGTCATTCAACCTTCCTTTAGTGTAGACAGCTGAAACAAATGATTGTTTCTAGAAGGACCACTTCTAACCTATTATCTAAATCAGAAAAAAACTGCAGGTATTGGCTATTCCTTACCAGTTCCTTCTTGACCCAGATCAGAGCCTCTTCAATACTGCCAAACCCTCTCAGACCCCCTGAAGCCAGACTACCATCCTGTATGACCGCAGAGCCATAGTGTGGCCATCTTGGCCACCTCAGGGATGACAGCGTCTTGTCCTTGGGTCCAGCCTGTTCTTCCTGACCTTTGAGGCTCTTCGTGCTTTTAGCCTCCAGCTGAGCTCTCCACTCCAAATAAGAAGGTTTCCGTACCTCCAACCTCAGCTTCTCTGTCAACGCCTTCAGGTTTCTAAGGTAGTCGTCATGGGCAACAGCAACATCCTCTTGCTCATTTTCACTTTGGTCCTTAGTATTGGTTTGCGGGGGTGATACTTTATCCATGGTCAATTTAAGAAAAAACACACCAAAGATCCCTAGAAGATGTCTGAGAATTCACTAATTGTCAATAAATCAGTAACTGGGTACTCTCTCAGCCCTTTCTTGTTATCCGTGGTAGTTCTGCCTTCCGGCATTTACTAATGAGATGTTTTAATTGACATTAAGCTGACAAAACATGGAAATGGATTTCAAGACAGGGATCAATGTTCATCCTGTACTTTATTTGGCAGGTTTCACTAGTATTTAGCAGTTCATTTTGCGAAATAAAACTTGTTTCATTTCATTCAGAAATGAAATAGTAGTCTGGATACAGGTAAGAGTGCATGATGGAAATCTAATTAAAGCCATTGTGGTTCATTGTGCTTATTGTGTTTTGTGACGTATTAGATACGATGTACATCCAAAGAAAATAAAAAAATCCAGACAATGAAGACGATGTCCGTGTGCCGAACCAGTTCTATAAAAGAGAAAAAGACATACATGAGACACTCTATCTTCCATTCTCCTGGATAGTAGAAGATTTTTGTTTAAACGTGGTCGTGGATTGGTCGTGGAAAGACTTCTTTTGTTGTCAGTTTGCAAGTTAGTCATGAAAAGTATGCAAACGTTCTTCCTTGTTTTGCGTCTGCATTTAAAGTAAGTTTCAGTTCATGTTCCTTCAGCTCCTTTAACATAAGTGGAATGTAGAATTTCCTCTTATTCCCGCCCTCTGTTAAAACTGTTTTCCACAATGCATGCTTTGTTGCATCAAATATATTTGCTCATCATTAAATATTGTAGGATTCCTAGCATCACAGGCTATTCACTGCAGTAGTTCTGACTGCTGAATTATGGGAAACCACGCCTCAGTGCCGCTGTGAAAGCGTAATTAATTCTCAGAAGCATCAATTCGCTAATCAGAAAAAAAATAACAAAACTGACCTACAGTAATCGTGATCATGTATCATAGCAGAAAAGTCGCAAAACTGACCTAATCGTGATCATGTATCATAGCAGAAAAGTCGCAAAACTGACCTAATCGTGATCATGTATCATAGCAGAAAAGTCG
>JABFEA020000029.1:19338163-19348704 GCA_019775915.2 Cyphomyrus plagiostoma | reverse complement strand
TATATATATTGAGCTGGGGAGGGGAGCATTCTGAGCACGTCTGAATATCGAGGTGGAGTGGCGTGCCCCATAATACATATTATTATGGGATGGATCATTGGTCATTGCATATAGTTGTATCGTATGAAATTGAAAGCAGAGATGTTGCTAGAGATTTTAGGCCCCATTAAAGTGTATTGGAGCCCCAACCCAGACCAATTCAGTTATGTTCCAAACTCCCCCCCCAGCGCACCACCGGTCAGTAGCATTCATGTCATTTCCTATGAGTTTCTGGAGAATAGCAAGAAAAATATCATTGCTTTGAAAACATGACATTATAACCACCTGATTTTTGAAAATCGATGAATGGTTATCTAAACAAGGACCTGTAGGAGTCCTGCTTCTTTAGTGAAGGTCAATCAATAACGGCCAAGTCTGAAATCAATGGCAAAAGGGTAAATCAAAAGCGAGTCGGCTCTTTATTCTGGCTCCTTTAAGTGAACCTTGGGAAATGGTGTGTTCTGTTCACCTTAAACATAAGTGATTATACAGCGGTTGTAGGGGGTGCCAATCTGGTCAGATAAAAATGCTATTTGCGCATAATACGTTCATTGACATTAAAATATACTGTAACATTATATTTGAAAATGTGGATTGTGTTAATCGTACCAATGTGCAGCAATAATTTAATCTGAATTTATTGGGGGGCTTTAAATTGAATGTATTTACTCATTTTTGTGTGGATGAATAACTGGTTGAGCTCTCTCACCTTGCACCCCCAGAAGTTTCAAAGGAGAGAAGATGGACTGTGTGAAAATAAGCATTCCGGGGCGCCTCTACTTTTACTTGCACAAATGGTAAATAAAGGATCATTTCATTTAATTTCTTACTGCATCCTGGCAAAAGTTGCCGAACGCAACATGCCTGCTCAACCCGATGCAATAACCTGACTCCTGTCTCTCTCTTGAACCTCGAATATAACAAACTTCATTTTATACTTTCTGTTTGCGTAACTAATGTATTTCATTCTTGTTGCATTTCTTCACACAGATGTGTGTGCGCGCATCAGTGGAAGTCGCTGCTCATCTAATTCTACTAGTGCAACTGTGCGTGTAGAATGAGCATAAAAATCCAGAGCTTCGCTTTTCTGTGTGCTCAGAAGAGGAAGGTACCACTGCTTCCTCACACCTCCAAGGTTGGTGTTTGAATCCCCCTCTGCGCTGTGTGTGTGTGTGTGTATGGGGGGAGGGGGGGTGTATGTATATATTACATTGTGGGGACCAAATTTGTTTACAGTCAAGTCCCCACGGAGTCACAATATTCATATATTATTTATTTTGATGTTGTGGGGTCCATTTTTGGGGAAACGTGATTTTATCACTTACGATTACTTTATTTGCGGTTAAGGTCAGGGCTGGGTAGGGGTTAAGGTTACCATTACTCGGATTAGGGTTTTACCCATAGAAATGGATGGACGGTCCCCATAAAGATGTGACGATGTGTGTATGTGTGTGTGTGTGTGTGTGTGTGTGCACGTGTGTGAAACATTTGCATGGTGTCACAGTGTCATGTGTGCTCAACCTGGGTACTTTGGTTTCCAACCTACAGTCCAAAGATATGCAGTTGATCTAATTGGTGTGTCTGATGCCTGTAGCTTGCATATATGTATATGTATATGTATATATACCCTGCAATGGGCTGGCATCCCGTGCAGGCTGGATGGCAGCTATTTGCTTTAGGCTGCAGGACGCTGCAAGCCTCTCTGTGTCTGCAAACAAGATAAGGATTTGGAAATGGATGAATGGATGAGACCAAAGTCAGTCAGATTTATACTGCGCAGGGCTGATTGAAATATTGACTGTATGCCAAATTATTCTTGGAATGAAGGGAGGCGCAGTGTCCTGGAAACGCGCCGTTCCGCTATTCAGCAGCAGTCACATTAGCCAGCAACAAGCTTAACCACCCCAACCCCATCCACTCCAACTGGCAGCACCTTGGCTGGCAAATTGTACTGCGGGCATCACATCTCGGGGGAATTTTTAGTATCGTCGTACCATCCTGACATTAACACGGTCCATACTGTGGTATACAACATTTGAACTAAAGTGCCACGCTCTACCAAAAATACCATAAATATCGCACTTTTCGGTGTTGCCGTAAAGCCGGGCGCACGCGGGCTGCGTGGCGCGTGCATGCCAGCTGCGGAATGCGCTGATTTTCATTTCGGCGCCCGTGTTAACCGGTCACAGCAGCCGCACTGCCTGAGGGAGACACGCGTGTCACACATGGCACATGCCTCACAGAAGCACGGGGTCTGCTCGAGATTTCTCTCGAGGTTTCTCTCGAGGTTTGGCCTGCCGCCGACTACTTTTCATACGTGAGGTCAGCAGTTCTCAGGAGAAATAGACAGCTAAAAGACGTCATACCAACTACATTACATAACTGACACCATTCACTACACTTTCAACGTCTAGGCTATATATCATATCTCTCTCTCTGAATGAGGGTAAACAAAAATCATGTGACTGCTGGCTGATTCAAACTGGTCAGCTTCATGTTCTGTAGATTTCTACACCAAACATTCTATTATTGACGGTCATTATCAAAGGTAAACTCAATGTAGAAAGACCAGGCTTGCAGCAGCAGAGGACGACAGTGAGATGAGCAGGGTGTCTGGGCCTGGTGCCACCTGAGCCCTGCCTCTGGATGGTCCTCATCCTTCTCCCTCCATGTAATCAATATGCCTAAGGTGGGATGTCTGCTATCCATCCATCCATCCATCCATCTTATGAACATAAGATATTTACAAACGAGAGGAGGCCATTCGGCCCACCAGGCTCGCCTGGGGAGAAATTAACTAGAAGTGTTTTCTCAAATTCAGTTTAAAATGTTAAAATGTTTGGCTGAACAGCATCAAGACCTGTTAGAATCTTATATACCTGGATCATGTTCCCCCTTGATCTCCTTTGCGTCAGGCTGAACAGAATCAGCTCAGCTAACCTCTCCTCATAGCACATCCCTCTATGACCAGGAATCATTCTGGTAGCCCTACATCAATCCTTTTCCAAGGCAGCAATGTCCTTTTTAAGTCATCTAGAGATTCACAGATATACTAAATATGTAACTGCTTATCCTGTTCAGGGTCAAAGGGAATCCACAGCCTATGGATGCAAGGCAGGGAGCATTATTGAATTAAACCTAGGATTCATAGCAAATTAGCAGTTATGGAAGCTAACTTTTCGGTTGGCTGTGCCCATCACTGTATATAGTATAACGATCTTCCTAACATCGCAATTAGAATGAGAATAGTATTATGCATTTATTTGAACTGATTATAGGAGAATGACTGATCTACTTCTATCTGGTTGAAATCACTCCCGGTGTTTTAGAACCCAGTGAGCTTGCAATGAAAAATCTGTTTAATTACAACTCTTTGTGGGATTATGACGTCAGTCATGCGTAAGAGTTTGCCTACATTAACCTACAAAATCTACACTACTGTGTCCTCACCCATTCTTAAAAATGAATGTGCCATTAAACCAGCTTCGGAAGAGGCCACATGCAGCACAGTTCAGGAGGCTGCAAGCTCCTCCTCCCCTCCACGTTTGACCTGCCAGGCATCCTTCCACCCTTCGGGATATTTTATTTCTTTCCTCTGACATCGAGTCCCCAAATGCACTGACAGCTGGGCTCCAGGTGAAGCGGCTACTGCTAGAGCTAATTTAAGCAATCATAGTGCTGCAAAAAGACAGGGATCGTCAGATTGCCTGCCCAAAAGGAAACTTAGGATGTACGCAAAAGGGACAATAACGGACGAGACTTGACGCGCCACCGATCTTGGAACCGATAAAAGCCGGTAGAGTTAAGCATGGCAGACGACTCTTCCATAAACGGGGAGGACAAGGACCCTGATATTGAGCTTTTTGTGAAGGTAAGACGAGTTTGCGTGTAACTCGTCAGTAACAAAATTCATCTATTTTAAAATGATGCATAATGGAAACTTTATAAAAGCCATCTGAAATCCCAGTGCGTTTTAATATAACCGCAAGAAAGTTCTAGGTGCTGAACTGGCATCCCTCTGTTTAAAATAAGGCTCCCGTAACGTGACACTTGTGATAGAGTTACTATCGCACCTTGCCCAGTGCTCGATTCCTGATGTTGTGTGAAGAATGAACGCTATTCATTGGAAGATGTCCGATGACTACAAGAACACAGGTCGCCATCAATTTTATATAATGAATAATTCTGATAGAAGTATTCTTTTTCTTCATATTTCGATATTTGATCTAATTAAATATGAATCTATTTATCGATTAAAGATTTATCTTTATTTCAGCTCCGCTGGTTAAAGCTTTCACACAAGTAAAGAAAGTATATCTCTATATACTTTTTTCCGTATACTTTTTTCGTTCCCACACACGTGACATAGAAAACTTTATGGTTTATTATCGTAATGATTTTATAATTGTATGTGTATCGTATACATTTTGATGATGACTCGATCTGGAGGCATGGGGCCATTCAAATTATGACAGTATAAAATTTGTTAATTAAATCAAATACATTTCCAGGATGCAGGTCCTTATTTGCAAACCAAAAGAGCTTGCAGTTTAAGCCCTGCTCAGTAATAAGTGTGATGACTTCTGCATGAAAATGGAATGATCGTTTCAATTTACCCGTTTGGGAAGAGTAAACGTTTCTATGAAGATGGATGATTGTAATTGACTGGGTTATGATGAACAAGATCAGCTTAATTAGTCGCCTGCAGTTAACCACCGACATACCCGTTGTCCTGCGTTTTTATGTACCGGGGCTGTCCATCAGTTTGCAGTTTATTAAGGTGTTTGCGCGTCTGCGCAGCAGAATATGTGACTATGTAAAACGTCAGTGCCTGATAGCTCTGACTTGCCGTTGTCCTTTAACTCTCAGTTCTCCTTTGAAGCAAGTTTATATGACATTTGTGGACTGGTCTATGACCTCATCAGTTCTGCACTCCTTCCATGCACGATGGCTACAGTGTCCAGTTAAATAAAATAAAATAACAGTTCATCTTTAATCCAACGTGAATATGCCAATACTGTTTAAAGTTACCAATTTCTAGTCTGTTTCTTCCCAATTTTGTATGTTTTGTGTATAATTCCTAACGGAAAACTCACTGAAAACACTTCTATCTGACAAACTTCTTGTAAAAATGCAGCATACAAAAAAAATACAATTCCATGGCTCATCTTAAAACCCAATCTTCACAGTGACATTTTAGTTATGTCAGTTAAACATATCCTGCCTTAACATTACACACGTGTCTGAATTCAGATGACCTCATAATATACAAAGAGCAACACACTGTAAATTTTAAGATAACTAAACGCTTCTCAAGCTTTGTTGCCATGGCCCTAAAGCTAGTTTTAAATAGTACTGAACTTTGAGAGGTTCATAAGCGCTCCCGTGCAACATTGCTCTTTGAAAACTCTTACCTGTCCAGCGGCTAACATAGCAAGTAATGGAATTTTCATGAATAATTCAAGTGCTCTTCAGTCTTCAGTGACAGGATTAGATTTCCAAATTTATCCCTTGTAAAAATGTGATACCCTTTGATTAGTATGCAAATTTGCTTATGACTCATTGCACAGAGTTTGTGTTTTTGTACGGTTTTATAGATATGTATCTCAAAAATAGCCCTGCATTTTTTAAATACCATTTACATGTTAGTTTTAGCCTGTGTTGGGCTGGCACCCCATCCTGGATTGTTCCCTGCCTTGTGCCCATGACTTCTGGGATAGGCTTGCAGGCCCACCACACCTCTGAATAGGAGAAGGGGTTACAGAAAATTCGATGGATGGATATTTTGAAAAAGCCTGCCTCTGAATGTGTGTGTTGTGAACTTACCTGCATGTAAGGGGACCGTGCCGTTTGGTTTTGCAGAGCTAGCTTTACACCTAATTGCCTTCCGTCCGATCCAGGGTGGTCACTTTCAGGTATTATGTGGATATTTTGGCAATGAGGTTACGGTTGTTTCAACACTGAGCCCACACACCGGTGTAATCTAAGACTCTCCTTGCGCTGCTATATTCCTAGTGGACACATTTTATATCAATCTGGTCTCTTAATCCTGGATGTTTTTATCCATGCTGGTGAAATAATGCTTTCCATTCAAGCTTTCCATTGAATATTTTTAGTCAATAATGATAAAACATATAGTTATTTCATGCAAGACAGGTCCGGAGACATTATTTATACAGCTAATTTTATTCTGTACTTAAATGAGGGATAATAGATGAATATTCTGAAATGATTAAATACATGAATAGATGAAAAAAAGACATCCCAGAAAAGTATAGTTATATTTGTCTTCAATATTTACCTGTATCTTATATTTGTCTTATATAAATATAAAACCATTACTCATGAACTAGTATGTAGGTAAGAATCACTGGAGAATCACATAAGTTTACTATATGACCAAAAGTATGTTGACACCAGTATGATCAGCATCTCATTCCAAAACCCAGGGTTTCCATAATAGCCTGTACTCTTCTGGGAAGGCTTTCTGTTAGATGTTGTAACATTGCTGGTGGGATTTGCAGCCATTCAGATTGGGTATGGATGTTGGGTCATCAGTTCTATTCCTGTGAGCTCGTGTGGCCGACCACTTCTCAGCAGAACTTATACTCCCAGACGTTTTGACCTACACAATAATTTCACAGGCTGTTGACCAGGACAGATCAAGCAATGAACTGACTTATTGGAAAGATGGCATCCTATGATGGTGCCAAGTGGAGGGTCACTGACCTCTGCTGTATGACCATCCATTCTGTTGCCGATGCTTGTTGAAGCAGATTGCATGATTGTGTGCTTAATTATGCACATGTGTCGGCAATGGGTGTGGCTTAATTGGGCAATTCCTCTAATTAATAGGGGTCATCACATAATATATATGTATGCTCATGTCTTTGTCAGGCAGGAAGTGATGGGGAGAGCATTGGGAATTGTCCTTTTTCCCAACGCCTATTCATGATCCTGTGGCTCAAAGGCGTGGTCTTCAACATCACCACCATTGATATGAAGAGGTATGTCATAGTTCAGCCTTGAGGGAACATTGCTTATTATGCATTGTGTTTTCAAAAAAACGAAGTCAGTCTGAGATGAAAAACACTGGTAGAAAAGGAGCTTCTCCTGCACCAATGTCCTTTCATCTTCTGCAGGAAACCACCTGATTTGAATAATCTGGCCCCGGGAACTAATCCTCCATTCCTCACATTTAATGGAGACGTCAAGACTGATATCAATAAGATTGAGGAGTTCCTTGAAGAAGTCCTAGCGCCTCCAAAGTATGTAAACCCAGCGGCGTCAGAAGCATTTTGAATATGGGGGGGAACACGCTGACATAAAATTTATATTTTATGTTAAATGTGGGGGGATCCAAACAAATAATTATGAAATGTGAGGGGGACACATCCCCCTCAGATTTAATGGCGGTGACGCCCATGAGTAAACCAACCAGAAATGTGTTTTGGGCTGCTGTACTCTATACCAGCGGTCAGAAGGTCATGGGTTTAACTCCAATGTCTACCAGAGTGTTATCACAATTGGGCCTTTATGCAAGGTGCTTAAGCCCAGTTGTTCCATGGACACTGGACTATGTATAATACTTGTTGTGTTTTGGTGGTGTGCTTCTTCAAAAACCTAAACCTAAAACTTGTACATCCCATTGTATTTATCTGTCAAAAAACTCACAGACAGACAGATAACTAAGCAATTACTTTTCTTTAGGTATCCAAAACTGGCCGCAAAGCAGAGGGAATCAAATATTGCTGGGAATGACATTTTTGCCAAATTTTCGGCATACATCAAGAACACAAAACCAGAGGCCAATGCTGGTTAGTAACGGGATAGTATATATCTCACTTTTCCCTATATCCTAAACTCTTTTCAAAATGTTCATGCAAATTGGATGCAAGGCTGTTTGAAATACTAATTTAGTAGCTGTATGTTTAAGTTCCCTCCTTCTCACGGTGCCTTCTCACAGTCATAGTCTGAGTGCCAAAGAAAATGTGAGCCTGACATTATTTACACATTATTTCCTTCATGCATTATAAATACTGAACGTTTAGTTCAATTGAGTCATTCCATCATGACCATTTTCTGATTGTAAGCATCAAGGAATATTTTTAAAATAATACTGCAACCAGTAATGTTACATGGCCTGATTTTGCACACTAGTAACCCAATTGCACCACACAGCTCTGGAGAAGGGACTGGTCAAAGCTTTGAAGAAACTGGATGTCTACTTGAACACCCCCCTTCCGGATGAGGTCACAGAAGATACCAAAAGCAGCCGGAGGTTTCTGGATGGGGATGACTTGACTCTGGCTGATTGCAACCTCCTGCCAAAACTACACATTGTTAAGGTGGATTAATGACTTTCACTAGTTATGTACTGTACACTATCTTTCTGTAAGTGGGGTGGTCCGGTGGTTAGCACAGTACAACTCTGGGACTAGTATTTGAGTCTCTGCCATGGCTCCATGTATGTAGAGCTGGCAGGGTCTCCCTGTCTCATCGTAAGGTGTCCTCCATGTACTGTAGTCCCCCCCCCCTCCCCCCCACAGTCCAAATACATGCTGAAACTGATTGGAGTTACCGAATTGCCCATAGGTGTGCATGTGCGTGTGAATGGTGTGTGAGTGCATTGTGGGTGAATGTGCCCTGCGAAGGGTTCGCACCCCACCATGGGTTGATCCCTTCTTTGCAACCATAGACTGTAGACCCCCCACAACCCTGAATAGGATTAATGGTTTCCAAAAATGGATGGATCAAAATCAAATCAAATCCAATTTTATTTATAGAGCGCATTTAAAAACAACAATGTTGATCAAAGTGCTTTACATTTCAATTAAGTCATGGAACATAAAATTATAAAACACATAGATAAATAATAATAATAATAATAAACTGCAATAAATATGGACCACCAGAATGGACCGCGTCACTGCTCATTAAAAGCCAGGGAATAAAGATAAGTTTTGAGATGAGATTTAAAAACAGAGAGGCTAGGAGCCAGCCTGATGTGACGAGGCCGTTCATTCCACAACCTGAGTGCAAGTACTGGATGAACATAATCTATCAACCCAACAGTTGATACACATTATATAAAGCTTCATGCTTCTGTTTCACAGCTAATAGCTTAAAATAAGATTAGTAGGGACAATTAATGTAAATAAAAACAAATAACGTAGATAAAATAAAACACCTAAACTTATTTTTAATTAGTCCAATTTTGATACTATTCTTTGGAGAAACTCGTTCAACAGATAATTTTGCTTGTGAATTTTGAGTAGTCATATACTTAAATTCGTTTGCTTGCTTGTCGTTTAAGATCGTTGCTAAGAAGTACCGTGACTTTGACATCCCAGAGGACATGGTCGGAGTGCGGCGGTACCTACAGAATGCCTATGAACGAGAGGAGTTCATCAACACGTGTGCAGCAAACCAAGAGATGGAGCTGGCCTACGTGGACGTTGCAAAGCGGCTGGCTTAGCGGAGCTGCCAGGGACCATGGCATCAGCTGTCGCATTCCCATATGTAACATTAGACATTGTTATTTGTGGAACATGCAATGAATGAGATGTTCCATCACCCTTCCGGGCATCTCAAACAATGCAGAGAGACCATAATAGATATTAGCTTACTAGATTTTTATTAGCTTATGACTCTGACCATTATAAGTGGTTGGAAGATGGATGAATGGAAGGATAGACTTTTATTATTATTAGAGTCATAATATATAAAGAGCAGGTTTGCACAAATTTATTATACATCTTGTTGTTCATTCAAGGTTTTATATAATGTATATGGAAGCCGATGTGTGACCATTGAAAATATTTTGTTTAACTTTTTAGCATAAACAGTATTCCCATATGTAAATGCACAGCAGGCTGAGTTGTTGTCTTACAGCTCCAGGGTTTGGGGTTCAAATCCAGGCCGAAGTTTATGTGTGTGCAGTCTCTCCGTGTTGTGTGAGTTTTCTCTGGGTACTGTTATTTTTAAAGACACATTAAGAAAACATTGGCACACGAGGGTGTGTATGCCCTCCAGGGTACTCTCATCACATCCAGGGAGCACCTCTGCCTTCTGCCTTTTGCTTCCAGAGACAGGCTCCGCCCCCAAACCACATCCAGGATAAGTGGACAGATTACAGCATGTAAATACTCTTTTAATTTGAATGTGTGATAGTACAAAATCTTCCTTTTCTCTGTAACATACATGCATACGTGCAAACTGGACAGCTGTTTGATTTAAAGATATGAATGGGATATAAAAATATAAAAATACTGATTCTTTTATTGTTTTATTATAATAGTGATACTTTCTATATAATTTATGCACATAAAAGAAAAGGAAGAGTGTGAATAATAGGGTAGAACGTGTTGATTCTGAAATGTAAAGGAGTACATTTATTAAAAAGAATGTCATATGAGGAAAGGCTAGTTGAGTTAAATCTGTTCAGCCTCAAGCAAAGGAGACTGAGAGGGGACATGATACAGGTCTATAAGATTCTAACA
>JABFEA020000029.1:19320719-19338063 GCA_019775915.2 Cyphomyrus plagiostoma | reverse complement strand
GAGCTTGGTGGGCCGAATGGCCTCCTCTCGTTTGTATAGTTCTTATGTTCTTATGTTTTTATGTTCTTAAAAAAAAGGCAGACAGCACAACCTGCTGGCGATTACTGGTATTTTATTCTTCAGATTGGAAATTAAAATAGCGATGGTCCAGTGGGGAGCACTGTTGCCTCACACCTCTAGGGTGAAGTCTGCATGTTCTCCCCGCATCAGGCAGGTTTCTTGGGGGAGGGACATGGCTTTGCTGGCTAAGCCTCTATGCAAGATGAGGTAAAGAGGGAATTGGATAAACAGATGAAAATGGATTTTCTGTAATTAGTGCCTTTTCCTTTACGTGGATTATTTTATTGTATTGTAGTAAAAAGACAGTCACCACATTGTTTACTTAATTGGGCGTTTTTAAGCTATATTCAGACATAGACGACGTAAATTCTAGTTTGATACCTACGTGAGAAGAATGTAGGATTTAAATAAACCTAAATTGCAACATGCATGTGTATGGACATAACTTGTTTTGTTGTAATTAGAAAATTTGTCACGCACCCAGAATTTCTGATATTCAGATTGCATGTAATCTATTCACGCCATGGGGTAAAATGGCTATTTTTATATATGTAAGAATGGTTGCATGGGCCGGCCATCTAGTTCAAACAACATATCATTGGCTCCACCTAGTGGTAACTGTCACAAAGTATTTTGTATTTGGAAGTAAGGCTGACCGTTGGCGTAGTGCCTAACACTGTTGCCTCACACCTCTGAGCCTTATGCATTATCTTCCTGTATCATCTCAGCCCAGTACTCTGATTTACCCCAGTCCAAAACACGCTAAAGTGAATTGGAGTTACCAAATTGTCCGTAGTTGTGCGTTTGCGTGCCCTGCTAGGCGTCAGTGCCCCATCCTCCTGGGTTATTCCCTGCCTTGCTCCCATAGCTTCCGGTATACAGCCTGGAAACCCAGTTCCCTGAATAGGACAAGTGGGTGCAGATAATGCCTGGGTAAGGCTGACCAAATTCTATTCCATCTTTTATATATTAATTTGTTCATTGATTTAAGACCGTACATTTATTAATCAAGTTTGCAAAAATTCAACATGATATGCAAACAAATCAATGAATTACACTGATCCCCAGTTGACAAAACAACATCCAGTGACAGTTACATACTTCTGAGATCATTAACAGATATTTGCTAATCCCCTTCTTAATTAGTCCATGACAGGCTACAAGTAGCTCTTACGCAAATAAATCGACAACAAAAATTAGATATGAATGGCTTTTCAACCACAATAAAAGGCAAATGTGTAACGACCGGCACAGGTTGTTTGTATTGAGTGCTTAATGTAATATTTTGAATCAGTGTTTGAATTCTATCCTGCCTCCCTTTGTCTATTTCTGTTGCGTAAATCCCGGTGTGGAAATAAACATTGTAGCTAAGGTATTGACACGGTTATTGGAATTATTCTGTACGCACGGATTTTTGTAATACTCAACCCGCAAAGAAAAAAGCCAAAGTCAAACAAAATAAAATAAATTCATAAAAATGGGCCAAGGAATCAAATGTTTCCTCGTATCCTGTGGCTTCTGTCAACAAGTCGTGGCTTTAATGCCTTTGACATGTGTTTATTTAGTTTGCTTCTGCTGTTGATTCTCCGTTGGATATTCTGGCTCTATTCTCCCACGTTGCATATTCGGCCCCGTTTTGCGTGTTATTAAGAAACACATTCCGTTTCATTGGGAGGGAAGTCGAGGGCCAGGCCATTTGCATACTTCTGTTTAAGAAAAAAAGTAAGCAGCTGTACCTCTACTTTGACGTTCCCTCTCTCCACAAAGCTGTGGGCTTTGTCCTTTTATTATTATTATTATTATTATTGTTATTATTATTATTATTATTATAATTATATTTTAAATATGTCAAGAGGTGCATCGAGAAGTAATAAGTGTATCTTTTCACCTTTTTGTGTAATGCATCACAAGAAGCTGTTGTGTTGTGTGTTGGCTTTCATCCAATATTCCATATGTGTTACAATTTTTAATTCAGTATTTAGTTTCAGAACCTTTTTGTCATCCAGCTGCAAGATTTCATAATGGCATATATTGCAGTTAAAGGGGTTTTTTTTTCATAATCTTTTTTGGTACCTTTTTCTGAAACCTGAAGTGTTGTAGAGATGCTGATGCTAAAAGCCACGTATCTCTTGGGTTAAATCTTTGAGGTCAATGGTTAAGTTGAGCCTTTGAGAAAGACTGCAGTTGGGCGCCGCCAATACATTCCTCGGTTTGTTTTTCAATGCCTCATGGCGTCTGCTGAACCCCTTCATTGTAATCCTTTGCAGTGTAATCTAAGGCATGTTTTGGAGTATTTCACAGTTTGTGGCTCAGATAACACTGACGTGTGATAATTTAATTGTTGTACATTCTCTAAATGTATTGAAATGTGTCTTTCCTGATGTTTAGCAACACAGTGCCCAGGTTAAATGAGGTATAACACATTGGTTCCTCTCATCCTTTGATGATGTGTTGTCCATGGAAATGTTTTTGAGAGCTATTCTAGTTTTCCTATTATACAAAATGTTTTAAGTACCTTTAACCCCACCCCCCCCCCCCCCAATTATGTTGGTTTAGATATTGTGTTTACAGGCAATAATGAATCGTGTGATTCAGCAAGCTCTGTTCTGTAATATGACTTTTGGTGGGTTATAGTGATATTTTCTGGTCTTGGTCTGAAACAACTCGATCATTACTCTTTGGATTAATTGCAGATTAACTATAGCTTTTGTAGAATGTGAAGAACACGGGTGGAAAATTTGCAGGAAATTCCATAATTTTTTTTAATCTAATGCAAGTGTGTTAAGCTTCCAGCCATTGATAGTTGTTCATGTTATAAGATCTGCAGGGATAGCCATACATTTTATGTTTTACATTGTCTCTGACACAGACACATTCCTGGCTAGTTTCAATCATTTTATGGTTCAATCATTTTTAATTTAATTTTTAAAGGACACTTGCAGAGGTTTACTCCTGTTAGTGCAGTTGATGTGTGGATCCTGGGGAAAATATAAAGCAGAATAATTTTTGCTGTTATTTACTTTATGTATTACTATGTAGTAACAGCTCTGTGTTTTAATAAGCCAAACAATGTGCATTCTCATGGCATTCTCTGATTGGTTCATGGTAGTCTCTGATTGGCTCATGGCATTCTCTGACTGGCTTATGACATTCTCTGATTGGCTCTTGACATTCTATGTTAAATGACAGCGTTTTCAGTGAAATTCCAGGGGACTTTATTGGGACTCCTGTATTGTCACCAGCCAAGATGTCTATGGCATCCAGTTGCGCATGTATTGGCGAAGCGTGAACGATATTCACAGCACACAGGCTCCCACACATTATGAGGTGCTAATACTCAAAGAAAAGGTGCTAAGCTGCTGTAGAAATGTGGGCGCTAAGGGCAAAGGTATGTCTAAAGCCTGGCTGTCGGAATTAGAAATGCGCAGTTGACACAAGTTCACCGATCTCGTAGGCACGGGGACATCCCAGGTGTGCTGCGCTATCCATTAATTCGCATGCTCACATTCTGCAAGTCTACTCCTTAGCCCAGCCTCCAGACAGAAAAGAAATGAATAAAAATAATAATAAAAACTGAATCTGCAGAGTATGCAAGGCTGTTGGGACTCTTAAATACTCATGCTCTGTATCTGGGGGAAATTATAAATCAGTTCCACAAAACTATTCTAGCTGTGTTTCTGCAAATGTTCATATTGCCCGCGTCCCACGTCTACAGTTTGGCATGATAGCGGTCTCAAATTAAATTCGTTGACTTTTTATTTTTTTATCCCGGAGAGAACACCCACGCGCATCTGTCAGGAATACCGGCGATTGTGAAACTTAACGAGGGCCAGTGGTGCCTTGGGTCCTCCCGGATTGGCCGTAAATACCCGTACTGGCGCGAGACGTACAGCTAGCTAATGGAGTGACTGGCGTTGGAATCGCCCTTTGAATTGGAACGGCGGCGCTCGCCATGGGGGGGTTCAAACGTTAATGTGGAGGAAAATGGCCGTGGAAATACTGCGTGATCAAAGTGTTTGCTTGCCGGTCCCTTCAAGCGCATAGAGCCGTTTTCAGTGGGAGATGTTGAAATTGATTTTGGCCGAGTCCCCAGTACAGTCCAGCTTAGTGCAGCCCTCCAGTACAAATGGCAACCGGAGAATAACACTTGGGACCAGGGGGATTTGACCCAATTCCCATTCAAGACGCTCCAGGGTATGGAAGGAAACAGCAAGAGAAATACCTTACAAAAAAAGCTCATGTCATATTTTCTGCCTGTGTGTTTGTAACACAGTCTTCTTATATGCAAAAGTGAATTGATTCTTATATCTTTTGATTAAAACTGATTTAATACCATAATTCTTTCTGAGGCTGGTAGAAGGGACCCCGAGTCATTTCCTGCAAGACTAGCTTCTTTTATATTTTGTTCTGATTTATTAGAAATTGTAGCCCCAGGTCTGCTTTTTTTTCTACGAATCTGGCTTTTATAAGAGCCATAGCAGGAATAGCATCTGAAGGCAGCTTTGTTTTAAGGTGAAACAGCCCCTTTCCTTCATTTTCAGTTGGTTTTTACTCATGGTAGGCCTGTAGGAACTCAAATGTAGTCTAAGTTCTTTGTTTAATGGGCATCAGTTATCAGAATCTGCCTGACACTGTATACGTCCATCTATTCTTCTCTGTCTTGATGAAAATGTGGACTGTCTGGCAGTGAGCTGGGAACGGAACAAAAATGTGAACTGTCTGGTGCGTCCCCAAGGATCGAGTTAAGGAACGCTGGCTTAAGTAAGCTGTACTGTCTCTGGGAGGGTGGATTTTTTGGTATAATGTTCGTTGATTACTGTAAGTTCTTTTATGTTGACGTTGTTGACATTTGGTGCAAATCTGATGCTAGAATGGCAAAGAAGCAAGGCTGGAGAAAAGACTGGCAAATGCAGCCATATGAAGCTTGATTTTCATACCTCTATCCTAGACACACTGAAAAGCCAATGTTTCGATTAGTTCATTAATGGATGTACTTAGGAACTTGTACTTCGTTTCTCGGTGTTCAGAATTTCTGCGCCATCGCATAAATGAGGAGTGTACACAGGCAGTACCCAAGGTTACAAATGAGATCTGTTCCCTAAGCTAATTGTCTTTAAGTCGAACGTGTAGTTAAGTCAGGGCAGGTACATGTGGTCCTTATTTAGCATCAATTAGTCAAATGGTTTTCTTAGTATACAGCGTATATTTTATCTTTCTTTGCATATAAAACTCTTCAGAAACACTTCCAAATATACCAATATACTAAAACTGCTTAACCATAATACAAAACATAATAATAATAATGATACGGTAATAATAAAAGTAGCCGACAAACCACTGAAGTTTTAATGAATCTTTTAATGCAAACCATTTTATATAACTCAAATTTTTGTGAAATAGGCTTTTTAGCAGTCTGTTTATAAGTACGACTGCCTGTATATTTGGTGTGTGTGCGTATTGAGTGTTAGGACAAAATAAGACAAACACCACATGAGAAAGGACTTTTATGAACTTTGAAGTACCTAAATCACATTTATGTAGCTATAAAGGTAAATCATATTCGGGTCTGTGCTAATGAGCCGTATGTGGCAACTATAAAAAATGTCTGAGTTACGGTGGGGGATGATCCACATAGTGACTTGCAACAAAAGGGGTTCATCTAATAAACTAGAACACAAAGGTAGAATTGGAAAAGAAAGGGTCCTCGAAGGATCAAAACAAAACTGGTAAGACAGAAACTAAGGCAGGAAACAACACCAGGAACGATAATACCAAAGGTAGGGAGGAACACAGCAAGCAACAATAAGTGACATGGGATAACTACAACTAATAATCACATAGCAACACTGGGATACAGCCACAATGGACCACTGAGGAACAGAACAAGAGCAGGCACTTATATACACTACGAACAAGAAGACAAAGGATATGTGAAAACCAAATCAACCAATCACTGAGGATTTGGGGCAACAAGGAACACGTGGGGTGTATTATAATTATGAGGCACTAGAGACTAAGAAGCATTAGTAAACACTGAGGGCTATCTACACGAGGAGAGACTAGGAACACGAGTAATACAAAGCATAACTAAACAAGGCATTGGCAGGGTAACTGTTAACAAGGACACGCTCGACCCATTGAATTATGCGACGGCCTGGGAGGCAGGGAAAGCCACTACAGCATTACCAAATCTGATGGCCAGTGGGAACTGCTGGCCAAACGGGGAAAAGACACATGGGACAGAGCCAAATGGGCACAGATCCTGACAGTCTGGCAGTCAAACTTTGATATATGAGTTGTCAAATGTGCATGAGGCAAAAACAGGGTTCCAGAGAGGTCAAGAAGTGGGCATCTGAACTGCAGGTGCATCAGTCACAAAAGATGCTAAATTATTTCAAGGGGAATGGTCTCAAAAATCATGAGGGCATATGACAAACAGGAACAAACTACAGTGGGAGCTGAACAGTGCCGGTTTATAGCTTCAAAAATGACCACAGAACGGATTTGGCCCTTCTGCCACCCAGTCTGAACTTAAAACTTTATATTGTGAGCATCGGAATGCTGCAGTTTATGTCAGGGCTACCATTTGAAACCACTTTTATCCAAGGTGACTGTGCAAAGATAACCTGGTGTAAGAAACACAAAAGCTGGACCCCTGAGTGAAGAAAAAAAAGTAATATGGTCTGAAGAGTCGTCTTTCATTATTCTTCCAACATCTGGTCAGGTTTATGTATGAAAAAAGCCAAAGGATGCCTTCAGCCCACAATATGTTTTGGTATCCCATGGGATTAATTAGGTCTGATGATTGCTGTCCATGGTCTTATAACAATCAAGGAATATAAGGACATTTAACAGGACCAAGTGGACCCTATGATGCAAACATTGTTCCTGTGCTCCAAGATGATAATGTCCTTTACACACAGTGGATTCATGAACATCAGGATGAAGTCAAATGCCTCCCATAGCCTCTTCATACACCAGATCGTAAGATGATTGAACTTTTATGGGAAGTTCTGGAGAACAGAATGCATCCCTCAAATAGCTTTAGGTCTTTCTTCTTGGAGAATGGTCCATTATTCCAGTACACAGAGTTCAAGATTTGTAACATTATTCCAAGAAGCTGTTTTGAAGGAATGGGTGGCCATACTACTTACCAGGTTTTTGATATTAATATTTTGCTCAGTGTTTTTTGTTATGCCCACAGTCTCTTTATGTGTGTATTTTGCATTGCATTTTATTTTATTTTGTGTATTCCTTTATCCAAAGTGATGTACCAATAAGAGAGCTTGGTCAGCCAGTCCCAGAAGCCATGGGGGTTTAGGGGCCTTGGCTCCGGGGCCCAGGCTCAGGGGCCCTACAGTGAAATCACTCTGCCAACAACCTTCCAATCACAGACACAGCATCTCAACCTAGTGAGCCACACACTGCTTCCAAAAACTCAATTGGCCAGGATTCTCACCGCTGCTTCCTGCATGGGAAGCGAGAAGTCTGGCACTAAACCAGTATTTTGGTTACAAATCATCGTTTGCAAATACTGACAGTTAATCATGGCTCATATTTTTAGTTAATATAAGATATTCGGGCATCTTACGGTTTTCACTACCTCAGCACCTCTACATGCTATAGGTCAGTTGTCTAAAAGTATCCAAAGTGGAAACATTTTTACAAGGTCTTACTGGCTAAATTCAGTTTTACATCATAATCATGGTATAAAAACACTCCACCAATAACCCACCATGTATTATCATCTCATTATGCAATAAACTTCAAGTTCTGCTACTTCCGCAGTTTTTACCTCTGGTAAACATGGATTCTTTCCACATAATTCCAAGGGAAAAATCTTGTCTCTGTTTAAACAAACAAAAATATGTAAAACATATTTCATCACTATTATCATCATCCTATTCCCACTGCTTTTCCTGGTGAGGGTCACAGTGTAAAATAAATGTATGTTTTAAAATGACTTTAATAAAAACCTGATACATTTTTTTTTAACTATGTTGGAAACACATGGCCTTCTCTACATGATCGTACAACAGCCTATAACTTATAAGAACGAAGCAAAAAGTCAAAAAGTAATAATCGAATGAAAAATGGCATTAGCGTTTTTAATCAAGTTCTCTGTTTTTTTCCCAGTTGTGATTTATGCATGTTACGTTCATTAGAGAGGAGAATAATGTTTCAGCAATATTATCCCAGTTAAGCGATCAGATTGGCAACGTCAACAGAGAAACACGAGCCTACTTCTGCGATGTTGGTGTACTGGTGCCGAGCCTCTGGGGTCTTAATTATTGGAGTTCTTGCAAAGGAAGCCTTTTCACCAAGTTGCTCAGTTCCAACACATTTCTTTCACTGGAAATTTAAACCATATGCATCGATGTCTGCAGACTCTATTCAGAGGAGTCTGTCAAACTTGCACTCGGCCCCCGCTTCCTTGATTATTTAAGTGGGATTGCACCATTCGCTTCGCTGAAATGTCTGTGCCCGACTCTTTCAAGTTGCCGGCGGTCCACGCACTTCTTAGTGTTGGGCTTTAATAAGCACGGAAACAAAGAGATGTACGTTTTAATAGGTCGTACTTATACAGTATAAGCCATTACACTGAGCACGAGAGATCCCTTGAAAAGTACCGCTACTGTCATGACATATCCTCTTCTTAGGAGTGAAAGAATATAATGATTACATAGGTAGGATATCGTAATATCCTAATGCTAGCAAATTTGGAAAAAATGACTTGCAGAAATGCCAGCAAATTATTTTCCGTATAATAATAGCTTGTGGGCAGTACAGTCACTCAGCAGGTAATTAAGCTAAAATAGTTCTAATCTGAACCCTTTGTGCTCTGTGCAATTTGCACGCTCTGCCTATTACGCTTTTCAGCCTGGGTGTCTCCATTTCCTCTCAATGACGTGGCGTTAAGGTGAATCTCTTACTCTAAATTGGGTTTAGCAGGGTAATACCTATGCACGTTTCCCAGTGACGGACCAGCCAGCCTCCCATACAGCGTGTAACCCGCATTAACCCAAATGCTGTCGATGACTTTTGACCCCGTATCAATAAGGTGCGTGACATTGATGGATGGGTGGTACTGCTTTGCAGGGTTGCCAAATTGGCAGACTTTGTTGTAAATGTTATTTAACGTTTCAGTCGTCATGGCTCCTGAAAACGTAGGGCTCTTGTTCAAGTTTCTTAACTCCCACACAGTACATAAGCCATGCTTTTCTCTTTCTTGCTATAATCTCTCGTCTGATCTATAGCCTCACTTGTGCTTCACACATATCCATCCAGAAAGCAGCAATATTCGTCTGGCCTTAGCACACTACATTTCCCACAGAGTTAAATTACGCTACTATAATTAAGTATTTTTTTATATGTATATTGTTAATAATAATAATAATAATAATAATATAACTGGTAAGCATGCAAGTACGCATCGCATTGGCCTTTAAAAGCAATACATGCGGCAATCAATTGTTTCGATTTGCGTCGGTATGACAAAGAAATGATCATTTCCATTACATTTGCGGTATAGATTTTAAAATACCGATATAATTTATTGTCATATCGACGCAAATGCACATGAAATATGTACGTATTAACGCTGTTATCAAAATAAATTGCCGGATGTATCCCTTTTAAAGGTGAATGCGTACCTGCGTATCAGTTATTTCAATCCCTGATTATTACATATGTCTCCATTTAATCATCACCTTCTTAGCCACATAGTTTGGGACTCATGCAGTACCGTATTGCATATGGCAGTAACTCCTCTGTCCTGAATCATATTTCTATGTTCAAGCAGCAGGTTCCTGTGATCATGAGTTGAAACGGCTCAGCCACACATCTTTATCTTCAGCATAATCCCTGACAAGAAAATCCCTGTGGTTTTATATGACTTTAATGTTTTCTGAAACATCTGTGATTGCATCTGCAAGCAGACAATTTGTTGTGACATATCCAGTTGCGGCAGTTTTATTTATTATTTTCAGTCTAAATTGTAGGTATTTTCATAGATGAATTAAAAATCTTTTTGTTTTTCTTGCTGAGGCAAGCAATAATTCCTAAGATTCTTCACTACGCTGTGCAACACTCCTCCTTGTCATTCTATCGTACAGACAAAGAGTTCATGAAATATGAGTTGTATGATCCCCATTGTTGGACCGGCATCTCATCTAGGCTGTACCCCGGCCTTGTGCCCTGCTGCCTGTGACAGGCTCCAGCACCCATATCACCAAGCAGGAACTCTTGCTAAGCCAGACAACTTGTCAGATTTAAGGTAGTCTGGGCCATATGTAAGTGAAAAATGACAGTCAGTTTTAAATGGGGTCCCACTGACAAGTTATCTCTCTAAACAAGGAATCTGGCTTTGTGACGCAGAGCCCTGGTTCCCTGGCAAACCTGACCAGGATAAACAGAAGATTGATGGATGAATCATATGAGTTTATGTATATCGATATGTATGAAGTTTGTAAATTAGCCACTCCCTTTTCAGTCTTTTCCATCAGTTATCATCTGTGCAAACCTTTTCAGATTACACAGTTATAGTTTTATACTTGGTATGTTGCTTTTTGACCTTTGCATAGACTTAATATACCCTGGGCTCACAACTCAATTGTCACTACAATTCCCATTTGCTGACGCGGCATGCTACATCCAGTCAATGCTGGCCTTTTTCATGTATCGGACCGTTTGGGTGGCAGACCTATCCACGGAAGCCTCTTTCAGACTATGTTGGCTGACATTTTGCACCTTGCTACTGCTAGGAACTAAGGCTGCCCTTGCTTCCATGGAACCAGTCACATAGTTCGTAGATATTCCATAGACAGAAACTGTGGGATCATGCTGCAGCGATCTCCTTTTAATACTTATTTTAATTATAAACTCTTCTGACGACTTATCATGGGAGTGTGCAATCTGTCGGTGTGTTAGCTGAGTTTCTGGCTGAGCTTTTAAAAGAACCCTTTTCTAACCGCTTCAGATAGACTTCGCTCTTCAGAGACTGCAGAGGAGGTGTTTTACCGTAAAACTCCTTAAGAGCACTTTTAACAACATTAGTTTTGGCAAGGAAAAAGAAGTAACCGTTAAGAGTTCCAGAGTAATGGAAAAAATTGTTTTTTAGATTCAGTTTTCTACCTTAGCTTGCGTTTTTTTTGTGTGTGTTTTCTTAAAATCATCTTTGAAAGTTGCTTGGAAAGCTTTTGAATCCAGAACACTGACCTTTGCTTGGTCTTGAAGTTCTCTGTTGGATTTCAAGTGATTTTTCTCCTGTATTGATCAGTCTAATATGCAAAATTATTCTTCTTGTAATTATCAATATTATTATGACCCTGCATATTTCTTTTTCAGTGTCTCTTAGACCAGTGTTTCCCAACCCGGTCCTCTAGGACACACAGACAGTCCACGTTTTTGCTCCCTCCCAGTCCCCTGTCAGACAGTCCACGTTTTTTGCTCCCTACCAGGAGCTGAGGACCAGACTGAGAAACACTGGCTTAGACATCTTCATAAATTTTACAAACATAATGGAAACATTGCAGATATTGTAATATGTCGGTAACCAAATCAGAAGTTTCTTTTTGATAAACCCTCAGCTGTAATATTTCCCTTGGTCAGCAATAACTAATTTGGTTAAGGGTAGCGAAATTAGAAAAAAACAAATTTCACATTGCTCTGAACATACAAAACAGACCTGGGGGCCTAGGAGACTCTGAAATATATATCAATCAATGCATCTTTGAAACCGAGTCGCACATTTGAAACATCATAAGTAGTTTGAACATCCTGAAAAATTGCCATGTTGAAATGTTTTTGAGGCCCACACAGAAATCAAGGGATGCTGGGGAATAAAGGGAATCTTATATTAAATTCCACCCAAAAGGACCAACGATCTAATGAGCATTGAAAAAAGTCATTCAGGTGCTTTCAATTCATCGGTTGGTTTTAATTTGTCTTGATGGCCGAATCAGCCACGTCTCCTTGAAGAACCTTAATAGGTCATCATCAGATTAGTATTTTGAAAAATGCCATATCGCATTTTATTTGCAATGTGCCTGGTACAGAGAGTCCTTATAAAGGCCAAGGATATGGGATGATCCACGGGAAGACAGTCTTACAGAAATGATCAGAAACATGGAGAACGGTGCACTCCCTAATGCCAAGGAGCACATGCTTTCTATGAAGTGGCCCTACATGTACTTAACATGATACACGTGCTGGCTGCCCCCTGGTTTTTATACATGCCAACATATGGTGCCCTGTTACAAAGGCTTCATGAAATCTTTCAGCACAGAATGGTCGAAGCTCCGATTTCCATAAAAGAACACAGAGAATGAAAATGATGGCAGCAGCGGATGTGGTTTTACGTGTCGATCGCCTGTGAAATGTGTTGTTTTTACACTAGCCTCCTGTTCACACCAATAGATATTTGTTATGTTACCTTTTATTTAAACAATTAGGATTGGCTATATGTATTTAAAAATGGGTTAAAAGTGTTCAACTTCAGTTCAACTGCGATGTATTGCCTATTCGGTCGAATCAACATTCACTTCAGAGTTTTGTAGCATATTGTATAGATTTATTTGTTTATTTTATGGTAGCTTGTTTCTTTCAATGAAGAATCTACCTGTTGAGTACAGATCATTTGACCCTGAGTCAAACGGCACACGTTGTTTTGCTTACACGTACTGGACATGTTGTATTAACCTTGGCTCCTGGAATAGGAAGTTCAGGTTTCTGATGAACAAATGGTGCAGGAATGACCTGAGATCAGATGAAGTTGAAAGAAAGATAAAGTAAATAAGATTTTCAAGGGGACAATAGGAATCCAAGCTCTTCACAATGTTTTGGGTTCTCCGGCCAATCAGTTTATATAGTCTTGGAAGTTTGATCCAAGAAAGATTTTTTAAATTAAAAAATACACATTTCTTTTCATATAACTAGTTTATTAAGTAACCAATCAAACTGACTTCCTATATAATGTTTGCTGTCATATTTTAAAATAATTATCAAAATGAGTACAAATGAAGGTCCTTAAGCCAATATTAAAAAAAAGAAACTTTTTCATCAGATTAATCCTACACACACATAATCTAAAAGACCATCTAGGAGAAAGGGGTTTGTGCTTGGAAACCTTAGTATTTCCAGTGTTATACCTTTAGAAAGCAAGAAATTTTTCACTCAAAGTAAACAGCCTTAAATTACATCTTATCGTGAGATGAAAACATTGCATGTGCACATTTGAGGAAACTGTCAGACGCTTGTTTTCATTTTCAATATTTTCTGGCATAATCTTCCAGCTGAAGGCCTTCATAGACCTGGTATTTGATATTTTGGCATGTCATAAAACCGTTTTTATTATTTATTTGAAAGTCTTAGATTTACCAGTTTGGAAGTCCATTCCACGGTTTTGAATGTTCGATTTTAAATCGGTGTACAGTAATTTCATTTGGAACAACAAAAGACACTTTCTTTGTGATTTGCGAAGGATGTTGTTGATTTGTTGCATTAAGATTTCAGAGAGTTTTGTGTCTGATGCAGAACACAGTGTAATGTTACAGTTAATGACTGTTACTTTAGCATTAATGTGTCTCCGGATCTCCTGTAGGTACCAGATCTGTTTACTGTAAATAAAATGCAAACATTTTTATACACAGCACATGTGCAGCTGTATGTATATAAGTATATTTGATACACGTCATATTTCAGACAACAATGCTGCATTGTACACATGAATTTGCATGTATGTGTATATATGATACATGTTTCCAAGACCCACGATGGTGTATAAACTGTATATATAATAATGCCAGAAGGCTAAAAGTGGGGAACGTGAACTTGGTCTTTTTTCCATGAATCCAGAATCGCTGCCGCCAGACAGACATTATGGTTGGGTTAGTATTATGGTTTATTTTCTGACTAAACACCGCAATAGCTCACTGTGTCATAACAGGGGATCTTCCCTTCATATGGAATGGTTTTGTTGAAAGGTTTGGCAGTGAAGGGATTGGAAGCAGGGAAAAAGCGGCAACAAACTGGGAGCACTGGTATATGGAGTCAGTTACTGGTGCAGCCCCAGAGCATATATGGGTGCAGATTGGTGCCAGCTGTGAATTTGTTGGTTCTGTCAAAGGTCGGCGTGCAACGGAATGGGGTACAGTGCAGTTGAACTAAAGATAACTATAGAAAGCTGAAATTCCTACTGTTTTGTTTGGAACCACCAGCAGTATGGGCATACAATGTGTGCTAGAAAAAAAGGTTTGAAACCACTAAATTGCACTTTTTAAAAACCTTTTACTTGAAATGTAATCATTTCGACTGTATTTTTGCCGTTTCGCCAAACAGTGTGTAAATTGTGGTTGCAAATGAGGCGATATAGTCGCGGGTTCCTGCTTTTTCGTACTACAACATTGTCTAGGCTGGAGGGCTGGCGACTCTCCAGCAATGGCAGCCCATAACTGGAGTCGTTTAGAGTGGCTCATGCTTTTAAGTGACCAATAAGGATACAGTTTTCACAACTTGTAACATGTCAGTGTTCCACCAGCACTGCATCTTTCCAATCTTTCAGTTTACAGTTCAAGGGGAGGAGATGAAAAGTTATTTTCTTGACCCCCCCCCCCCCCGCCAACACCACCCCAAGCCTTTACTCAGACCAAAGTGAAAACCTTCGAATGCCAAGACTGTCTACCACGGGCTTTCATCTTGCAGAATCGACAGTCCCATCCAGCCGTCTTCCTTACACGCCCAGGTCCAAAATCACTCGAGCTCAGAAACTTCTGGATTTCATTTTTGCACATTCCACTGTCCTTCTCCCGAGCCTCCAACTTGCTTTAAACTCTGTGCTTCCTGTCCCAAATTATCTGACAGGCTTGCTAAAAAGCTGCTCGATTTTCTTCTGCAGTGAAGCCTGCGTTATTAGCTTTGGGCGGTGGGTCAAAGGTCAAGGCAGGTGCTCAAATTCATATGTACTGTAGCTTCCAAAGTCTAATCAAATACATTTTTAAGGAAATGACATAAGTTCCCCAAGTGATTTATTTATTTATTTTAATAGTTTTTGTTCAGTTCAAAGTGTTTTTCCTCTAACAGGGGTATTCCAGAAAACAATAGTTGCCTTTTCAAAAAGTACAATGGAGTGATATTGTCTTATCGTCACAGGAACATAACGGGAACCAGAGTGGCACGGAGGATTAGCTCGTCTCAGACTTTCGTTTCCGTGGCTGGCCCAGTGCCATCTAATATAAGGTCCGGCCTCACGCGGTGCTGTGTGGTGCGCACTTGGCATGGTGAGAAGGTGAATTTGAAGGACTGCAGCCATGTCGGTGTCGTTCTTGGCATGTGTGCACTGGGGCTCTGCCAATCATACGTATTCCAGTTTCCTCATCTTAGTGTTATAACAGATTTGCTTTTACCCTTCATTTGTGTTTCATCCAAGGAAAGTTTAGATAACGTTTTACACGTCTGATTCTATGCTCTCCTGCACTATGTCAGTTTGTCATAATAATGCATTTATACAACGGGATAAAGAACCTGGATAAGATATACTGACAGGCAGTGACAAGGCCTGATAATCTCATTCATGGGCTTGATATGCTATGATGTACCAATATATTTTGTTTTAAGCATAATGGAATTAAATTTAAATTAAATTTAAGTTGTGTTATATACTGTAGGCCAGTTTAGTTACACATGCATTTGAAAGCTAACATTAGATCCATGGGAAACACGGCATTTGTATTTATCTTCGCAATTAGTTATTAAAGAATTTGAATATTTGTTTCATTCATTAAAAAAACATTCTCAGTTATGTTAGCAATCATACAAGTGCATGGTCTTATGCTCTGGCGATGATGGAAGACACTTTTTTCACCTGCAGAGCACATCTTTATAATGAATGTGGAATACAGATCCATTTATTAATAGGGAACCAAACACGTCAGTTGCTGTAACTGATTTCAACTGATATAACAAGCAAATCCAGAAACACTCATGAGGATGGACATATAGCTTAATTTTGTTACTATAATTATGGGTCTTTTAAGTTTACCAATAATGGTTGAAAAGTGGTTGTACTGTTTTAGTGGGGTCTCTGTGGTTCACACTGGTGCCTCACCCCTGTAAGGCTGGGGCTTGAATCCCAATCCTGCTCTCTTTGTTGCGTTTGCACGTCTCTGTTGTGTGGGTTTCCTCCAGTTGCCCTGGCATCTCGTCTGTGGTGTCCCCTGCCTCACGCCCGAGGCTGCCTGGGATAGGGCCCCCACAGACTGCAAAGACGATACAAGATAGATGGGTATTTCACAAGACTTTAGTGCAGATGTTTGTATAAAATTGGCAACGTGGTGATTTTACACAGAGCCAGAACATTTTACACACTCTTCCTGAACATTCACAAGAGTACAACAGTTCTAAATTCCAACCCAACACAATTTGGAGGATACATCGATGCAGAATGCAAGATCTATACCCCAAGTAGTAACTTATTTGTCTCCTCTTATGACATATTATTTCTTAGTGCATAGTATAATATGCTACAGTACAGTATAGTATAGTATATTATAGTATAGCATAGTATAGTAATATCCTGTGATTCTTCTATCACTGACCACTGTCCTCTACTCAGGTTACTACTCTTATCTCTGGCCTTCGTTGTTTTTATTCTATGTGAAAGGAGCTCAACAAAATGAAAACCTAGAAAAGAGCAACCAATCAAGAATTCCCTTTCTCTTAAGATCTGGAGCAGTTTTGCATTCTGGGGCAGAGCTATCCAGGGAACATTCTGCCTAATGGAGAAACACACCTGAATTTAACCAAAGAGTTGATAACAGGTGCGCTGAATACCCCACTCGTTAAAGGAATTCTAATATATTAACAATAAAGACATCACATTAGAGCAAAGAAACAAAGCAACAGTATATATAGACGAAACTGTATATATCTGAAGACTAATCCTTCATGTTCTCGTTCCTCATTATCAACTTCGAAAAAGTGCCCTGGTCTAGACCGACCTCCATTGACCTTGTTTTCGTCTGACTTATCAATCAGGTATTAGGTTCTGCAAATGAAAGCTGACTCCTCTGACCTCCTGAAAGTCAAATGCAGTGTGCGCCGCTAAGATTTCACCATTATATTCTCAATATTATTCACAGACAAGGAGCCATTATTTTCACTTATGCAGTTGACATGCAACTCATTGAAACCAGATGAAGGATTACTTAGAAACTCAAACAGGCTGAAGGACGCATGTACTCTCATGCACATGTACACACATATATATGGGCATAATATAACTAATGCA